>CM063502.1:44233690-44263690 GCA_032207245.1 Pardosa pseudoannulata | reverse complement strand
GCTATTAGAGATTTATTTTTGTAAAAGTAATTAAAGTTAGAGCATAAAATATTAATTATTTTTGGAGCTATTAATAATGAATTGTTTATATTTTGTAGTGTTAAAGGGAATATCTTCTTTAAATCTTCGAAAACTTTATTTTTTCTGATAGAATAAGTATTAGAAATTATTTTAAAAACATTTTGTTGGTATGAGTTAACGGTTAAAAATATACACCAAATAGCAAATGCATACGAATTTTTAACTTCAAGCTGTTTCTCTTAACATGTTACTTCGTATATTGCATAGAGAAAATTACTTCAAAATTATGAATTATAAAACTTTAAAATTCTGGATATTTATTTGCATGATAAAGAAGAAAATTCTCTAAATGTTTTAAGTAAGTTCACATATGTTTTAAAATATTTTCAATCTTTAAGATTTAATAATTTAGCTATAAAATATTTAGCTATAAAATATTTTTATGCAAATTGTACAAAATATTTTTGAGGTAGGTTATCGAGTAAACGTTTGAGAAGGTATATTTTAAAATTTAAGGCTATATCTGAAATAGATTTTATAAAAATGCGTAAACAGTTCATATCAGAATTTTCATATCAAAAAACATCATATATTATTTTGTATATGAGAATTTTAACTACACTCTCATTTTTCCTATTTATATTATGATTAATCAAGTATAGTATAAATTGTCTTGAAAAAGTTCATTAAAATAACAAAATATAAAATTTAGCAAAGAAATTGATCAAAAATTATTATGCTATAGACTTCTAAAGGTGATCTTACCTCTTAAAAATGTTTCATTAATTTTTACACATAAAAGGGGTATTTTCATTTCTAAAAATCCTATTAGTTCTTAGATCAAAACATAATTGTTATCTTAAGCATTCATTGGAAATATAAAAAGAAAAGAAATAATAGTAATAATAAATATGATTTTTCTCTGTACAACATGTCTGTAACAGTCTTTATAAGTAAAAAAATTAGCAGGTTAAATGTTTTAAAAGCAGAATACATTTAGCTGACTTTTATACGCTACAATATGAGACTCCCGGAGTTCCATAAATTTCTAAATGACTTCCAGTATTCATGAAATATCGCAAAGAGTGAAAAATAAGGAAGCGAGAAAAAAGCTATGAATTTCTTTGTTGTGGTAAGAATGTAATGGAGCACATATGATATGATGACTTCCAAAAATACATATTAGTTTTTATGTTACATTTTAAAATTTACTTTACTTTTTTCTGTATAATAAACTGTATAATAATCTGTAACACAAGCATAATATGATGGTATGTATTGAAAGTTTTGAATTAAAACTAAACTATCCCAAGTAATTTTTAAGATTTTATTTTGAAGATTGTGTTTAACTTTACATTGAAAAACGTATATTTTTTGTTTATTTTGCTTTGAAAATCTTGAACTGATAAAGTATTTGATCGACTGTAATTTCTTTGCAATCGTACTTGAAATCTGAGCATTTTTATCTTGAAGGAAATCAAAAGATGAATCTCTTGCTATTTCAACATTTGCAGAATGACGTGTGATAATTCCGTAAGATTTTTCTTTGTTTTGGATATAGCGATTCACCACATATAGGGACTTAAAGTTTGGTCCCTTCAAACTCGTTATAACAGAGTTTGAATGCATCTGAATTTTGAGACATCAGTATCAGCCACAGTGTATATCTAAAACTAAAGTCCCCGAAATTACAATTCACGTAGAACCTACGACGCTAATCTCCGTTATGAAGACCAAGGGCCCTTGGGTGCAAAGCACATATCTGGGTTAGGTGGTCAACCTTATGAGGACCACTCAATGTTTGTTCTTAAATATGCTTGGTTTTCAGTTTATCTATCCACTAAAGGGATTAAAGATTGATTCAACCTTGCCTAGCCCGAGGATCGATCATCGGACCTGCGTCTTGTAAGAGTTAACCTTATGCGGACCATCCAATATTTAGTTCTCAAACATGCTTGGTTCTCAGTTTATCTATCCACTGAAGGAATGAAAGGCTGATTCAACCTTGCCTAGTCCGAGGATCGATCCTCGGACCTGCGTCTTGGAAGAGTGAAGTTCTGCATCTTGGAACCCCAATGCCTCTGGGCTTCCACGGAGTATGTCTAATTCTTTTAAATTTGAATTTTCTACAAATGGAAGACTATCACTTATTTAAGTATATTTCTTTCAAAACAACAGGTAAGAAGATATAATACTCTCTTATTTTTAACAGTAAATTACACACATGAAGCATAAAATTAATGAATCTCCTCAATAAATATTCTCTATTAACTATACTTTGAAAAACTTCAAGTCAAGTACACCTCACTTTAACGCCTTTGGGTCTTCTACTAGAATGCAGAAAGTAATTACTGATCTTGGAATCACAAAAAATTGAACGAATTAAAAAGTGAAGAGAAACATGTGAGCTGAAAAAACATTCATCTAATGATATTTAATGCTTTTAATGGGTTCTGACTTTTTTGTGATATGAAAATGTGGAATGCTCTGAAAAATAATTTTTAGAAAATCTTAAAACTTTGACATATTTTGTTTTGCTTAAATGCATCGAACGAAATAATTTATTTTTATCTATATAAAAATTTTATATTAAAAAATGAAAAGTAATTAAACCTGGAAGAAAGTTCTTTTTGCAGCTGTTTTTCAACGTTACGTGAATTCTTAGCTTCATGTTATGAAATTAATCGAACTGATTGGTAATGAAGAAATAAAATTATTCCACCGTTAATTTTGTGAAAAAAGGTAAATTAGTTTCTAGAAGAAAAATGCATGGTAATTTTCAGAGATTCACACACTAATAAAATATGTGACAGATGAATGTGGTCATTTTCCGAGTACTTCATTCCTTACAATCCAAGAATGTATCAATAATTTCTAAATTCCCACAATACTCTATATAAACTCAATAAAATGCATTTTCTTACCACACTAACATAAGATAAGGTTTCCAACTGGAAAAAAAACTTGAAAGTTATTTTTATGTGAAGTTAGACGAATTTAGTTAAAAGATATGTAACACGCTAAAGATTTGTCACATTTCATTTTATTTGAAGCATGGGTGTAAGTTATGTAAGTAAGCATTGGACTGTAGTCATAAATGTGGTTAATTAAGGATAGTTCAAACCTATTTTGAAATAGGGATAAATGGAAGAAGTTAAATTTAAAAAATCCCTCTAAGACATCAGTGCACTTCTGAAAGTGAATTTTTAAAAAATTTTAATGCATCAAACAATCTGTTTTCTGGAATTGACGAAACATATGCTATTATGAACTGATAAATCCCACTTTGAAATAAAAGAAAGACCACTTAAATATATTTTACATAAAAAAATAGTCAAATTTCTCATATATTAAGATGAAGAAAATCGGGTAAATTTTTATCGTTTTTATCTATTTTAGTTCTAGAAATCTTACTGTGAATTATGGAGTGTTATGAGACTCAAGCTTCACCAATATCATGATGAAGTATTAATCTAACTCAGTTCTGCCCACAAAAAATTATATAAGACACTATTATCAAATTACTGTAATTATCTTATATTTTCCCAGTTGTTTTAGGACTTTGACCAGTTCTGTACTTCTGATAAAAAAAAAACGGCACACGTTTCTCCATTTGTTTTCCACCATTGTTGGTTGGGAGTTATTTTTAAATACGCATACTTCCCCAGTAAGATTTTAGAAATAAAGCCTTGTCCACCATTAAATAATTACTTTGCTTTAGAGATTGGGACGAATCAGCTTTTTGGTATTCTGTTAAATTTTCTATGACCCGACGACAAACTAATTTTTTCATATATAGTTTTTTGACGATATGTACACTTATGAATATACTTCTTAAATAATTTTATGTATATATAAGGATCCAATGTTAAAATTTTTAAGCTTCACCCAGTAGGGTAGCAATCGACATCCATAATATTTTTCACATGACCTACAAATTCCATGGCACTACATCTGACAAATTAATTCTAAGTTCCCTCCTACAGTAAATGTTTACAACCTCTATAAAATTTTTTAAGGTATTGGAATACAGTGATAATGCTTTATTTGCTAAATGCTTTCATATGATAATTGTAGACGATAAAGACACTTTCCTTACTGTAGCTTCACTTGAAATCCCAGAAAGTTGTAGTGGAATTATGACACTTGGTGAAACCAAGCTCGATTGAGATGGAGGATACTCGTAATAAGGCAACGGGTTGCTCCTTTAGTTTACAATAAGCACCACAGTTGTGAAAGTACGATTTAGGCTCAATTGGGTCCTCGTAATTTTGAAACAGTGACCAAGCAGAAGACCCATAGACTTGGCCTGCCACCCCTAGAGGTATTGATTGAGAACTTGGAGGACATTGGGACCACGAACATATTTTAAGTGCCCCAGTCACCTTTAACGAATACGGCGGATCTTAGGCCTGCTCGGGTTCCGAACCCGCAACCTTTTAGTTACGAAATCGTTGTCTTTACCGACTGAGCTACAGCGGCTCCCCCAGAAAGTTAAAGAGCGATAAACCTCGCTTACGTTATCCTCATTTTGCTTTCTTTCAGACTTCAATCAAAAACAGATAAATTTCAGTTGTTACCAAAATTATTATCAAAGAAAATACTTAAAATCTACCTAATTTACAATTCGAACCTAAATATATTCAATCGCATATCACCTGACCTTGTCCAAAAGATTTCAGCATTTCTTTCGTAAATAACTTAAATATTGTAGCAAAATATCATGTTTTTGACGATAGAGACCATTAAAAGCAGCAACTTGCGATGAAAGAAAACAGTAAATACTATATTTATTTCTTTTCATATTTCAGGTCACTTCATGTTTGCACAATTTGCAGACATACAAATTTCTCCTTAAGAAAAAGAGTCGTATCGAGAAATTAATACATTTTCTTTAAAAATCGCTCTATTAAATGGTATTTGCAATATCTAATCTACATAGTGAAAATATCAATTTTAGTATAAAATGAATGAAAATATTTATTTCTTATTGCTTTGAAAATAAATAAATTAGAATAAAAAAAATAAATTAGAATAAAAAGGTGGATGCTTAAAATAAAGATTGTTAAAAAAGTATACAGAAAGAAATATAGTAAATGTAAAAGTGTACCTTCTAAAGTAAAAAAGACTTTGTATTAGTTAATGCTTTAAAACTTTAAAAAATAAGACATTTTCATAAAACACAAAATTAAAAATATTTTCTTTATCGAATCATTTATGTTGTGCATAGCATTTCTTTTCTTGAATTATTAATTGCATTTTGATTTAAGAATGCCATTTACGCTCAAAGAGAGTGTAAATTCTCCCGTTTTATTTTACAAACACATATTAAAAATATTAAAATTCTTAAAATAAAGGGGTATAAATTGAATATAAAGTGGTTAATTTAACTACAGAAAATGTAAATTGATTTAAACGACTGAAAACTCAGTCTTCCGTAAGTTAAAAATACAGTACTGAACGAATTTCAAAATAATTTGATGCATTGTATTTGAAAATTTCTTAGAATCTTATTTGTTAAGTAATATCCAAAGATTACTTTCTGGTTGGCAGTCACTTATTTTAATAACGAATATTTTAAGCTTATTTTGTAAAGTATACTTTAAAATGAACGTAATTTGTTTCTGTGAAAAATGGAGGTAGAAAACTGATATTTTTAAAGCAATGTCTTTCCCATTAATTCTATTAATTTTGTTAATCACCCACTTATCTGTAATTTTCTTAGATTTCCTAGCAAAGAAGATGAAAATGACAACTTCGGCAATGATGGAACGGTTTTGTTATTTGGTGTTAAACAGTGACTATTGTAATCTTATTCCTTTCTCGTGAATAAAACATGATGTTCCTCTTCATTTTCACATGAGAAATTTATGTATGCGTTCAGCTCGACTAGTTTAAGATATGCAAAGTAATAACTTTCCAAAACTTCATGGATGTAACTTGTTTTAAAGCTAATAAATTTGAAAATTCCAACTTTTACTCGAACGTAATACTCTGTGCTTACGCCTTTTAAAATTTAAACATGGCTCAAAAAGGAAACATGTTATTTAATAAAACTACTACTCATATTTGATAAAAAATACGGTTACTTGGAGCACGATGGAGAAAACATATATTTTTTTTCTTCTATAAATAAAGAAAATCTTAATCTTATTGAACTCAAAAGTTTCTTTTTTTTAAGACATAGCATAACTTTATAAGAACGTAAGTTTTGATTTAACGATCAAATGTTAATACATTCCATGGAAGTATAGCTTATTTGTTAAATAAAATGCGAATACACGATTTATGAACAGCTATTTGAAGTACTGTTTTAACTTGAACCTTATCTTTAGAATTTATTGAATTAATTATAACGAAATTAGTTTTAAAATAAACGGGAAACCAGCGTTAAATGTAGTTGAATTACAGATAGCGGTAAGAGATAAGCTGTTTTTTATCTGAGTTTTTTACAGTGCTTTGTTTTCATTTTCTTTATCTTGGTTCTTTAAAGATCACTATTTTTATTGAATAATGTTGGTATATAATCTAAATTTATTTTGGGGTTAGTAAATAAAGAAGTAATTCAAATAAAATTTAACTGAAAAATAAAGACTGCGTTTCTGTGGGCATTTAGGTAAAATAATTAATATCTGTTCATAATTTACTTTGAAATATATTTATCGATCGTTTCCTCTAATAACGGAGATTGAAGAGAAAGTTTAAATTATGCCACTAACAATAATGAGTTCACTCAATTTTTATGTTGATTAACTGAAAATGCCAATAATATTTTATCAGTTTTTTTCTTTGGTTTAAGTAAAAGTTTAAGCAACGGTTATATTAACGTCTGCATATTTAAAATACTTGCGTGATAGTTTATGCAGACATATTTTCTTCTATTTGAGGAAACATGCAGTCTTCTCTAAACCGCATTTTACTATGTTTTTTAATTAAGCAAAGCTTGTTTAGCTCTAATAAGTGGTATTATAAAACTAGGCTATTCATTCGCATTAAGTGTTTTATGTTTCCTTCCTAACTGCTTTTTCTGCCTAGACTCATAAAAGGGAAATAATTTCTCTTATCATTGACTGATTTTCATAGCCTAGTTACATACCTTAAACACAGATTTTATTATTGTTTTATATTTTTCAGCTTTTTTGGTTAGCTTAATTGTTCTAATAAAAATTTAGCAGTAGGATTTTTTTTATATTTTAAATTTTTAAAGAAAGTTTTAAATACTGATTACGTGTTCTGAAATATGGATTTAAAAACTGTTTAGTTAGTAGTTTGAGGTTTGTTTTATTCTGATAAAAATCACTTAAGATTTTTCCTTCAGAGATTATATTCTTCCTTTTGGAATGTATAGTGAGAATGCTGCATTAATCATTAATTAGTTTAGCATCATTTGTCTTGAAATACGTTTACCCTAACTTTACATACAGTACCTCTGGGATCATATACAAATATACTTATTCATAGTTATAGCAATACGAATAGATTCTGATAAGCGTGTTTTCGCTTAAGAATGAGTATTATTTGTAGGAGTGTGAGGAATTAAGAGTGTTATATTATTTAAAATCAATAGAATCTTAAAATACTGATGTGAATCATAATTGGTCCAGCAGTTAAAGTTAAAAACGCTATTTTATCCATTTGCTAAACAGGGAATTCCATTGTTAATGAAACTGATAAGTAAAGAAATGGTACATTCTCCTGTTATCCTTATCTAACACAAATATGAGCCTTTTGCTCTACCCATACAAGTCCAGTAATAAACTAAAAAGCTAATTATTGTTATTTTGACACTCAGGGTTTTTAATGCATCCTGGAAACACTTAATGAAATGGTAGTGGCTCAGACTACTAACATCATTTCTGAAAAGACTTTAAACTCAAGACTCTAAATCAATGGGATATATAAAAATGCACACATCAAATTATTAAATTAATGTTTCTAAATGAACTTTTACGATATTTCACCATAAATATAATTTTCTGTCCTTTTTCCAGTATCCCTATATTGCGTACCGAGAAGAACTAATTAAAGTTTTTCTTGTACTTACAGATGTCTTAAATGTTGAAATTTACGTTATTGACCTTAACACTAAATATGTTTAATTGATGTAGGCCATATAACGTATATCTTTATTTACAATTATTGAAAATGTCCTTTATTGCATAAGATATATGAGGTTTTTTTCTTATTATTTCCCGATTTTACGATAAAATCTAATTTGTCACAGTAAAGTACAACCTCTGACTGTTGAAATCTGATCTACAATTCAATAGGTATTTAGAGTAGTACCAAATTTCAGTTAATTTCAAGACACAATTTACCATCGATTTTAAAACTCATAATTAGTAAATTGCAATTTTAAAATTATTTTTACATAAATTTTCTTTTAGTTTATTGTTACAAAACAAATTTGTTGAAAAAAACATATTTTGACTATGATGGGATCCACGATATCATAGCATTTAACGTCCTTTTTTGTAAATGACCGAAACATTACACCTTCTTTTGTAAAATGAAGTTAACATTCCTATTCTAAACATTATCATAAAATTATTATACACATTAGATATATTACAATGTATTTAGACACTAAAACTTTTTAGACATACATTAGATCATTATTAAATTTAAAACTTATTAGACAAACATTAGATTATTATTAGATTTAAATACTATTAGACATTAAAAAAACATTTTTATTGTATTTAACTATGTGGAAAAAAGTAACTGTGGACTAGCTAAACTACTACATATTTTAAAGAGCAACATTTGGTATATGAAGGAATGTTAAGCAAGTTAATATGCTAAATATTTTGAAGGAACCCTTTTGATTGTAATTATTTATGCAATGTTTTCTCATTTACCTAAGTATGTTTTTAGACAATCTGCAATTTTTTGTAGAATAACCAATGATAGGATTTTGCTTTGCTTATAACAAGTTTTGTAATAGAAAATGTTAAATGAAGATCATTATTAGATTTAAAATTTATAACACAAACATTAGATTATTATTAGATTTAAAACTTATTATACATTAAAAAACAATTCTATTGTATTTAACTACCTTTCTGGAAAACAGTAACTGTAGGATGGCTAAACTACTACATATTTTAAAGAGCAACATTTAGTATATGAAGGAATGTTAAGCAAGTTAATATACTAAATATCACGAAGGGACACTTTTGATTTAATTATTAATGTTTTCTCATTTACCTAAGTATGCTTTGAGACAATGTGCAATTTTATGTAGAATAAACATGCACCAATAATAGGATTTTTCTTTGCTTACAACAAGATTTGTAATAGAAAATGTTAAATGAAGATCATTATTAGATTTAAAACTTATTAGAAAAAACATTAGATTATTATTAGATTTAAAGCTTATTATACCTTAAAATACAATTATATTGTATTTAACTACCTTTCTGAAAAACAGTAACTGTAGGCTAGCTAAGCTACTACATATTTTAAAGAGTAACATTTGGTATATGAAATAATATTAAGCAATAATATACTAAATATCATGAAAGAACCCTTTAAATTTTAAGTATTTATGCAATACTTTCTCATTTACCTAAATATGTTTTGAGACAATGTGCAATTTTGTGTAGAAAAAACTTGCACCAATGATATGATTTTTCTTTGCTTACAACAAGTTTTGTAATAGAAAATGTTAAATGAAGATCATTATTATATTTAAAACATTAGATTACTATTACGTTTAAAATTTATTAGACATTAAAAAATAATTGTATTATATTTAATTACCTTTCTGGAAAACAGTAATTGTAGGCTAGCTAAGCTACTACATATTTTAAAGAGTAACATTTGGTATATGAAGTAATATTAAGCAAGTTAATATACTAATTATCACGAGGGGACCCTTTTGATTGTAATTATTTATGTAATATTTTCTTATTTACCTAAGTATGCTTTGAGACAATGTGCAATTTTAGGTAGAATAAACTTGCACCAATGATAGAACTTTTCTTTACTTACAACAAGTTTTATAATAGAAAATGTTAAATGAAGATCATTATTAGATTTAAAACTTATAACACAAATATTAGATTATTATTAGATTTGAAACTTATTAGACATTAAAAAACAATTCTTTTGTATTTAACTACCTTTCTGGAAAACAGTAACTGTAGTCTAGCTAAACTACTACATATTTTAAAGAGCAACATTTAGTATATGAAGGAATGTTAAGCAAGTTAATATACTAAATATCATGAAGGGACCCTTTTGGTTTTAATTATTTATGCAATGTTTTCTCATTTACCTAAGTATGCTTTGAGACAATGTACAATTTTAGGTAGAATAAACTTTGAAAAATAATAGGATTTTTCTTTGCTTACAAGTTTTGTAATAGAAAATGTTAAGCAAAGAAATAAGTCTTTATTTTTATCTGTTTTAACCACTAAAGACTTCCTATAATTGTGATTTCTTTAAGTAGGCAGTAATGTATTTAAAAATAGAATGACTTTGAAAGAAAAGCACTAATGTAATTATGTTATTAATGCACATTTTAAGAAACATTTAAAATGGTCTATTATAAAAAAACCTCGTTTTTTCCTTGTTAATTGTAACAATTTTAAGCTAATTTTATCATGTCATCATTCACGAACCACTTTTTAGATTTCTTTTTGGAAGATTATTCTTAATTACATAATATTTAAAAAATTTAAATTTAATATTCTTCAGAAACTGTGTTTTCATTATTAGCCGAGAGAAAGATAAAAAGAGAGAATGATATTATGTTTACGAATAATTTAGAATTTCTATTAAGTCTTTTTTATTCTTATACTATTAAAAAAAGTATCAAATTTGTGAATTTCTAATTAAACAAGTCTAACCAGTACTTTTTTGTGTGTTAAACGTGGTACGATTTAAAAGTAAAATATCGCAGTATATTTAAGAAAAATAAATCAGTCTATCAGAAAATGTCAGTTTACGAATATTTAATAAATATAGATATCAAACTCATATGTATTGGATTATTCTTTCTTTGAATAAAATCTCTGTAAATATAATCAAATGTAATAGAATGTTTATGAATCATTTAGTAATTAATACATTATATATTCAATTGTCTAGAGCCAAATAATTTTATTTAATTTTTATTTCCTTTATAACTTAAATTATAGTGTCTTGGGTACTGCTACAGATTCTTATCGTTCTTTACACTTGCAATTCTTTACCACTCCTGGTATTCTGTATAGAATCTTTACCTTCTGGGAAATGATAAGTATACATTAACTGATAGGTTTGCGTATATTCACCAAACCCAAGAGATTAAAAGCCTTCCTGAGCACTTTCAAAATGATATATCACGCAAATTTTCAACGAAAGTAATTCTAAATAAAATTAAAAACAATTCGAATGCTAAAAGGAAATAAGATTTATCATATAAGATCTTAGTAAAGGAGTAAAGCCAATCTCTAGCATCTATTAAATAACTGTTAACACATATTACAAACAAGTATATGTGAGAGAATTGAAAAAAGAAATTTTTGTACTTTGATATAATTCATATAGATATTTTCACTGGATAATTGTATCATAAAACTGTTAAAACTTTGATATAATTTGTAATTATTATCTAACTTTTGTGTATATTTTCTTAAAAGTAAAATTAAAACTAAATAAATAACTCACTCAATGTAGAAAGTAAAAAACATTCATTAAATTCTAAGGCAATTAAAGCATTGTTTAATCAAGTAAAAAGAAAAATGCATTTTTAAAAGCTTTTAATATTTTTTCTTTTATTTAAGCTTTGAAAACAATCTTAACCTCTGAAACCTTTTTGTTATTCTTTTTCCTCCTCATTCACCTTCTGCAAATAGCACCAACTGTTGAATTAATGAAAATTTTTGTTAGTTCTTTATTTCTTTTCTATGAAAATTTCTTTTTGAATATTTTATTTTTAATACACACCAGTTTTGTTATTCCATAAAAATTACACAGTGAACATAGATATACATTGCTTTGCACCTGTCAATGTCCTTTACATACATATTTAAATGTACATAAATAATTCATTACAATACATAGTCAAAAAGTGACACTTTGATATTTTTACATATCTCTATTTTTTACTATACAAAGATAATAGTAAAGCTCATAATTTGCATTGAAATTTGGGTGACATATGCATATAGAGAGTATATACAAATTAAAAAAGAAACAATGAAATTTTAATCATCCTGTAAACTGAAAAACAATGAAAATTATTTGAAACTTCTGCACAATATTTAACTATCTATAGCCACTATTTAAGAAATTTTTGCAAAGTACATTTTGTATAATACAGACAATATATAGATTTCTTTAAATCATTTGAAATTTTTTCTAGTGTTTTAATCCTTATTAATTTCCATTAACTCCTTAAGAAACTTTTAAAACAGAAGTAAATTAACGATTGAAACAAAATATTGTGAATATAATTTTAAAAAAACGATCTGTTCAAGAAAATGGGGATTAAAAGAAATACTGCCTTGACCAGCATGGCCGAAAAATATAAATGTTTACGTTTTTAATATGTAATTATAAATTTTATTCTATGCTGTAGGGCAATTATAACAAAATTTTAAGTTCAAATCGTAAAGCCAAAGCCTGTGATACACTGATCCTCATTTATACACTCCGAAAAATGTGTAAAGTTTATGAAGTTTTTCAACAAATTACAAAAATGAAATTTTTAAAAACTCTTTAGAAAGTTCTTTTTGAATCTCCAACACTTTTTTTCCTTTTTATATAATGTACTGTATTTCATTTTTCAAATTTAGATGAAAATTAATTTATTTAATTAAAGTCGTAGAAATTAGAAAGTGCATTTTGTGTGAATATAATATATATATATATATATATATATATATATATATATATATATATATATGTCAAGTTTAAAAATGGGGGTGAATAATTAAGCGAGTTATAATTCAAAATAGTTAGAACTCATTAACGATAACGTAACAGGAGAAAGACACACCCTCGAGTGGAACTATACAGAGTAAAAGAGCTGATGCAGAAGTAGACATTGGAATTTTATTTAGATAGCCAAGCCAAAACAGATAGTTCTGAGCGGGTACTCGGGATGGTAACATACTCCACGCTTGTTGCTCCAAGATGAGAACAAAGGATATCTAAATGGCAGAGCCATAGACAGAAGGATTATGATAAAGAAGTTTATATATGAAATGAAATGTGTCTTTCATGCCTTAACCACTCGTCCATGTCATATATATATATATATATATATATATATATATATATATATATATATATATATATATATATTTATATAATATATATATATATATATATATATATATATATATATATATATATATATATATATATATATATATATATACAAAAAAACAAATCTAATTTGGTGCTTTGCTGCTGAACCCAAAACATGTTTCTAAAATGCATGATATGTGCACTAATTCATCAGTGGACATAAGATAGCTGACTTCAACAGAAAACAAACTTGATTATAAAAAAGCTCCTTCATTTATCAATTGCTACTCTTTAAAATTTTGAGTTTAGCTTGCCTACAAATATTTAAAATCCATAGAATTAAATTTCTATTCAAATAATTTTATAACAATATTGAAAATACTAATTATAAGTTAATTTTGCAAAAGAAGATTTAGAGTTTCGGTCATTTTCAAAAGAAGTACGCTAAGTGCCATCCTTTCGTAACTCTTTTCGTGGTCAAAATAGCTTTAACTATCTGTAACTTAATAGAAACTCAATTATTCTAACCTTTCTGATACATTCTTACAAACCTTTCATCCTTATTTTTTTTTTCAAATGTCTCTAAGTAATCCATTCACCTGGGATTTACATTACACTCTATCTCTCTTTATTACACCAGATTTCACTTACATTTTATGACATTAGATACTGTTTAAAGTCTAAGAATTTCAGTATTTTATTTAATGCATTTTCCTTTTATTAGATGCAAATTAAGAACTAACGAAGTTCTGAGAATATTTCCTTTCTCAAAGCATTCATAGAAACAGAGCACTTAAATAATAAAAATCTCATGAAGCCTTTATTGAATAGCTCAAGCAAGGAATTATTTAAATGCTTCAAGTTATCTTTGATGGAAAACTCACGTTTCATATTCATTGCAGTCGAATATGTTTGTAGTCTCCAAAGAATTCAAAACCTTTTATAGTATTATATTCCGTTTTCCAACAAATGGTATTAATTCATAAGTTACTATTTAGGAAAGTAAGTAGCATAAAAAGAAATCTGAAAGCTCATAATTTAACAAAATCATAATTTTCGTAATTTGAGCTCTATTTGGATTATTTATTCGTAACGTCACGTTGCCTGAATTATTCTTGTGCATCATTTATTTTAATTTTTGAAATTTACCTTCCTTTGAAGTACAAGCTCCCAATTTATCCTTACTACTCTAGAAAAACTGACTATAAGGAAGAAAATTTCATTTCAAGAGATTGGGGAAAAACAAATGAAGAGAACAAATGGCTTTGGGTAGATGAATATTTCAACATTTTACAACTAGTATGGTATCTATATATTCTTTTTACTGAATTTTACATACCTACAACAACTGATTCTTATTTATGGAGAGTTGGATGTCATCTGATACTAATGTATTGAATTAGATTATAGAAGCAAAATTTAGAAGATTTATTTTTCATTATGGATTTTTCTTTGCTTTTTACGAAACATACGTTTTAGACCTCAGTAATGTCCGTAAATATTAGACATTGTAACACCTTTAACTGCTAGAGTAAAGATAAATTAAAAACAAAACTGTTTTCAAGAAAAACTGGGAATAAAAAATATATTTTCTAGATGTAGCAATTTTTGTTACATGTATGTTGTTCGTCATCTAGTTGATTCATTTACAGAATTGTTCTTTTATATACTCTCATTTGATTTCAGATGAAGAGAAACACCAAACACAGGAAACTATTGAGAGGATGATCGTCCTGAAACCCAATGTTTTGACTTCAGCAACATGAGGGATTTATCTCAGGATATACAAGAATATTTGCTTTGGGACATAAAATTATAATATATATAAAGCAAGCCAACCGGGTATAAATTACGATATAGAGTTTAATTTCACTCACAGCTTTTCTAGAATTTAAAAAAGAGACAGATTTCAGAAAGTCTTATTTCTGTTTTAAGTTTTTAGCAATGTTTTTATTATCTGTAATAATTCTAAATTACTTCATTTATTTCCCTTGTCGATTTTTCCTCCATTTTTAATCGGACGCCGTCTTGGAAATGTACATCAATGTACATCATAAATTATTTAAATTAACAGTTTTTTTCATATACTTCTTTCCTTTTATATTTCTGGATTTTATGCTTCCTGTTTATAAAGGTATGAAGTACTTTGATGAATGTATGGGCGTCTTTGGACTCCTTTGGACGACTTTGGTTTGGCTGTAGTTTGTCTTTAACCTCCAAAGATATCACAAAGCAGAGAAAACCTACATGCTATACAGCCCATTAATACACTATCGTAGCACAGTAAACACTAATAACTAACAGGAAAATATTTCAAAATCAAATTAAGCAAATCTGGTGTAAAACATTTCTTAAATATTTTAACATGAGAGATAAATCTGAATGCATTAAATCTTCGCTTATTGTATGTCTATTTAAATTAAGTCAAGAAATTTATATTTTAAGAGAAAGAACACCAGTAAACTGTAGTAAATATACCTTATTTTAATAAATTTATATGAATGTTTGTCCTAATTAGAAATTTTAGCATTGTATATTGGCTATTAAAATATACGTTGCGAACACAACTCAAAATTTAGCAATTCCTGCTAAAATATTATCGTTTTTAATATTTCCAACGAATTAAATATTCAGATATATATCTCAACTATTCTAAAACATTTCGCACATAAACAGAAACTAAGCATAAAGTCAAATTTGAATTTTTTTTATTTACGTTGCTATTACTTCTTTCAAAAAATGTATCATTAATTAATGACAGTTTGGAAATTCAATTTAGGTACGTGAGCAAATTTATCCTTCAATTTTTATAGAGCAGAAGTGTAATATTTGTAAGTCACGTTTTGTTTTATTGTTGTTTTAATCATTTTCGCATTCCTATTTAAGAAAGGCTTTTTTTTCCTTAGGAGCATTTTTTCCTCCCTTCCAGATAAAAGTCGATTTAGCGATCTTTAATGAAATCCTACGGGACCTGGATTCCGGTAGGGAACACTTATCTTATCATTGCTATAGGCATTTTTACGGTTTCTTGCATTAGGCGTGTTTTTTTCTTCCGTCCGAGACTCCTTTTAATGCGGCAGAAAGTGAGCAAACAGGAATAAGCACAGCAAATAAGATCCGAGAAGAGAACAAAAGAATCAATGACTAATTTCTTTCTAATAATAAGGTTGAACGAATCAGGAACACTCAAAACTACAATTAATTGGATCTCTTCAAGACACTCATTAGAAGAGACGATTTTGTTAGGGATTTTTGAAGTTATAGACGGCTGTTTCTACAAACAGTTTGAAAAACGTATTAACTTTGGAATAGAATGAAATCATTTGCTAAGGAATTTCTAAAATTTATTGCTCTGCATTTTTTACTCGAACTTTGTAATTCATAATTGCAGCAAAATATTCCCTTTTATATATTTAATATACCAGTAAAATATTCCCTTTTATATATTTAATTAAATTAAACTTCAAAGGTAGTAAGACTAGTAAAGTTACTATTTGTAAGCATTTGAATAGATAATATAAGTGTTTCTCACACTTAACTACAAAACCCTTTCTATTTAACCCTTAATTTGGCAAGATTTTTTTCAAATATTTTTTAATTTCTGTTATTTTTCCATGTCTGTGTAGAATATCTCTGTAAAATAAACAAAAAAAAATATCTTTTTCCATTTTTAAGATAATTAATGTCCACTGTGGCGAACACTGACAATTATGTTATATAGTAGTTATAAATATACATGTCCAGTGTAGCGGCGTAATTAAGGGTTAATACACACACAGTCATTTTTCCGACATTTAATACTCTCGTTTTTTATTTTATTTTCAGATAAAGGCATATTGTCTATTGCTATTTAACATGATAAGTCATTTGACCAAGAGAAAAAAATATGCCTCAAAAAATCCGATGACAAAATACTATGTACAGGCATATCTCACATATCCGTTTGTAGCACACTTGGATAAGTTCATTTAAAACAGCTGTGATTTAAAAGTAAAATAATCTACCTAAGTTCTTAAGTTGCATGTACCATTTTAGTGAAAAAACATGTAGAAAATGGTAAAAAGTGTTGGTAGATATTTATATTTTGTTTTCAGAATGTTTCTACATTGTTGTTGCATTAGTGTTAATCTTAATACAGTAAAAAAGTTATCAAAATAATTATGATGCTACAAGTTCTCAAAAGAAATATAGAACAGGGGTAAAGAATTTCATACAATTAATGAAGGCGAACTTCATGAAAGGGAAGATATACTTGCAATAAACTAATCTTGCAGATTAATCCTGCCAAAAGTAAAAGGTCTATATAGCAGGTGGTGCTTATTAAGGTGATTTGTGAAGGCAGTGTGAATGACTTGATTCACGGACTCCACTGGTGGCCTATTGCAATGGATGCAAACGAGCAAAGTTGATGACACATTAAAATGCAGTGGACAGGGGTCACGTAAAGCCAAAAGGTCAGGACCTGTGACCAAAGAAGAGAGAGAGGGAGAAGAGGAGGAAACTGGAGGTGATTCCTTACCGTCCTGGAGTTGAACATCACGTTTCTGTTGTCTTGTTGGAAATCCCGAAATTGTTGCATCTCTGATTCCATGAGTTTCCACTCGACAGACACTCGTCAACGTTATTTTGTTCTGTCTGTTCTCCTGCGCCCTGATAGCTTCAAGTTCTGTCCCAAGAACGTCGAGCATCAAATCTTTATAACCTGTTTATTGAGACCTCAACTCACTATGAGTAGCGCTCTGACAGATGCCCGTCTCCGCTATTAGGTGTAAGCCCGTCCTCATGCTTCCTGAGTATGTCATTCACTGCTTTTACGATTATACTCACCACCTCATAGTTAAAGAATATAATTTATTAAATTTTGTTAGGTAAAATAAATTGTTAGTGCTGCTGCCTTAACACTATCATGAATATGAAATTGTTTATAAGGTTTATTAATAATGTTAAGTTTGCAGAATTAAGTATTGATCATTATTTTGGCCAAGCACATTACCTGGGTTTTAGATAGAAATTAATTTTGAAGAATGCGAAGTTGCCAGATTTCCAGAATGAGACGGAAAGAACGAAATATTTTCGCCAAAGGTTGCAATTAAAGGATAAAATCGTCCAAAATGTATTTAAAAGTACAATTACAATTACGTTGGTTAGATTTAGGTTAAAATATATTGCATATATATTAAGAAAGCATATGTACTAATATGTATTGCTAATATGTACTCATATATTCGAAATGTGTCATTCCAAGAGTAAATTTTTATTATAGTAGAGGATAAATGTATACTGGTGTGTTAAATTGCAAATGATATACTTTTAATGGTAAGTTTTTCACATATCTGGATGGCATCGACAGAAAGTAACCTCTGTTCTTACTACGAAGAGCAATTATGGCTGAAAAGTTAATGTACTGTCTTTTGGAACGAATCCATGTGTTTGAATTCCAATACTGACATATATGCTCGTAGCCTTTGAGAATCTACTTTTACAAGTGTGGTCCTATTAGCCCTCGTGTAACAAAAAGTAGAACTTAGCTTTATGACCCAAACCAATCTATTACGAAGTCTTTGATCTACTGAATTTTAGCACTCTTTCACATTAAGCACATAGTGAATCCTATGTAATTTGAATTGGATCTCCTCTGAATTTTCACAGATGTTTTAATAAATTTAAATTGAGACTTAAACGAAACAATGCTTTCTTCTTCATATCTTTGTTCTGCTGCATAGCATAAACATTTGTGCAATATGATGCATTATGATTCTCTCGCAAGCAATTGCCATATACAGGTTTTTTTTAAAGTAATTATAGCATGATTGCCTGAAATGTCAATGTACTTCTAAAGATAATCAATAGTAGAATGTCGTTAAAGAAAGAAAGGATGCTGTAGAAAATAAAGCTCTGCTGTATTGTTGATAGTCTACGTTATCTATACAGATTCTAACTTCATACTTTACCCTTTGACTGGTAATGAGGTTTTTAATTTAGTCAATTGTTTTAATTAACTGTCATAATAGGTTCATTTGAATCTTAATCAGTTTTATAACTTTTTACTTATATACCAATCCAGTACAATATAAATCTTTGTGAGACATTAAGATTATAATGATATTTATGCTGAATCTAATTGGTTTCTTTATTCCTGGAGTAGTTTTCTTTCTACCACTGACCTCGATATATTTAGGTTTAACAAATATGTACAGACAATTAAGTAGCTAATATGTGAATATACATATATATCTAAGATTGCTTTCACACATATAAATATGTATTTCTCTTTATACGTAACGATAAAGGGGGAAAGAGAAAGATACAAAAAATAGAGAAGATAATGTTGGTATTCATGTTCATATATTTATTTATCAAATTTATACTGAGCAAAATCTGCAGAAAAATGCTGCTGTGACATAAGGAATGTTGTTTTGTAAGAATATTTTACAGTTGCACTTCTGAAGCAAGGTAAATACTTTTCAAGGATTAAATACTGATTCATCTGACTTCCAAAACGTAAAGATTTTAATTTTAGTTAGTACTTTTTACTCTTAAATTTGAGGAAATATAAATAATAGTTACATTGACAATGAATAATTTCTCATGACTTAGCTCTGGCACTTTGTTTACCAGTATTATTTTACTTACTCATAAATAATGTTGAGGTTCATATATAATTTTCCAACACAAAATCCTTATTTATTACACCATATTTATCAGTGTAAAATATAAGATAATGTGAAAAAAGGTAAAATTTATTTTGTGTGTATACTGTTGAAAAGATTAAGCATGTTTTCAGTAATAACATATAAGATATATAAGATAATGCCATGTATATAAGATAAGGTCGAAAACGGTAAACTTTATTTTGTGTGTATACTGTTGAAAAAATTAAACATATTTTCAATAATAACATATAAGCTATACAAGATAATGTCATGTATATAAGATAATGTCAAAAAAGGTAAAATTTATTTTGTATGTATAATGTTGAAAAAATTAAACATATTTTCAGTAATAACATATAAGATATATAAGATAATGCCATGTATATAAGATAAGGTCGAAAACGGTAAACTTTATTTTGTGTGTATACTGTTGAAAAAATAAACATATTTTCAGTAATAACAAAGTAAATATGCTGTCAAATACTTATTACTTGAATTTAAGTGCTCAACATATACATAGTTTTAATCATCGAAGTTACTTTAGAACTTTTAAGACTTAAATGTAATAAAAAAATTATCTTCCTAAAAAAAGTTACGATATAATGGCGATAAAGGTAATTTCTCATTTGTTTCAAGTATCATGTGTACATAGTTAATAAATAATATATCTGCAATTTACAATTTCCACTGTTGTAAGAAAAATATTTGAATCTATAAAATAATTCAAAAATATCCACTCATTAATGAAGCAAAAATTGTATAAAAGCTATCTTACCCGTTTTAATGTCTTTAAACTAACCTATTAAGACAATTGTTTTCAAAAGTAGAGATTATTGGATTTACTTCTAAGTAAATAACATTCAGCACTTAGTTCAAAGTGATCAGAGTATTTCTCGATTGTGTATAACCACAGGATTAAACTTGTATACAGAAACTGGAAAGCTTTTCAGTTGATATTGTTTTGCAAGTCAAACAAAAGTAGTTGAAGGAAATTTATTCTAATTAGGTATAAATAACTATTTAGCTGTTACTCAGTCGTACTGCTTCAATATAGAAACATTTATAGTAAAACAGTAAATTTAATCAGTTTTTCTCATACTAGCATATAGCCCGTCATATGACGGGATCATTAAAATTTTTAACTTTCCAGAATTGTAAAGTACCTTATGAGGCAAGTAAAAAAATGGTTTGATTTTTGGCTGAGAATTATCTGGTACAAGCTCAATAATTTGTTTATCTTTACTGACCACATGTTACTTGACAGCCTTAATTTATCTTGTCATATTACATGATAGGATGGACAGTAGAGGTTTTAATATTGACAGTGATTATTTTGCGGTATATATGAATGATGTCCAAAATTTAGCGAATCGATAGCAAACCGTGTGGTTATGCGTAAAAAACAAACACACAAACGAACAAACTCCTTAATTTTCAAAGATATGTAACTTAAACGCTAGATATTTATTAGTCCCTAAAATAGACTCCTAGATTTTTATGAGAAGAATTTTGTTGTTAATACCGATGATAAAATTTTTATTGCATAAAAAAATAATCGATAATTAAATTCAAAATTATCATCTAATCTATTATTTAAGCCAAATATAAAAGAAAATTATTTATGTAATATCTAGGTTCAGTGATAAAACGTATGAAAACAATGCAGGCGATATTTAAGTAAATTAAAATAAGAAAGGATTGAATGAGATGGTTAAACGAATGACGTCATGATGCTAGAAAAATGTTATCTTTGCCTATTTATTTTGTGGTAAATTGCTGAATTTAATCATCGCCTGCTCTTAACCGGGGAATATAGGGCTTAAAATAATGACATTAAACGATCGAAAAGGGGGAAGGGGGGAATTTCAAACGTTTTTGAACTCGCTTTGAATTTTGCTAACCCTAACTCAACAAGAATCCATATGGATGCATCTATTCTTTCCAGGTCCAACCGCTTCATAAAATTGAGAACAGACGGACATATAACTTAGGCTATTATTATAAAGGAGATTTATCACTTCAGTTTAGTTTTATAAAATAACAAGAATCAAAACTAATTTCCACGTTTCAAAATAAAATAAGTAAAATAATTTTAATATTACAAGTCACGCAAATTTACTAATTCCATAATTTAAATAATCGATCTTTTCCTTATAGTTGATTTTAATGTTTCAATAAAACTTTACAGTACTAAAGCATACCAAGTTAAAGGCTTTCTGAACAACGCATTGAATAAGATAATTACTTACCAGATATATAAAAATAAATTTAATGGTTTGTCTTTAAATATTAGTTACAACTGAATTCTGGTCCTCGAAAGTCCATCATGGTAGTAATCGCATCATTAAAAATTCCTACCTTTTCTGCTTCAGTCCAAACTTTCATTAATCACCTAATTTATCCTCCTATAACTGACCTGAGAAACTTACTCTTTTTTTTTTATTATTTGTTCTGACATAGATATTGCCTTTAATGACTGTAGGGTACAATGTTGGTAAAAATTTTGCATTTAGATTCTAGACTATGATTCATAATTTTCACTTTCTAATGTAATTCAATTTCAATAACTTTGTTCATCCTAAATTTATAACAATATTACCATTGACACAAATCATAAGATACTTTAAGGAGAATTACAACATTATTAATTATCAGTTCATACCCAGGACCTGATTAACGAACGGACCACTGGGCCCCCTAAAATTTGGTACTTAATTATTAAATTTTAAATAATTTAGTTAACAAAATGTGAAAATGTTTTTTGTTAATTCAAGGAATATTTCATGAAACTTTATGCAGAAATTAAATAAAAACTGTTAAAATGTTGACAATTTTATCTAAAACACACTCCAGGTTACTTATTTACTTCAATTCAGTCACTTTATTTACTCATTACTTACTCCATGGTTGAGTAGAAAAATCCTTTGTTTTTCAGGTTATACTAAATCGAGTAACTGTATTCATAACTGTAGGGAGGGGGGGGGGTCCGAGAGACTACCAGGCCCTGGGCCCAACTTTGCCTTCATCGGGCCCTGTTCATATCTTTAATAATCCACGGCTTAGTGCAATCTACCTTCTTGTGTGTAGTGGTTAAGAATATACGCACGTTTCCAGATATATCAATCTACCTTTTTGTAAAAATTAACTTTCTGTTCACTTAGAAATAAATTAATTTGGTTTTAAGTTTCAAATTTAGTCACAAAAAATATAATAAACCTAATTTGTTTCATAAATAGGTTTTAAGGGAATTATTTGTTTATATTTCTGGGCAGTTTCAAAACCCTAAATTACTAACTTTTAAATTTATATATTTTTACAGATTTTGAACTATTTCTATTTTATTTTATTCCTTTTATCTTGAGGGCAGTATATTTGTCTGCATTGTGGACGCATCTATTCAGAGAAATAGATAGACGTTTCCAGATAGATCAATCTACCTTTTTGTATAAATTAACTTTCTGTTCACTTAGAAATAAATTAATTTGGTTTTCTATTTAAGTTTCAAATTTAGTACACAAAAAATATAATAAACCTAATTTGTTTTATAAATACCTTTTAAAAGAAATATTTGTTGGAAATATTTCTGAGCAGTTTCAAAATTGAATTGTTACCTTTTAAATTTATATATTTTTCCTGATTTAGAACTATTTTTATTCGATTTTATTCATTTTATCTTAAGGGCAGCATATTTGTCTTCATTGTGGACTCATCTATTCAGAGAAATAGAAAATCTGAGTCTTTATATATTATTATACTTGTTGTTTGAGTGAGGTAAATAAAATACTAATAAATATTTTTCGTTATTTCCCCTATATATTTCATCGTATTTCTTCATTAAAAATTTACCACATTACTAAGTATGTATATTTATATAGTAACACATTTGCGACCAAAATTGCAGGCTAAATCCTTTTCTTAAATTACAACCCCTCTCCATCCTGGCTCAAAATTCCAGACACTAAATTATGTAAAGCAATAAACCTCTCCCCTTAGAAATAATACCTCATTAAGTTCCATTCCAACAACATTAATCTCAACCTTCTCAAGTTTCAAAGCTCGTACAACATGATTTATTTTAGCTGATGCAGTTTGGAATTAGGTTCTCGAAGACTTATTACCTCCAGTCTTTCGTACTGGGATAAAACAAAATAGGTGTGAGTTAGGATTTTTTATTATTTCATATTAGACAAATAATTAGGCATTTTTCTCACCCATTTAAATTTACTTCCTATCATGTAGACAGATGATATATTACAGTTCCGTAGCAATGTATGTTTACCTTACTTCACCTAATCTGAACATTAAAGCATTAAATCTAATGGATTCACGTTGTTCCACAGAAATACAAATACACATATCAGCCTGTTTGTTTAATAACTTCTCACTGAAATGCGGAACCTTCTAATATATATCTTTGTTTCGATAAATTCTGCATATTTCTTAAAATATGTCCTGATATTAGAATTAATATTAATATATTTTATTCAAAGTATTTCCAAGCCGGAAGTAGTTTCGCTGATATTCTGTAATAAGATATTTCTGCTAAAGTATTACTGAAAGAGTTTCAGTAATATCTAGGAAACTTCTTTTTGAAACATTTGCTTGTATTGTTTCATTTTTTCAATAGGATAACTGATAAATTTGAAAGCTGGAAAGAAATTAAACTCTTTCTAGAAGATTGCACTCTTTTCAGATAACAGTAAGCAGGGAATTTTAAAAATATTCTTTACAGGGCCGTAGACAGAAATTAGATTCGGAGGGGGACATTCTTTTTTGTGAAGGATACTTCAATAAAAGTAAAGGGTTTCTTATGTATGTATACTCCTAATGAGTATCATAATACAATGGGATTTTAAAATATCAATTAAAAAAGGATATAATGAACAAATTTACAGCCTTGAATTAGTAATGTATTAACTACACAATGAATTAAACAGTAAAATTAACATTGAAAATATATAAACTATACATGGTATTAAATTCTAATTTTTAAAACAGAAGTCTAACTAGAGAAAAAGAATAATTTTGAAAGAAAATGAAAATTTTCAAATTTTTACCTGTATATTATGAAATATGCTCTTTTTGAAATTTTCGTTAAAAAGTTTTCACAATTTCTTCCTATTGCACAACAATATTACAATGAGTTGTCAAAAGTGCTAGTAACTCTGTTGTTACATGTCGAATCGAATTTGTACCCACTTTTTAACTCAAATTCACTGTTGACCTCACCTACTGTTGTCTATGCACAGCTAGGCAGATGACACACCCACACACGTGTACCATTTTATTCCCACGAAACAGTCTTTTAGAATTTTGGAGGGGGACCGGTCCCCTAAATCCCTCCCCTTGCCTACCGCCTTGATTCTTTATACAATGTTTATAGCAGTTCAAGATCAACAAAGACTTATTTACTTATTGTGAACCAATAACATATCTCTATTATACAAAACTATACAAATATTCTTAATCTAACAATTTTTTCATAGCTATTTTAATGCATTTTATTACCTAAAATAAATTTTTAATAATTAAATAAGCAAATTCGGGTTATCTAGACACAAAATATTTATCATTATTCATAATATTAATTTAAGTGAATCAGTTTAATTTCTATTGATGCTGAAATAAGTACTACAGAAAATTTAACCGGTATAGCTGAAAATAGAATTTATTTACATCATGCTCTAAAACAAACATTACCTAGTATTTAAAAGAATTATGAGCACTAGATAATAGAGACATTTTCATGAATTCTTCATTTTTAAAACAATAGAGATATTATTCAGGAATATTACATCAAATATAATTTTTACAAAAGAAAAGAGTTTCTAATTATTGTTATCTGATTTTATATTCCCTTTGAGACTATCAAGTTGATTATTTCAAGATTTCTTAAAACATATATATTTTACCTATTAATTAACTTTAAAATTAAGATATTTTTATTGGTAGCATTAAATTACATACCGAGAACTTTCATCATGGGGATTACAAAGAAAAATTCAAATTGTTCTACTAAGAAATATTAATAATAACACTTATAAAGAATAAAATAGTGCAAATATACTTTAGTAACATGCAGCAAAGAAAAGTTTAACTATTTTCAGCTATTTCAAAATTAAAATGTAAGCTTGTACAAGACATATTGGGCTAAAACGAACACTTGGAATTATATAGCACAGCTATTTTCGTTCACATATCTTTATAAAAGTATTATATGTCTGCGAATATTCCGATTAAACGGTGACAAGATGTGGTAATCTTAATTCATTTTATCTTTTATACACCTTTCAAGATTGGGTACAATTATCTTGGCTTGAGTTTTATTTTATCAATTTGATATTGGTTTTTACGCCTGCTAAAGTTCTATAAATTATTTAAACACATAAAATCTAATAAACATAAAATCTCAATATTGTAGATTATTCTGATGTGTTGCATTTTCATCCAACATATTTGGACAGTAATGCTATTAACACTTCACATACGGGCAATGTATTTTTACGTTTTTTGCAGTCTGTCACTGGAGCGCTGGTCACGTAAAAATGCGTATTTAGTAGATTTGTGGTGGATACCCGCTAACCAATACAAATCTGCTAAATACGTATAATTATATCTATGTGTGACATTATATGTGTGTTGTTTCAGTTGCTATGCAACGCTTTGCATTTTTTCTTTCCACAAGTTATGATTGTCAAGTTACTCGGTCTTTTTTTGCGTTATTACGTCTTCATCGAATTCCTAGCTCCAGAACGTACAAGTCGTGTTTTGTCAATTTGAAGATTGGTTTTTATTGTTGAATACAAAATTGATAAACTGAGCTGTTGTGACAAAGAAAGTGAAGAAATATGAGCTGACACATTATCTGACTTTAATTTTAAAAATCGTTTATTTTTGTGATTTCGTAAAAATATTGTTTTTTTTTTTTTGTTAAATAATCATACAGTATATATCAAAGTGTAAAATAAAGTTTCGTTCATAAAAACAAAGTAGTTTCCGATTTACTGCGATTTTTCTGAATAATTAAACGTTCAACCGATTCACGAAAAAACTTACGCTGAAAGCGGTGAAGTATACCCGCATGCCAAGTGTTAACTACGCAGGACAAATTGAAGGTCTAAATTAAAGTGCATGAGTTCAACTTCACATATCTACAACGACCATAGTAAAATTCATGTTTAAGCTTATGAAGATTTCGAGGATATGCTAGGAAGACATGCCTGAAAGTGTATTTATTTAAATAAATTATTTAAAGCTCAAATTCTAATAAAATTTCTTTGTAACAACAAACTTAAAACAATTTGAAATTTTTAAAAATGTGAAATAAATTACTAAGCATGTGCTCCTAATTAATTGAATTGCGTTTTAACAATTACTATGTAACATATGAAATGCCTCAACGCTGCTCTGTCAAAACTGTTTGAATGTCCTATCATTAATTACAGAATAAATATAAAATTATTTTTGCGACCATACTTTAAACAACTATTCCTCTTTTTCATTTTTCTCCCTTACATACGCTCTGACAAATGATCACGTACATATATTCACCCTTATAATTATTTAGCTTGCCTTACATTGAAAAACGCCGATTATATCTCTGTCTACACTAATGCTTTCACAGCCAAAAAGACATTTCTCAGTAACAATATTCACTCAGTAAGATAAAACAAAATATTATTTATGATATTTTGTGGATTATATATCGTTTGAAACCATTTTGGGGGAAAATAACCACAGAACAATTTATTTTTGACATATTAATTTTGTAATTAATGACGCTTGTAAAGCATTGTCATTTTCTCTGGAATTAGATTAATAAAGTACTTTCAGCTAATACGTGTATAAAAAAAAGCTGTAAAGCAATAGTAGATTCTTTCTCTTTCTCTCATTTGTAATTCACAATGTGATAAACGTTACTACTTTTCTTATTAGTTTAATACTTTCTTAGCTTGTACGGAGATGTAGCTATCTACCAATATAAATTCATTACATATTTGTCATCCAAGTCTAAAAGACTTGGATGACAAATATGTGACTCATTGTATAATGCATTTTTATTATCTTTGTTATAGATTAACATTTTACTGTTTTTAGTTAAAAATTAAATTTATCAACAAAAAAGGAATAAATCTTTTTTGTAATCGATCTAGAAAAAAATCCACTACGTTTAATATTTTTTCAAGTTTAAGCATTAAGAAGAGCAAAAGAGAGATCAGAACATAAAGAAAAGAGTAATTTTTTTTAATTTAAAAAAATTCCTAATTTAAATTTTTTATAACCCTTCTTTTTAGGAGAACAAATAAAACCCGTTGCCAAATTTTAAACTGGAAACAGTGAAAGGATGTTACATTGGTCTAATACAAAGGATTTCTAATATATTTCAATAGAATTTCTGTTTGGTTTCATTTTTAAGGATTTTCGTAAACCAAAATGCCGTGTATCAAAAATATTTAGTAGACTACATTAAACACAACTTTTTATTTCCTTCGTTGTTCTGCTATTGCGTTGAAATAAGTTCTTGCTGTAAATATGACTCCAGGATTGTTGGGTACCCTAACAGAAAAAACAATTTTCAATTTATATGTTTCTCAGATTGTAATTCTTTTAAATATACCACATTGAGAGCAAACCCATGTATGGATTGATAAACGTAGACAAATCAAGTGGATTTTTTAAAGAAAGCTATAAACATCTGTCAAATTTAATCTGACGCTCCTGTTAGAAAATATTAGAAGAATTGAAAAAATTACAAATAGTTGACCAAAGAATCGCATAATGCTAAAAAAAGACGTATAATATATCTAGATTTATAAATCTCCTTTTTGTATGGGGATACTATAAATAAAGCATGAAAGAAAATTTTGTGTTAAAATATAACCAAAATGAATAAGGACAGATAACACATAAGTAGATCATAGTAGATCATAAGTAGACAACGCAGCAAACAGCTTTCTAAACACTTAATAATATTTCTTTAAAAGTATGAAATTATATGCTTTTCTGCTACATGGTAAACTTCAAAATATACCAAAATTAAAATCAGATACCCACAGGACAACAATATCCCGTGATCTTTTCCACCATACCTATGTTGCAAAAGGTTAAACAGGAGATGACCAATAAGAATTTTAACAAAAAGGTGGGAGAAAGTAAAATAAAATAGAAAAATCTATGTACGTTAATTTTCACGTCATTGATAACAAAAATAAAATTTAAAAAGCCTATTGTTTAAGAGAAGAAACAATAAATAAGAGAAAATGGGCAATTGTTATTCTACGTTTATTGTCGAGGTAACAATCAAAAAGATAAGCCCAACATAGGCTTTCCAACTATCAAAATCAAAACAACTAGCAACGCAGAATTAGAAAAAGTCAAAATCAATCTAGAGTAAATGGAGTCGCTGATTCACAAAGAAAATAAACGATGAACATGGGAAATTCTTTAGTAAACTTATAGGAAGTAAACTAATGATTTGGAAACTTGAAAAAAGTAAATAGAGATTTATTATTCATGACTGAGAATTTTTATTAGTATAATAATCTTCCTCGAAATCGGAATCAAGAGTATAGCATCACTTACGAGTTAAATAATTTAGACTCAGTAAATACACGAGTTACATCAGTTAGTCGGTTTCTTTTTCCCTAGGAATATTCTTTCACTCTTTTTAAATAAAGTAAAAAGTCTTCAAAATTTGAAACTAAATTCGTTAATTTAATTATTTGCATATTTTTGCAGTCTAACGTTTCATACTTATTGTAATATATAACTGATATTAGGTTTTTTATGGTTGGCAACAAGCTTGGCCAATGTGTTGTGGTAGTTAATATAAACATGCAGCCATAGACTGTGTGTATGCTGCATAGTGTAATTATTATTAATGTTACTGTATAACTAGGATGACTTAAATAAAGTCCATATGTAGTTCATATCATATCGTCTATGTATATGAGTTGCAGACATAACATGGTGTCAGGATGATGAATTTAGATTGATATTTTTGAACTCATGCTGTTCTCTTCAGTGTGATCCAGTTGAACTTCAGTGGTCGTTTCCTTTTGTGGATATCTGCAAGCAACTC
>CM063502.1:44143690-44226190 GCA_032207245.1 Pardosa pseudoannulata | reverse complement strand
TATCAACCAGGTTTTCATCTCTTAGTTATGTATTTACAATGTGTCTCAGATTATATCACTCTCTTTGGTAAAATTTTTGCTAAGTTCTGTCAGCATACTTTTGTTCCGCTACCATTTTGTTATGAGTAGTATTTGTTTGGTTTTTAACGCTACGGTCTATCTTTTTGCTACACGAGGCTAATAAGGCAAACATCTGATGTTTTCAGATGATTCCCAATGCACCTACGAATACTTCTGTCATCATTAGGAATCTATCTCATAAACGAAGCTAACGAAAGTCAGCGCTTTTACGTAGTGGAGTAAAAACTTACTCCCATATTAAATTTTGAATATTATATGCTTGCTGTAAAATAAATTACTGAAACTTTCCACAAGTATAAATTATTATTTTATACTTGTGGAATAACTCTTAACATAAAAAATGTGGGTACCCAATTTTGTTTCAATATAAATCCTTAATATATAGTGAAAGTCGTCTTAAAGCAGTTAGCTAATTTCTACTGCACTGGGAACATATTTAATGACTGTCCCGTAATTATTCAATTTTTAAGAAAAATATTTCTATTTTTATCAAAACTTTTTTCTTGTATATTTAGTATCTTATGTATTTCACTTAACATCATTATTAATATCACTAAAAATGATATTGTTAAAAGTTCATTATTTTAATAATAGAGATTTAAGGTCCCTTGTCACCTTAGTATTCACACTTGCGGAGACACTTAAGGAGGTATTTCTAGTTTAAACAATGCGACCATAAGTGATCGTTTAAATGTAAATAGGAATAGCAATCATGGGTGCAATTACCTTAATATTGGTTTTAGTTCAGTGAATAAGATACTTGTCATAGACATTAAAGATTCCCTTACATACGAGTAAATCAAAAGAAATGCTGAAGTTAAATTTACTTTACGCAATGAGTTCGAAGAATTACCCGTTTATTATACCTGGGGGGAATATTGTCTTTAGAGCAATTTTACTTCTTTACGGGCGATAGTTATTAAATTAATTTAATCCTGACTTCTCTAATGTAATTCTAAAATCTGATGTATATGTAAAATAAATATTTTAAATATTTATTTTATCTCTATAATAAAGAATTGCAAAGTGTTGAACTATAATGTACTGTAAACTACTGAAATATTTAAATGTTGTAATATTTAAATAATAAATTTAAATAATAAAGTATTAACCCATTAACGCCCGGATATTTCTGGTGACTATATATTAGTAAATACCTAACATAGAAGCTATTATAGACACCTGGAAGTAAAACAAAATATGAAATTTAAACACCTTTAAATATGACATCAAGTCATCATTAGTGAGGAGGTGTCATTTTAAAACATAATAAGATGTCTTTAAAAAAGGAAAACTTCGTGATAAGAGATTTATTTGTTATCATATATGAGAAAAGTACTGAAAAGAGATGACTTATTACAGATATGGCTATTCGCCACGATTTTAACCGGTATACATTCAGAATACCGGTCATAATACGTTCCTATTCTAAGCTTGAAAATCATAAAATGCCGATCGAAATGACAAAATTATAGATAAGATCATATTTGAAAACTTGGGAGATTATTCATAAGATCAATATCTATTTCCATTAAAAAGGAAGAATCGTTTCAAGAAAACAAAAAACTCTACAGACCATTTTTTGACTGTCCTCAAATAAAGATGCTGGGCATTAATGAGTTAAATTAAAATATATTTATTCTAATATACCAAAAGTACTCCTAAATACCAAATGTGTTTTATAAGTGCTGTTTACAGAATCGGCATGCCGTTCGGTGCATACATATAGGTTTGGTTTGGTTTGGTTTGGAGTGCTACGGTCTACTTTTTGCAACACAATGGCTAATGAGACCGGGACCTATAGCTTAAAGCTGATTCCGAACGGCTACGAACATCCATGCCACAGTGGGATTCAAATCCACGAACTCCGGTACCGAAAGCCAGCACCCTAACCAATCGGCCATAGTTCGGCGTGCATACATATAGAGTACCTGCATGTGTGCTTTGAGTAACTAACTACAAGATATCACCTATGCCAGCAGGGCCGTAACTAGGTCCTTTAGCACCCGTGGCAAAAAACTGGTCTGAACTGAAAATATTTTGTTAATTCTTAAAATGTTCCTAGCATATTAACTTTTAATTTTTTCTTCTATTTTTACCTTATTAATATTTATAAATATTTTTTTAACATTTCAGGGGATATTATTTTGCTGATAAAACTGAATAGTTTGTTAGAGAAGAATATTTTTATTTAAACGTTGTGTTTTCTTAAAAATTTGGAGAATTTCTAAATTTAAATTTAGTTTTAAAAACTTTTATAAATTCAAAATTTAAAACGTATACCCGGATTTTTATTAAAGCATATTAGGGGTTCTTGGTAAATATCTTGTAAGAATCTTTAACAAGTTTAGTCTCTAGAAGCATTTTAAGAAATAAGAAAATTCATTAACAAATAATTTTTAAACGTACTGGATTTTATAATTTAAAAAAATATTTTTCAAATTCTTATTTCTACTCGGGGCGAGTCGTCCTCTTTTGGATCCCATTTTCCTCACAGTGCGGCGCCCCTAAGGCTGATGCGCCCATGGCAAATGCCACCTATACCAAGCCTTAGTTAGGGCCTTTGTATGCCAGGATGTAAGATGTTTAGATACATCATTCGGAAACTCTATTCAGATCTTTAATCCTTTATCTTACAGCAGTTAGGTCGAAAAAGGTAAAAGTCAGACAAAAAAATAATCATTTTACCTACAAATAAACAAATATATATAGTGAAGTATAAAGTAATACATAAAAAATCCAAAATAATGAACTCAAAAATTAATTTCGTAAATAACTAAGCAAATTTAAGGTAAACGTTTTTGACTGAAACAGTGCATGAATTAGATTACGAATAAATTACTCCTACCTCTAAATGATTTTCATCTTTTGATTAGTCTCAGAAGCATTCTGGAAGAGTTTAATGGTTTTTCAGTGCGTTTGAAAGTATTTTAAATGCTTCAGTCAATAAACAATCTCCCCGACTATGATACATGGTCTGTGATTCGTTTTCTTCATTCAAAAAATATAAAGGTGTCTGAAAATCCTTGACAGATCAATGAAATATATGGAGAAAACATTAGGAGATTGAGAAAACGGAATGGTAACAAAGCTTGTTAGACCATTTAAAGGTGTTCACATGAATATGTATGACAAGGAGGAAAATTGTGATATTTTGTCATTACTGAAAACTTAGTCACATAAGATGTGTCTTTTATGGAATTGTGAAACAAAATTTCAATTATCGTAATTTTTGTCTGAAACTGCAGACCGAAAAGTTGTACGAAACCAAATGTTTAGTCAGTGATAAGTTAAGAGGCAGCAAATTTCTGTGAACATGAAATTCAAAAACTCATAATGCGATACATTAAGTGTCTTGATAATGGGAGATATTATGTTTAAAATAGATTATAAAACAGGCTTTCGTGTGAAAATAAAATTGGCTAAAAAATACAGATGTGGACTTTTAAATTCAAAACAGTATTGACTTGGATACAAGCCTTGTATTTTATTAGTTCACATAAAAGTAATACACATACTGTACTCACTCTCAAAATTATTCTCAATTTTTCAATGAATTACACACTGATTACTTAATTTAGAATAATTTTAAAACGAAGTAAATGGTTTTTCATAAGTACAACAGAAAGGAAAAATGGGGTATTTAAGTTATACTATTGAAATAAATTCTTAATTGGATTTTCAAACACTGGAATAATCTACTTTACTTGGAGTGGAGCAAAAATTAAAACAATGATGGTGTTAAAGGGGCTAGATGATCTGATCTGTCAGCCCTGTAAGCCAGTGGTCTCTTTTTGATGGATCCTTCTATATCACATACAACAGTTAACACTTCTTTATAGTTGAGATTTATTAACCCTCTTACTCTAAGTGGGTGTATGAAGTTCTCTGACTATATGCCCCAGAGTGGTGACGTCGATGAATTCCCATTTTATAGCTAATAATTTCCCCTTGTATTTTATCTTTTCCCAACCAACTTGTTTCATTGCATTAGCGTTTTAGAAAAGTTTGTGCCGTTATAGAATATATTGTGAAAGGGTGACCTGTTCTTGTTACAAATCTTCTTAGAGATTATATAGATGATTCAGTTATCAGTGATGTAACTAGTTCAAAGTAAATGACAAACGGCATTATTAAAAAGAACAATCACAACTATAACTTTTGTTCTAGATTTAAAAATATGGTCCTCGCAAATCTGTCCTATTTGTCTCAAACGTCGTTGAATCTCTCTCGATGTATTGGAAAATGAATAAAAATAATTGTAACATATTTTCCATCTCTTGTAAATAACACAATTTTTAATAATATTTATTGTTTGTCTTCTAATCAGTAATATCCAGTAACTGTATCTCAATTTGGCAGCAAATATTTGAATTCCAGCCTAGCAGTTGCTCTAGTTATAAACTCAATTTAAATGCTCTGTAATGTGATGCTTAAAAAAACTAATATTATATAGTGAATAAAACAAAAGTTATCTTCATTTTCAAAAAGTTTTATAACTCTAAGAATTCTTTTTTTTATCTTGTTTACTAATAGTCCTAAAATGAGTCATCCTTTTCAACCAAAATGCCTTTTGTACTATGCGCAATAAATTCATTTCTGTTTTATCTTTAGTGTTTTCTATGACTGTCCGTTTAGTTTTTACTGATTTTTCAAATATACCGGTCATTTTTGAAATACCCTGTATTACCACAGCTTAATTGTAGCAAGGATTTCTTTGCCATGATTCCTAACAAACGTGCCCCATTAATCAATTCTATTTCTCCAAAGAGTCCCTGTGGTGGAATCAGATTAAACCTTTATTCCATTGAGGTGTATATTTAGTACTTCTGCAATTTATTTTGAAAAGCGTGTACCTAAAAGACAGGCTAGTAATTTAGGCCTAGGGATGATGAAGTATGTCAAATGTGGTGAGATTCGATCTTTTTTTTTACCTTGAAATCTTTCAATAATTTCACCTTGATTGTCGAAGTGCAAAATAATGACGTTACCATGAGCTTTTGTGTCAAAAAAGACGTGGATGGTTATATCACTTTAAAACCTGACACATTTTCTACCATTAAAAAGTCCTTCAAAACAATATTCTACATTCTGCGAATTAAGAATATTGATCTCTCAAAACTTCCTTCCAGTACCTAAAATACAGCAAGAATATTATAAACAACTGTCACTTATTAAATTTCGTTTCAATTTTAAAGTGATGGAAAATCTATAAAAAACAAAACCAAACATTTTATCTTTAACAAATGTGAAGAAAGTTATTTTAGAATTTATTCAAAGAAAACGAAAGCTGCCGTTATTTTAATGTTCACTTTTAGGGTTTAAAAAGAAACTATTTTAACAAAAGAGTTTTCTGGTATTAAAAATAATATAGTGGTGAGATTTAACATTTCTCTTTCACAAATTAATACCATTCTTTCCAAAAATATTTATTTCATTTCTTTTCCTGATTGTTAAGTAATGACAGGTGCAATGATGAAATGCTTTACATTGCAATTCCCTTAGGAAATTTTCTGCCATCTGCAGAACAAAAGTAAAACAAAGAAAAAAACAACTCTGTTTTTATGAAATTGAAGAAAACTCATTCGGAAGCTCGTTAGAGTATTCTAAAAAGTGCTCCGGGCTTTTAATATGTGAGTAAACTTATTTCTTTTTTAAAAACCAGTGTCGTTTGCTGCATGAATAGTTCCTTAACAGCAGAAAAAATATTCCGAATTGTCCAATAATAATGACAAATAATACCTGTTTTTCGTAACTTTAAGGAGATGATAAAAAGGATTAATTAATAAGGAGGCAAATGATTACATGCCTCGTTAACTCAAAGTGAAATTTAAAATTTTGAGACTTAATAATACATTTTCATATTTGTAAGAGCTTGCTAAGCTCTCTAAATATTATTTTTACTATCGGTTTCAAGAAACACGTTTCTTTCATTTTTTCAGATTTTTTTTTATAAAATGAAGCGTAATTTTAAATACTCGTAATAATTCTACAGTACCACCTTTAATTACTAAAATTTGAAACACAGTTAAATATATGCAGTCATAAAGAAGCGATGAAATGTACTAAATCATTATTTGAAAAGAGGGAAGATTCAGAAACAACAATTTAATGGCCTTCAGTGGTAAACAGTTTGAAGCGGAAATTACTGTAATTTAAATAATTACCATATAGCTGGATCTTGTTAATGATTTGATAAAATAAAATAACAAGCACATATTTGATGATTTACTTTTAAACTTGGGAAAATGTGCAAAACTTTAAAGAATGCATATTTTGAATTTTATTCTTCATAAAACTTAAATGCAATATTTTTTATGCATACATCTTTATTAGATCTTACCGTTTCCCGTGTGACTATCATACTGTTATATTTTTAGTTATAAACTGATATCATTTTAAAGATACTTTTTTTAGTTTTAAATATTCAGGTAGATCAATTAAGATCTTCTGTGGAAGCTCGAAGTTTTTAAACCTTGAGATAGAGGATAAAAAATATTAATATTATTTTTCACTCCACAACGTGTAAAAGATTTTTTGTGCTATCAACTATGTTTTTTAATAACTTATATGTCTTAAACTTAGATCGCAGATATAAGCAACAAAAAAGAAGCTATCGTTTTTGGTTTGATTTGGAGAGCTACGGTATAATTTTCTGCTAAGCAACGGTTAATAAGGTTGGTACCTACTATTTATAGCCGATTTCGAACGGCTACAAACATCCAAGCCACAGTAAAATTCGAATCCACGAACTCCGGTACTGAAAATCGGCGCCCTAACCATTTGGCCATTTTTCGGTGAGCTATTGAGGAAATGACTTCGTAGATTTGTCCTGATTAGCTCAACTGATATATATTTCAGGAATTCTTTCTTCGAAAATTCAATACATATTGGTATTCCACATAAAAAAACTAAAAATTTATGATATAAATCCTTGATAATGCTTTTTAAATAGCAGAAACGAACAACGTATTCCAAACAAATGATTTAAGCAAGTAGAACCTAAGTCAAACATATCCTACAAGAATATTCTTTCTTCGAAAATTCAATACATATTGGTATTCCACATAAAAAACTAAATATTTATGATATAAATCCTTGATAATGATTTTTAAATTTAGCAGAAACGAACAACGTATTCCAAACAAATGATTTAAGCAAGTAGAACCTAAGTCAAACATATCCTACAAGATACAAAAATTCAATAATATTGAATATTATTTCTTGATAATGATTTTTGAAAATAGCGAAAAACAAGTTCAATACATATTGAACCATAAGTATTTCTACATAAAAAAATTCTAAAAATTTATGATATAAATCCTTGATAATGCTTTTTAAATAGCAGAAACGAACAACGTATTCCAAACAAATGATTTAAGCAAGTAGAACCTAAGTCAAACATATCCTACAAGAATATAAGAAAACGTTCTTTTTAATTCAATGCAGCAAATATCTTCCTGAGAACCAGAAAACCCGAAAAGATTACAAAAATAGTGTCGAAAAATGTTAGAAAAAACAACAAAAATCCATGTATGCTACATAAGTGATCTATAAATTTGTTAGAATTTTATTAGGTAGCTGGGATTGGGATATATTAACCCTGGTATCATTACTCGTGTAAAGCATGCCTTCTCTGTTTCTATAGGTAAACATAACAGTCAGAAAATATTTCAAATATCTAGATGGAGGGAGTTAGTTATTTCTTGTTTTATAAATGAGTAAAATAGAACGGTTATATGTACTCTTTCTGGTGATAAATCATATTAACTTTATAGCAACAAAATCTGTGTCAAAAAAATAAAATTCAATTTTTAATATTTTGTTTTCATTTAATAAATGAAGAAGTCAAGTTAGTTTTTTAGCTTTTGATCCAAACTATAAACCCTTAATCAAAATTATTTGTTTCTTTTATTCTAAAAGAGGATGTAAATGCATACAAAAACTTCATTAGTTTTGGTAATGCTTTATATATTGCTTCTCTTAGGTTCTTTTGTCTGTTCTGATACAAAGAAAATAATTAATTTCTATAATTTTCTTAAACATTCAGCGAACGTCGTTACTGTTTCAATTTTTTTTACTATTTAAACAATATGTCTCCGTCAGCTACTGCTGTCTATGAAGTTAAATTTCTATAGCTTAGAAAAAATGTAAAATTATCTTGAGAATAAATAAATTATACTATATTTCAACCTTATACGGTATTTTTCAATATCAACCATCTCTATAGGTTTGATTTTGTTGTGTGCTGTATGATTATTAATTTTATTATGGACTCTGAATCTGGCCTAGAACATATAAAAACAAGGTGCATATATCTAACAATTAGACGAAAACTCCCTTTGTGGCAGAATGCATTATATATTAATTATAACATATAAAAACAAGGTGCATATATCTAACAATTAGACGAAAACTCCCTTTGTGGCAGAATGCATTATATATTGATTAAAACTTAAGTATAATCCAACACAATTAAAACATTGAATTAAGCAAAACATAATAGATAACAGCTCTTTCGTAGCCATCATTGAGCTACTTCTTCAATAGGACTAAAATAAAACTTAGTAGCATGAGAGGAATCAATCGAAGAAAGGTTATGCACGAAACTTGTAAACCACATATACCGAACAAATTCCGAAGACAAGTTGAGACCTATATTGTAATGAATTCCAGAACACGACCTTCTGTTCAAAATTTATTTTCAAAAGAAATTAGATTAATATCGAAGTTGTTCTATGAGCACCGTATGAGAGCTTATAAGAAATTATACTACATTTTGGTCTTAGACAAAAGACTGACTCCTTTACTGTCAAATAGCAGAAAATAGAAGGTGAAATTTAGTGCCGAGATGGCAAAATTAAACAGTTTTCTAAACTTTTAGAAACTGTATGCATGCTAGTAACATCATTTACCAAAAGGGAGAATTTTGTGTGATATGAGAAGCTCCTCAGACTCCAACATTTAGTGAAAAAAGGAATTTCTGAATAATGAAGGAAAATCTAATATATTCATTAGAAGCTGATGAATGTTGAACTATAGACAACGGTTAAACTCATTTTTAAAAACTTTCTTATTCCTTCAAGTGGAATTCGTATTCAAGTTTTGTATGATCACTATAGGAAAAGCGATACTAGTTAAAGATTAGATGGATACCTTGATTATTTTAGCAATCAATGTCGTTTTGGTTTGGTTTGGAGCGCTACTGTTTTTTACTCAAGAAGACTAAGGAGACCGAGACCTACTGTTTAAAAGCCGATTCCGAAAAAGCTACGAGCATCCTTGCCAGTAGCGGGATTCAAACCCACGAACTACCAAAGAGCAGTGCTTTACCATTCGGCCATTGTCCAGCCACTGTTGTTTTGAGATTCAAGAGAAAGATTTAACCAAAAGAAAAATGACATAAGGAAAACTTTTTTAAAAACTTTAAAAATTTTTGATTGATTTAGGGGAAAGAAAAGTAAAAGCACAGATATGTTTACAAATTGTCTCCTTATGGATTGGTTGAGTATGTTTATTAAATAAATATTAAGTTCTAAGAAGAAATAAGAACCTCGTATTTCCTTCCAATTATTGATTTTCAAGTTGAATGGCTCAAGATTACAACAGCTAATCAAAATATGGTGTATTTCAATTAGAAGAATGAAACAAATGGTTATGATGCAGGAAAAAAGGCAAAAATTAACTACAAGATACAATTAATACCTCGATAATTCCGACAGAAACACTTAGGTAAATAAGAAAATCATTTCACTCTATTTCGAAAAAGAATTGAAAAATTATTAGTGATTAATAATTGATAGAAAATAGTTGACATCAAAAGTATTCTGGTCTAACAATACAAAACAGTTATCAAAATACAGAAAAGAAACTTTATGGCTTCAAAGAAGTTGATTTTAAAACAAAACATGCAGATATCCCTCAAAATGGTTCTTAGGGGATTATCTATAGTAAAAGTGTCAATTCTACGATAGAAATGACTATTAAACACGAAAGTAGTCTGCTCTGCAAGATCCATGTGATATGTATAAACTTCCAATATCAAGTCAGAAAAATGGAATTGTTATTGTATCATGTGGATTCAACCTAAAGCTTCCTTAGTAGGGATATTCGTGTGAAGGTGAAATGTTAAGTAATAGCATTAATTTATACATTGGATCTAAAATGAATGTTCAGACTATAAATAACCAGGAAATAAAAAATGGCACAATTATCGATACATGAAATCAGTGCATTTTCAGAATTGCTAGAAAGTGTAAAAAGTAGTTTTGATGGTAGATTTAGTAGAATTGTGTTGATAAATGTTGAGATCGTTCAAAATTTCTACAGATTTATTAATAAAATTTTAGAATTTCTTCAAGTGGGATAATTTATTAGCAATATTAATCGTATCCGCATTGTTAATTACTGAATTCGGAGCATACCGTAAGTTATTAAAACTCGGTTTGATAGAATTACTTAAGTTAAGTCTGAAATTTTATAATTAAAATCTACAGCATTATTAATTAGGAGAATAAGGACTATTGTAGATTTTAATATTGTAAGAATGAGTGGTATTTAGGCACACGGACAATATCTCCACGATTAGTTTTACTCCTGATACTAAGCTTTATTTAACTCTTTATTGGAAAAATAGCTCTATTGAGGTAATAAAAAAGCTGTTTGATATTAACTATTATTTAATTCTGTATTAATTTCACTTAATGTCGTTAGCGTCGTTATTATAATTTTGCTATATGTCTAATAAAGTCATCCATTCCAATCTGCATGAAATTCATATACAGTACCTCATGAATACCCAAAGGTTTGGTACGTTAAAAGTCTGGGACAAAATATTTTCAAAACACTAATGATAATTACCGAAAGCTGCCACTTAACTCAGAAACTTTGACATCGAGAAGTTTTAAAGTGATTTAGTTAATGAACAAATCATCAAAATTAGAATAAATCAAACCTGCTTCTCGGGTCACTTCTTTCTTTCGAACCCTAAATAAAATCGACTCAATTAGATGCCCCTGCGTTCATCTTTTCTCCCTCTGTTATTTATCACCATTGTTATATATGCCAATTTAAAAAAATCTTAGAATTTAAGCACTTTAAAATATGTATAAACCTGACTTCATATCTTAAAAACAAAAGTAAAATATAACATTGAGAAAGGTGAGTTCAGAAGTAGCTTTCAATCAAAAGTAGCAACTATATAGTTTTTTAACTAAAATTAAATCTAAACATAGTTTAAATTTCTAAAAATCATTATTAATTTAATTATTGTCATGAAAATTCAGTTTAAATTTCATAAGCCTTTTAGAAGTAAATTTGTGTTATGTATGTCAAAGTAAGTTCGTAGTGAGAACACAAAAGTTAATATTTTAACATTGATTTCAGAAGCAGATAATCATATTAATTTAATTATTGATAAAAATCGGTTTAAATTTCAAAGTAATTCATTTTAATCAAATTAATTTAGTTATTGATATCAAGAAAATTCATTAAAAACGAATATCAGGAAGGTTTATTTACATCATAAGCCTTTTAGAAGTAAATTTGTGTAATGTATTGTATATATAAAACGGAACCTGACTTCAGGTTTTAAAAACAAAAGTAAAATATAACATTGAGAAGAGGTGAGCTCAGAAGCAGCTTTCAATCAAAAGTAGCAACTATATAGTTTTTAACTAAAATTAAATCTAAGCATGCTAAAAGTCAGTTTAAATTACAAAGTAATTCATTTTAATCATATTAATTTAATTACTGATATAAAGAAAATTCATTAAAAACGAACGTGAGGAAGGCTTATTTACATAAGCCTTTTAGAAGTAAATTTGTGTAATGTATTCTATATATAAAACGGAACCTGACTTCAGATCTTAAAAACAAAAGTAAAATATAACATTAAGAAAAGGTGAGTACAGAAGCATCTTTGAATCAAAAGTAGCAATTATAATTTTTTTTTACGAAAATTAAATCTAAGCATGCTAAAAGTCAGTTTAAATTACAAAGTAGTTTATTTTAATCATATTAATTTAATTATTGATATAAAGAAAATTCATTAAAAATGAATGTCAGGAAGGTTTATTTACATCATAAGCCTTTTAGAAGTAAATTTGTGTAATGTATTGTATATATAAAACGGAACCTGACTTCAGGTTTTAAAAACAAAAGTAAAATATAACATTGAGAAGAGGTGAGCTCAGAAGCAGCTTTCAATCAAAAGTAGCAACTATATAGTTTTTAACTAAAATTAAATCTAAACATACTAAAAGTCATTTTAAATTTCAAAGTAATTGATTTTAATCATATTAATTTAATTACTGATATAAAGAAAATTCATTAAAAACGAACGTGAGGAAGGTTTATTTACATAAGCCTTTTAGAAGTAAATTTGTGTAATGTATTCTATATATAAAACGGAACCTGACTTCAGATCTTAAAAACAAAAGTAAAATATAACATTGAGAAATGAGTTCAGCTGCAGCTTTCAATCAAAAGTAGCAATTATATAGTTTTTTAACTAAAATTAAATCCAAACATACTAAAAGTCAGTTTAAATTTCAAAGTAATTGATTTTAATCGTATTAATTTAATTATTGATATCAAGAAAATTCATAAAAAACGAATGTCAGGAAGGTTTGTTTACATCATAAGCCTTTTAGAAGTAAATTTGTGTAAAGTATTCAATATATAAAACGGAACCTGACTTCAGATTTTAAAAACAAAAGTAAAATATAACACTGAGAAACGGTGAGTTCATAAACAGCTTTCAATCAAAAGTAGCAAGTCAAAAGTAGTTTTTCAACTAAAATTAAATCTAAACATACTAAAAGTCAGTTTAAATTTCAAAGTAATTGATTTTAATCATATTCATTTAATTATTGATATCAAGAAAATTAAAAAAACGAATGTCAGGAAGGTTTATTTACATCATAAGCCTTTTAGAAGTAAATTTGTGTAATGTATTCTATATATAAAACGGAACTGCATATGATATCAGTAACAGATAGCTTTAGATTATGATAAATAATGCACTAAAGCATATTGAGTTTTAACTTCAGCTTTGAATGCTGTATTTAATCAATGCAGGAATCGATACGGGGTAAGTAAATGAGAAACAGAACCTTGTTCCCCTCATTTAGGGGATTCGACTTTAACGACCAGATTAATTTATCACAGATTAAGCAGATATTAAAATATTTGCATCATTTCACATAATGAAGATAGTTCCAGTTGCAACTTTCATTTTGAGTTTAATCACATCTTTCATTCTATTTATGTCGATCTGATAAGCTTTTATGTCGATCTGATAAGTGTGTAGACGAGCGAAAAGAGAATAAAGCGCGATAGACTGCATTTTGTCTTTGTCTGCTTAAATTCATTGCTAAATACAGGAACTGAAGCATAAATGAAAAGAGGATGATGATGAAAGGAACCTCGATGTCCCGTCTTTCAAATGAACTCATTACTATATTTGTAGAATGTTATTTCATTAGTAACTTATATTCATATATAAGGAGATAAAAATTAACAGAATTGTAGGGAATAACATTCTGTTGTCAAAATAGGTAATGTTAAGTAAAAAAATTGTTTTAGTGAAGAAACTTTTTATTTTTTATACACTAATTATTTTCATTAGTAAAATTAAAGATCTAATATTAATAATTCAATAATAATTACATCTTCAGGAAAGCTTTTTTTTTATAATTTTTAAAGTTATTTTGCAACTTTGAGTATAATATTTAATCAAAATATGATACATGAGATTGGAGTCATTATCACTAGTATATTTCATTTCATTCTAACCTTATTCTCTATCTTTTGGACATATGTTAAATTTCTGGAAGAATCTAGTTGAAGATATTCTATTTAATCTAGTTGTTCTGTCGAATTGTAAAATAATGATATATTAAAATATATAAAATATTGCATCTTGTTTTTTTTCTTTTAATAAACCTGCATTTTCTTGAAAACTATATTAAATTTTTTGCCAAAACATTATTAAAACTACCAAAAAACATTTCATATTTTGTATTCATAAGTAAGTATTCATTTGTACTGAATCTGAAAAATCCATTTACCATTAAATCTCACATATCTTTGTTTGAAAAGGAAACAAACGAAAAGCTTGAATTAGTAAATTAAGCCTAGAAAATGAAACAATATTTTAGCAGTTTTACAGCATTAGTTGTGCTACGATTAAAAGTTTCAGATACAATGGTTAATTAGATCACTTCATTAAGCTGATTTCGAATGGCCTCAAACATGTAGTAATATCTGTCCCGATAAACTATGATACCGAATAGCATCACGCTGCTACACATCCAGATATCGTCCGGAGGATCAACATTGGCTGCGAGCTATAATTACCTAATGGGAAGCAGTCTGGTCCCTTTGAAGTACATTGTTTCCTCGCCACTTCGCGCTTCATGTTTTGCGGCTTCAGTGCTTCGCGGGTTTTTCCCAAATATTCATCAAAAAGTAAAAGTAAAAAAATACAACCATGTCGCAAGCCACATTGCGGAAAGGAACGTTGTTTCATGTTGATGCGCGAGAGAGAAGGATCCCTGCATGTCAAACAAAGATGAGTTGACTCAGAGTGCATACCAAGGGCTCTCATAAAGACACGTGATTGGTTTCCGGTGCGACATCGACCAATGAGAGAAAAAACAAAGACAACAACTACCCATCAACATGTTTCTCTCCAAGGTAAAGCCCCGGCTCTACCGTCAGCTCCTCCAGCAGAGGAATCTCCGAGTGAGTCTAAGCCGAACGATGGCCGAATGGTTAGGGCACTGACCTTCGGAACCAGAGTTCGTGGGTTCGAGTCCCACTATGGCATGGATGTTCGTAGCCGTTCGGAATCGGATTTAAGCAGTAGGTCCCGGTCTCATTAGCCCTCGTGTTGCAAAAAGTAGACCGTAGTGCTCCCAAAACAACCCAACCCGAGTGAGTCTAAAGCTTCTACGAGTCAAGTGAGAGCCTCTCTTTCGCCATCAACACAAGACTCTTCGCCTCTCTCAGAAAGCAAAGTTGATTAATGTTTATTACATACTGCATAAGGTTTAGTAATTAACCTTATTAATTAGCAATGACATGTTTAAGTAAATACATATACTGTTGTAATTTTTGCTTTAAATGTGTGAAGTATAAATACTATTTACATATTTAAAACATTCGTGTAACCGTATACACTAAAATTCCTAGGGGCAAATCCTACTTCGCAGTTTTTCAGCTTCCGCGGAACGTTCTGGTCCCCATTAACAGCGAAAAATCACTGTACAGTTCAAGGCAATAGGATGACAAACGATGGACATATGGGTAGAGGGCTGCTTTTCGGTACTGAAGTTCAGGTCGAATCACACTATCGAACTGGATTTTCGCAGTCACTTGGAATTGGCTTACACATACAATGACAGTAGATCTTGGTTTCGCTAACCCTCGTGTAGATAAACAGTCGACCATAATGCTTCAAATCATACAAGAATGAGATGAATAACTCGAATGCTAATACAGTGGACTCCGCTTAATGTGATAGCGGTTAATGTTATCAATTGCTTATTGTTATCGAAATCTCTTGGTCCCGATTTTCTCTATTCTATTGTATGTTAAAATTATCGCTTTATGTGATCGTTACATCGGTCAATGTTATTAGTTTTCGAACCTCATTTTAACTGGCAAATGAATATTCACGATGTATTGAGAAGGAACCCATTGTTTTCTTTCCCTTCGCTGTTGTTTGAATTTCCTAGAATTCCCCTCTTTCACTTACAAAAATGGAGAATGAACAAAGGATTGGGTTTACACGTTCCTGGAATTTTTCAGAAATACGAAACCCTGCTGGTGGTCAATGGTTGTCAGATAAGCAGAATGCAACGCATTCTTATCGGAACTGAGAAGGAGCGTATGTACATTTTATGCCTTGCTCGCTTACATGCAGCTTGTCGATATGGAAGCCAGAAAGCGAAATGATTTAACATTAAAACAAAAGACCAAAGTTTTATATCGTTATGAAAGGTTGATCATAATTACCAACAATTTATCAATGAGACTCTTAGAAAAAAGTGTAGACAGTCAACAATTGATCATGTTTTTTAATTATGTATACAATTATTATGTTCTAAAGGGTAACATACAATACATAAATATAAGGTGTGTTTTTTCATTTTGTTTTGAAATTTAGTACGTGTGAATTAAATGGGGGCAAGTAAATTTATCTAATTTTGCATATAATAATATTGGCTGTTCAGAATAAACGAAATGTTTTGGTTTGTCTCATACTTCATGTAGCAAAATCATTAACTGTGGTACCCATAATTTGTTTTTTATTTCGTAAATTTGCCTATATATACTGTGTATCGAATGTACAGAGAACATGTCCCAAAAAAGAACAATAACCGATCTTTCATTATGAAGAATATATAGGCATATTTAGATTTACATATACATTGCAATCTTTTAATGAATAGTATAACAAACTTTCTATTTATGGGTTTTCATATAAAATAAAGAAAATAATTATCCTTTTATTTTTCTTTGGTTGTGAGCCTTATAAATTTGTGTTAACTTTACTCAAAGTTTTTCTATTTTTCTTTTTTTAGAACAGTACTTACGCAAAGTTTAACTTGAATGAAGAATTAATTATAGAACACTTCACATCTACACAATTATCATTAAATCGAGTTATCCTTCTAGAAAACAAAAAAAAGTAGATATTCCATGCATTGTGTCGATAAAATCAATTTTATCGGAGGCAGGCTATCTATTTTAAATCTTTTAATTTCTATGGATCTTTTCTTTGTAAATTATTTTAAAAATATAGACTCTAAAGTATCTAAGGATGTTTACCGTCATCTTAAGATCCAAATTTCTTTAAACTCCCCTTTATTTTCAATTTTCAAACGGAAAAACAAAAAAGCACCATCAGCCATATTAAGTTAGGAAAGGGAATCAATAATTTTACAGAATTTAAGAATGAATAGCCGTTATATAAGTTCAAGAGACATGATTGAATTCAAAATTCAGTTGAGCATACTCAGTAATTACGAGATAATTTACAAGACAGACCCTAAAAGTGTTTTTATGAGAAACTTTGGAATTAACTTTTAAATAACTTGAGCTTTGTATCACTGAGCTCTGTAGCAGAGGTGAATTACTCATAGAGTAACAAATCATTGATACTAATTAGTAATTCAAGAATCCCATAATGTTTTAATATACTTCCATCTGTATGCTTCCTTTTTTGTGCTTGGAAGCTGATACAAATTGGTTTTCAAAAATTTATACTTAAATACAGTTAAACCTATATTTGTGTTAGGGGAGGGGGAATGCTTGTTTTTTTACTTCTCATAAGAAGCACATGAGTTTCACTGAGCTCGGTAGCATAGGCGAATTACTCATAGAGTAACAAATAATTGATACTAATTAGTAATCCAAGGATCTCACAATATGTTTTAACATAGTTCCATCTGTATACTTCCTTTTTTTGTGCTTGGAAGCTAATACAATTTGGTTTCCAAAAACTTATACTTAAGTGCAGTTAAACCTATATATGTGTCAGAGGAGGAGGAATGCTTGTTTTTTTTTACTTCTAATAAGAAAACATGACTTTCACTGAGCTCTGTAGCATAGGTGAATTACTCATAGAGTAACAAATCATTTATACTAATAAGTAATTCAAGAATCCCATAATATGTTTTAATATACTTCCATCTATATAATTCCTTTTTTGTGCTTGGAAGCTAATACAATTTGGTTTTCAAAAACTTATACTTAAATGCAGTTACACCTATATTTGTGTCAGGGGATGGGGAATGCTTGTTTTTTTACTTCTAATAAGAAGCACATGAGTTTCACTGAGCTCTATAGCATAGGTGAGTTACTCATAGAGTAACAAATAATTGATATTAATTAAAAATCCAAGAATACCACAATATGTTTTAATGTAGTTTCATCTGTATGCTTCCTTTCTTGGGCTTGGAAGCTAATACAATTTGGTTTCTAAAAACTTACACTTAAATGCAGTTAAACCTATATTTGGGTCAGGAGAGGGGAAATGCTCGCTTTTTTACATCTAATAAGAAGCACGAGAGTGTCAAAGTAAAAATTAAATATCTATTTTCCATACAATGTTCCATTACGATTGATTGAATAGAATGAAACACCAACAACTCGAAACCACTGCCAACCCCATGTGGTTTATAGCATTCCGAAGTGGTTTGAAATGATTACATACACTATCTAGCAGAAACACTCTTAGTAGAGACAACCCCACAACTCCAGAAGGGTCAGAAGATTCTATATTGTAATTACTAATTTCATAGGATATATCTTACACAATTTAAACAGAGGGCATACAAAGTGGTAAAATTTTACAGATCACTAAAACAAAAATCGTTAAACTCTGAGACAAGAACAGTAGTTAACCATACAGGCAAAGATTTAGTATTATTTGTATAAAATAATAATGCTTCTTTCAACTGTATACAATGATTCGTTTTCTTAACTTTTGCTTGAATTAACTGCCATGAATAATTAATATAAAATCCCATTAGCCAAAACAGGTAATAAAATCAAATACCTCTGATAACAAAAACAAAGTTTTTTTCCCCTGTTTACCATAATTTTATTACATACATATTTAAAATCCGTCATTATGCAACAAATACTATTTCACTATTAACAATAATCACAAAACAGTATTTATATAAATAGTATTAACTTTTAAAAGATAAATATATATATATCCATACATAGTAATTTACTACACATCCAAAGATTTAGTATTATGTATACAAAATAATAACGTTTCTTTCAACTGTTTATATATGCATCGATTCCTTCTCCAAAACGAAACTTTTACTTGAATTTGTTATATATATATATATATATATATATATATATATATATATATATATATATATATATATATATATATATATATATATATATATATATATAATATATATATATATATATATATATATATATATATATATATATATATATATAGGGAACTTAAAAACAACATCTTGACATCGGGAAACGTGTGACAATAACTTCAATTAATCAGAATTTCTATAAGAATAGTTGTTTAACTGGGTATTGAACAGAATATCAATAATTTAAAGTAGAAAATTAAAATTTTAAAGTTATTAAAGGTTTCTGTCAATTAATTAATTCAGACACATAGGATACTACTAAAAATATGTTTAGTTTAGTTTTATTTTATCCCATTTTAACTGACTATATGAATTGCATTTAACAATTCAACTGTTTCAAATCATATAGCAAAATTTTAAATGCATGCATATGTGTCCCAATAAAATAGCTTTTAATTTTAAATACTTTTTAAAGCTAAATTCTAGAAGAATAGATAGCAAGTAGTCATTTTATATTAAATCTTTAAAGCTAGTAGAAGATTTTATAGACTTCTTTTATATGGTATGGTAACATTTAACTGCTATAAAACTCAAATTCATGTCAAATCCTTTGTACCTTAAAAGTATTTATTTAGAAAAGGGAAAACTTTACTGAATGTTAAGGTTTTTTTCTTTTTATTATATATGTTACCAAAATCTTTTATATCAAACCATCAATAATTTTTAGCGTTGTTTGATTGTACATTTATTCTAAAAAATGTTCTAAACAATTTGTCGTTGAAATTAAGTAATATAATGATTTTAAATTTATGAAATTGGAAATGAATATTACATGCGCTTAACTAACAAAAGAATTAAAAATACTTAGAGAAGTAAGAGTAATTAAACTGATACTTTTTCCTGTAATTAAAAGTTTTAGGATTGAAATGACATAAAAGTTCATCATTTTTATGTCATTTCAATACCTTACTATAGTTCTTTAAATGCCTTACTATACTTCTTTAATATTAATTAAAAAATATTCATAATAAAAGTGTTGTACATTGTTTATAGTGTTGTACGTAGTCAAACCTTTATAAAATATCAATCATTGAAAGTTTATTTTTTTATTTTAAAGCTGTTTAAAATATTTTTTAAAATATTGAAATTCTTCAAGTTGTTGAAATTTGAACGAGATTTCTTTTGTAACAGTAAAATGTTTCGGAGTCATTAAATTGCACATAATTAGAATACTAAATGTAATGTTTTAAATTTTAGAGAACCCAGTCGTTTTTTTTTCAAAAATAAACATTGTAGTAAGGTCATAAAGCACTTTATGAATATTTATAACTGTTAAAACAAAAAACAATTTGCTATTCATAATTTTACTGTTCGTCACTCTTACTTCTTTTAGACTTGTAAACTTCAAATTATGGATAATTGACTTTAAAGCCAATAAAACTAAAACCTTTCATCGTGGAAATCTACAGATCAGTGTTATTGTTCTGTGTAAAACACTATTTAATCTCTCAGCCTCAAAATTATTTAATTTATATATTCCCTAACCATATTTGTTTACAACATATTTATGTAAATATTATATATTTGTGTGTATTTAAATATTAAAACTTAGCTGTAACGCTAACAATCATAGAAATAAAGGCTTGATGCATGAGATTTTCCTGAATTTAAAGCCATAATTATATTCCCATTAGAAAATGTTTGACATGTTATTAGTGAGAAGAGGGTACTGCAACTTACTTCTAAAAAAATTAGAATTTAATCGGAAAAGTAATGTTCGATTGTGTATTTGATTTTGAAATTGTAGGGCATCTAACTTAGCTTCCTATGCTGAAAACAGTAAAAACTCAAGTCCTTAGGTATTCAAAATAATACACTTTCAAAATAATACACAAGCCTTTTTCTCCAATTTTCATTTGTTTTCAATTTTAAATCCTTAAAACATCGCACAGGTTTCATGTTTTATTACTTAATAAGTTCTACTGATTAAAATAATTTCTAAAGCATTGCGTTGACCCTTGTTTTAAAATGCAAAATAATCCTAGCGCTCTGTTTTTCTAACATTCCAAGCCCTAAAGATATATTTTTTAGAAATCTGAAACAAATAATAAATAGTAACTAAAAAATAAAGCTATAGGTCTGGTCCTAAAATTTGGTACCACATATTTCTTAAATCTATCATTATCATTACAATATGAAGCTAGAGGATTACTTATTGCAAAAATACCACTTCGTTTAATGGATAAGAATATCAACTGAATTTTGGAAAAGTCTTCGAGGCATGTAACAGTTTTCTTTACTTTCAAAAGTGATACTCTTTCCCTAAAGCTCTAATTATAGTGAGAAATAAATTACGAATATAGCATAATTATCAAAGACATCATATTTTCTTTATTAAAAAATAATATGCTCCAAAATTTAACTAAAATGATATGCATTCATACAAAGACAGCAAAATGAACACCTTATTTTAGCTTTTAAAATAAGTTTCAAAAGCATTTAATATTTAAAAGAAGTATTTTTCAGTCGCAATAAGTTCATATAAAATATAACCCAAAAGTTCGGTGAAATATTTAACGGAATCTTCTTTTGAAAAGTAAATTTTAGTTTAAACAACGCCGACACTACTGCTAGTTTGTCTCTCCGACTTGTTAAGGAAAAGGCTGGTTGGAAATGAAGATAATCAGAGAATTTTTACGACTATTGACCGTTAATCCCAGATGGCAGGTTGTTTTTCACGGGGGATTAGTTTTATCTGCGTCTTGATATCCGTTGTAAGAAGTTATATAAATGAGTCCGTAAATTTCTAAAGTTCCTAGAAAAGAGTAGAAGAGAAAATTGGTTTCTTCTGCTGTCCTAACACTGTAATTTTGTTCTGACAACAGAAAAAAAATCTAGTGTCGCAAACATTTCCTAGAATTTACCTTTAACAATTAAGGTTTCTTTAAAACTTGGTTTCAAGGAAATATAAGAGTTTGGATAAATCATTTGAAATGTATTCATTAAATCATAAATATTTTTATGATACATTTATTCTTTCGCACCATTAAAAATGTATCATAAATATAAATTTGTTTCTCAAATAATTAAAGATAATATAATCAATGTTTGCCGTTTTCGGGCTTTATTGAATCATTTAGCAAACACATTTGGGATTTTGCATCTTTATAAATAAATGCTAATTTATATCTCCCGGCAAATTCACTCTTGGTTCATTCAAAATTTAACATTTATACAATTTAAGGAAATTTTATGCATGATACAGTAATATTGCAAACATTTCTCGTATTTTATCATATTCGATCTATTAAATTCCATCTTTTATCACTTCAATTTTAGAGCTCGGCATGTTAATAAATCTTACATTCCATTAAGGTTCTGATAATTCACACACAGTTTATTTGTCAGAGTGTGAATTGTTTAAAAATAAATCAAGTATAATAGTGAAAGAAATACGTAGAAACTCATTTAACGTTTAAGTATATTTAATTCCTAAATGTCAGTATTTTGTTTAAATTTTAATAGATGAAATTCCAAAATATTTTAATAAAATTTTTCCTATATTGTTCTTTTTCTTTTTTGCTAAAAAATGTATTTGTAGTACAATCTGTTACTTTGAATTTCGGTTTTATAATAATACTAAAAATTATTTTCTAGTATAAAATGTATTTAACAGATTTCTCACTTGGTCACATAATTCCCTGCTAATCCAAAGACTAAAACGTACAGCTACGTAGCTTCTGGATTCATTAGCACTAAACATTAGTTCCCCAATAGTGTCGTTGAAGCTAAATTTCTACTGGGCGATTTTCTGATTAAACAATCGTACATATCGTCGGATGAGGATCTAGTTTCTCAGTCTAGACATAATGGGTCATACTGTAGCAAATGATCGCTCTAACCCAATTAAATGAATTATTTATTTCCCATTTTGTGTTCATCCGATAGTATATTTACTTGTTTCTTACTTTATGCCATTAAGCTTGGAGAAACAAATTTTCTAATACTTTTAAACTTTCTGCTGCATGATGTTGAACACATTCATGTTCGAAATTTAAATAGTAATGCATTTTAATATGAAATTTAATATTTTAAAATATAGTCTTATCCCACTCTATAATAGAAATCCTTTCCTGACTGGTAAGTACATCAAAATCATTTTAATCTCATGTTTACACGAGTTCGTCTGTTTTTCAACATTAGGTTTCACAATAAATTTGAAAACCATAGTAGGAAGACTTTTGCTTTGATTTTCTTTTCATATATTAATATCAAATGTAATGTTTTATATATTAATGTAAAATGTAATATATTTCATACATATCTTAAATATATAGTCTTTTACAGATGACTTTTGAATACGACTTTTGACTTTTGAATACGGCTATGTAAGAGATATCTGACAAATGAACCAAAATCCTTCTACTGTCATACAAACCGATTTTAATAACAAAATCATTGAATAATAACGTACATGTATAAATTATACTCTACATTAGTGAATTGAGTCACCTATGTAGTTCTATACAGAAAATTTCTTGACGGAAGTTTGATGAAATTCGCCTTCAAACTCAGAAAAATAAAGACATAAAATGTATTATTCTCTCTAATTGCAACAAAATTCTCTTTATTTTAACGTTAAACTCTTAACATGATGTAAATCGTGAATAAACTACTGCATGTGGTGCTGAAATTCTCTGACAGACTGAGTTTTAAAGAAACAGATCAACATATATAAATCTAATTGATAATTTAATAACAGTATGTGATGTCACACCATATTAGACTATAATAAAATGTACTAATAACTAATGACCAGATATGGAACAGTCACTCTATTTAATTCTCGTTTATAACGGAAGAGTGAATAAATGGAATAACTGTAGTACATATTTGCTCTATATTATAATTATTTTCTGAAAAAAAAATGATATAGAATAGAAAATTTTGCGAATTTGCTTCAGATATACTGTCATGGCAAGGCCATAGGAAGGGGGGGGACTGTTCCCCCCCTCCGAAATTTTGAAAGACCATTATTGTAGATAGACGTCCCACGTTTGTGTGTGTGTTTTCTATCTGCCTAGCTGTTCATGAACATAAACAGTTATTCTCTTAAAAAAACAACCGCTCAGACCATAAAAGTCTTCCTGGGCCGCTAACCGGAAATACAGCACTGTATTCAGGAAATACAGTGCTTTCCCTTTCATCAATTGAAGTATCATTCACAAATAAAGATGTCTTTCTCCCTTGGTCCCCCTCCGAAAATAATTTCTGGCTACGGCCCTGTGTCATGGAACATTTTTTTTTTTGGTTTATTTTGCTGCTCATGGATATTTGCAGACACTTTACACAACGTAAGTAAACAACACAGCTATAATTCTATCTTATTCAGAGTAGTCTTTAACTTTGAAAATGAGCCTTCTAAACTTTACGTCTAAGCTTCGATGAAATGTCTATGGTATGAACTTTTCCTCATTCTTTTAAATATGGGCATTTTGAAACAATAAATTAGCTCTGTTCATTAGATTCACAGAAACATGATGCAAAATATTTTTCGATTTATTTGCATAATCTCACATTGCCTAGAAAATGATAAAAAATAAATTACTTAAGTGTTGTGGATTTAAATGTTGTGTACGAAATTTGTGCTACTTTAATATTTCATTATTTCATACTTCTTTGTAAAATTCATTATTCCGAAAGGTTAAAAAATAGGTTTTAAATATTTTTCACAACAAAAATATTGTTTTTGAGATTATTTTTATGCTTACTGTTCCCATTAATGATTTTTAGATACGTTAGTAATAAATAAAAATATTATGAATAAATGTTCACCATATGTACAGTAAATGCGTTTTATCAAATATTTTTTCCTGAAGTTTCCCTCCGAAGCAAATGATTTGATTAGGATACGTTCTTTCTTGGGAAAAGCCGAAAATACATAAAAACTATCTTTTCTTTGTTTTATGCACCCTGAACTTCAAATATGTCATGTTTGACCATTTGAAAAAGTCAGCTCGGGATATTTCCCCCCTTTTAAGTTCTTTTTGCGACAAATAAAACATAAGAAGCCTATCATTAACCGAAAACAAGTAGGTATTTTCCCATCTGGAACACTAGAAAGGAATCCGGATATTCTATCGTAATTTTACGGTTCGTTGCTAAGAATTTCCTCACTGTATCATTTTCTTTAACTTATCTCCTTTCTCGCATTTTTTTTTCTTTTACTAGCCGGCTGTGCTATAAAATTTTCTTAGCCCGTCTAGAATGTTTTTTTTTCTTTTGTTTTCTTCTGCCAGTACATTTTTCTATTAACTCTGCGATATTTCTTCCCAGTGAAATAAGATTAGCATTAATGTATAATTAAGTGAGGTGTTAGAAGATTTTACTTTTTTACAGATTTTCCTTGCTTGAAATCCAAAATGAATAATCAGGAATATTTTACTTTATTTATTGTTTTCACAAATTCACTGATTTATAATAAAATTGATACTATTGTTTAACTACACATTTTTGTGAAAAAAAGTATAAAAATTGTATTAATTATGTAAAATAAAACACTAAATAAAAAATATATTCAATTTATCGGAGTTAAATAATTCTATACATTTCATTAAAACTGTATATTACAATCGCATGAATATTTCTCAAAGAACTTTTTTGAATGTATCTTTAAATTTATTTGGATTTTAACAAACCCTACAGGCATTCAAATTTCCATTAAATCGTAAAAAAAAATATTTACATTTATTTAGGCGCTGTTCCAGCTGCATGATTTTTTATTTAAAAAGAAAGAATCTAAACTTAATTTTAGCTAGACATTTTTTTGTGAGCGCTACAGATGTCAACAAAAATTAAATACGCTAATCGGATTTGGTATAAAACAATACTGAAAACTTTTATACTAACTATAATAAATTAAATAAAAAGTGTACATTTACCAAGCATTTTTTTCGTACATAGAAATTGCATTTTTACAATCTTGTAATGTTTGTTATTTCAATCAAAATACACCGGTTTTGAAACTCATGCTCATACATCTTTCTTAGTGAAACTAAAGTGTAACCATGAAACTGTATTTTCAACAGTATGAAATATTTTTAGTGAAAAAAATGGTCGCTGAAATTATTTTATGGGGATTCCTTTACAATTTTTTCAAAAATTAGTCAGTTCATAGCTGCAGAAGAATAAAATCAAATAGAATTGAGGCCAAAAAAGTTAATTTTTTTATCTTATTACCTAAATGAAAAATAACTTTACCAAATTCATAAAAATCACTAGAGCAATGGTACATCAGGACCTATGAGCCAAGACATCAAGTCACTGGATTATTCTCATTGGATTATGCATGTTTAAGAATCAAAAACAATATAAACTCACATAGCATATGGATTATCATAAACCTATCATCAATGTTACCTTTCCTTTACATAATATATCACGCAGATTCTTTCAAATACATCACAGGAATAAAACCTTGTAATATATCATTTTGCACATTGTAGTAACACCGAAGTTTGGTGTCGATAAAACTATGGTTACGTAGCATGATGCGACTTATATGCAAAATGGCTGATTTTATTCAGTGGTATGATCAAAACATGCGCCATATATATGATCTCCCAATCACCACAACAAACTCTGCTTCTTACTTAGTCATTATATCGACACAGTTTATTTCTTTTGCAACATTGTTGTTAATATGGAGAGTTGAACTGAACATCATACTAGAGCAGAGATTCCAACAGAAGACAAGTCAAAGTAAGCACCAGATACAGTTGTCAGATAATAACTATATAGTTATATACGTCGAATTATTTTGGTTTGCAACAAATAACCAAATTCATAACAATCCTAACAAATATAGAGAATGTTGGGGGAGTAAAAAAGAGAAGGGGTATTTAATATCATTTTTGGTAAGTACCAGAAATTTCCTATAGATATTCGGCAATTTTACAATTATGCTCTACACAACTGTAACATATCATGCACATAACTGGTACATAATATAAAATAACCATACAAAATATAGGTAACCTTTACCTTTCTAAGTTGGAATAATCTTTCGCTAATATATTGCAAACTATGTTTCCAGTGTTTTGTTACGATTAACATTATTATGTGAACATTTTGCCGTAACCGAAAAGCAACCAATACCTCGCGATACCTGACATCGCGAAACGTATCTGAACATTTCAAATATCCAGTGATACGTATTTGAAACGTATGTGATACTTTGCGTGATATATAGGAAGATACCACTATAAGAAAGGCGAAAGAAATTAGTGTAGGGGAATTCTATTTCATATATCTGAAAAAAAGCAAGTTTAGAAAGATAAAGATATTATTATCTTCATCCAAAAACTAATCAGTTAAGAAATATATTTCACGACAGCAAGAGAGAAAGAAACGAGGAGAATGGTTTATAGAAATCGAGGATTGTAGTTTCATTTAAGACACTCAATCATAATTGTCACAGAGAGCTAATTAGGGTTGACTTTTAAACTAGTTTAAACGAAAAAATTTAATAAAATCTTATTGCTTTAGTAGAATTAAAAGTTCAATCTATTTAAATCTGTAAAAAATATAGCCAAAGGTAGTTTTTCTACTTTCAGAATCAGCTGATTAGGTTATGAATGAAATCAGTATTGACGTTTTATTGCAATTTTTTTAACTTTTGAACCAAGGAAAACCTAATGATTCAGCCTAAAGGTAAAACAAATTTTTGGTGCAAAGAGAAATGTTTTAATACCAATGGTAATTATTTCCTTGAAATTAATTCTAAACATACATGAATTTGAAGTGGAAATCAGAGATAGGACAATTAGAAAAATGTAACCAGGTTTTAGGAGCTCTAAATTATGTAATGTCTTACATACTACTAAACATACGACTAAAATTCTACTAAATTGTAAGGTAGGACTCCATGATCTACTGTAGATTTATGATTTCATCTACAGAAAGGAATAAAATATCTTAGGAGATTAAAACTTATCCCTCTTTGGAATATATTACAGTTCCCTCTTTCCCTATAGATGACCGAAAAGTTTCGATCAAATATTCTTCAAAGTATCATCTACTTCATTTCTATTAATTTGGAGTAGAACAAATATTTACACTAGCAAATATCATTTGATCCTAACTCTCCTATTCGAATGAAGTATTTGGGTCAAAATGAACTATTCTGCAGTTTTAGATTCGTGAGATTCCACGATTGTAGTATTATAAACATGAAATTGTTAAGTATATTAACCACATTTTAATATACTGTTAATCAAAAAGTAAATTTGAAAATCAAGAATTTTTATTCTGTTCTTACAGGAAAACAAAAAAAAACCTATATTTTGTTAAATTGACCAACCAAATTACAGTTTTAGTGTTAATAATTGGAGGATTAAGAATCTAGAAATTATCTTCAGATTTTAGTGCTACAGTTATTTCAAAATTATTCCCTCTCGCCATATTAATCGATAATATTAATAATTTGCATGAACTATGACAAAACGTATATTTAAAAAAAATGAAATTGGAAAAAATGAAAATAATGATAACTACATATATAAATACGAAAAAGAAAAACCCTTACCGAGAAAATATCTTAAATTTCTTTCAAAATAACTTTAAATATTTTTGTTTTGTGCGGAATCTTTTGGGAGAAATCATAATTATTATTTTTTTACTCGAATGCAGTGCTTCAGCAATAAATGTACTTTCAGAATATTCAACAATTTTTGTAAACTAAAATTTCATTTTATTACATTACATTACATTATTAATACTGCTCCAGACCAAAATTTCAGACTTAAACAATAGTTTTACCCCTGAATTTCATTGGTAGATTCACATTTTGTGAATGCTTATTATAAGTCTGCATTTTATAAAAGTATTTTCCTTAAAGCAAATACATAAGTAAATATTATAACTAAATGTCGAAATTCTATTAAATTCTACTGCGAATTGAATTTTTGCTCAAATTTAATATATTTCATATAAAAATTCGGATGCAAGTTAAAAGCTTTTAGCTTCAAGCTTCGGAGAAAATGTAAATAGCTTATGCTAACGTAACTTATATTCAAAAATGCCTAAACCGAAAATACTCAAAATAAGACTCTCAGTTTCAAAATCCATGCTAAACAAGTATAGTTAAAAGTGTAATATTGGGAAATAACTGGATAAAAATAAATTTCACATTATCTGTTTGGTGAATGTATTTGTAATAAAGCTTACAGATGAAAGAAAGCAGTAGTGAAACTACTGAAACAAGGAAATGCTAGAGTAATTATAGAGATACATTTTTATTTGTCTTTTCATGTCATTTAAGGTTTATTAAATTATACTAAATTAATACATGCATTATACAGACATACACAAGCATATATATGTACATATGTATGTGTGTCTATCTGGCAGGGCCGTAACTAGGGCTGGTAAAGGTCGCATTTGCCACGTGGACCGCACCAAAATGGAAACTAGGTCCAGAAGAGGACGATTCACTCCGAGTAATAAAGAAAAGTTGGAAAATAATTTTTCTGAAAAGTGGAATAGCGGTGCAAAATTGCCAGAAAATTTACTGCTTTTGCAGTTATTTATCCCCGTTTATGCAATAAAACGTGCTTTGCATTCACTGGATTGCTGTTATGGTCTTTGTTAAAGAGATGTTGACATTGATCGAGGGGCTATTGAAGGGTAAAAACGATTAGTAGCTTACCGAAGAATGGCTACATGGGTTCCAGAAATGTGTGTGTGGGGTATTCTATCAACAGTACCGAGAGGGACACAGGAAAGACATAACATAAACATACAAAAACTAAACACTACGGGTGATGAAAATGGCCATGAAGTCTGAGAAAGAAGATAAATGGACACGGTATGGGGTGCGCATGGGATTCAGTCATTAGGAGCTAAACTGATTAAACAGCCACTTACCAAAAAGAAACCCAACCAAACCCAACTTTGTCTTGAATCTATCTTTTTCTCCTTGAAGAAGGGATTGCACATCTGGTTGGCATAACCTAAAGCTGTACTATTCCTGGAATCGTTAGCAAGAGGTAGATAACGATTTGTCTTAGGTAATTTACTATGCCATTAAATAAACGTCATATTATAGAGAAAAATGCACGATTTAAATCTTAAATATAAAGAATTCATACAAATCTTCCACCCTACTTTTCACGTGTACTTCATCATTATAAGTCTAACGAACAATTTATATAATAAAATTTTAAGCGACTCTAAAATAAGATATTAGTACACGTATGAAAAATTTATAGATTGAAGCGCATAGTTTCACTGAACTGGCAAACATCAAGTGAATTGGTAAATACTTTTTAACATTTTTTTAAATGTTTTTAGCTTTAATGTTTTTGTATCTTTATATGCGTAAAAGTATTATATCTTTTAAAGGAGAAAAAACAGGATTTGAGAGGTCATCAAAAGTTTTAAAAAAGTTCTTCAATTAAAGAGATCCTTAAAAATTGGACATTTGACTTTTTTAATTTTAAATTAGGCCCCATAAAAAAATTCGTGAATTTCTTAAATTTTCATGCAAAAAAAAAGTGATTTATTTTGTTTAACGTAGGATTTCATTTTTTGTATTATTTCTTTCCTTTATTCTCATAACCAATATCCAGGTTGTGTAGTTTTTGTGCTAAAAATGATTTTCATCAATGAAAGAAAATTGTGTCTCTATATTGAAATAGTCGGCAGTTTCTGAAAATTTATCATACTATTCGATTAACAAAATTCCTATCGTTGGGTCGAACGATGGCTGAATGACAGAGCGCTGCTCTTCGGTACTGGAGTACGCAGGTTTGAAGTTTGAATCCTGCTGATGGCGTAGATGTTCGGAATCGGCTTTAAGCAGTAGTTTAAGCAGTCTTATTAGCCCTCGTTTAGCAAAACAGTAAGTCATAGTGCTCCAAAGCAAAACCTATCGTTGAATTAATATTAAGAAGAAATATTTAAATGTATATATAAAATTTGAAAGTGGATGCTAAAAATGGTTTTGTTAAGTGAAAAAAGTTTGTTCATATTGAAATAGTCAGTAGTTTCTGAGTAATTATAATCTTTGATTTAAAAAAAAAATTTTCAAAATATGAGTTAGTCACAATTAAATTTCGTTTCCCAGTTTATAAAAAATCTGCATCTTAGTACAAAATCTCTCTTAGAAGCTAGAAATGTTTATCCCCAAGACAATATCGCATTAAGTAGAAGGAAGGGGCTGCATATTTAATATCTGCCTTCGGTGGTAAATTTTGCTTCAGTTATCGACACCAGAAATCCACCCTGTAACAACATTCCATCACTGTTTCAAAGCCGTTGAAATAAAAATCATAGTTTTGATTAAGAGACTTTGATAACTAGAAGTGGTTTTATACCTGTTTGTTATATACTTTTCTCACCTTATACGAGTTAAAATGACTTCAAAGTAGTGTAAGGTGCGATTTTTAAAAAGGCAAGAACAAAATCGTAATAAATCTTTCTCTATAAGTATTTAATGTTCTATTACTACACATAATCGTTTAATTTGCATAGTATATTTTATCAATACTAATTTAGTAATTTATTAATTTAGTTTTAGCATCATAATTTTAATTAACTGGAAACATTTTCATGAGATATATAACAATTTTGAGTACCTATTTTTTTATTAATAACTCAAATTTTTCCTATTAAAGTTTTCATATATATATTTATATGTATGTTATACTGATGCCATTAAATTTTATCATAATTTTGGACATTACGGAAAGTTTTTAAGTATCCACTCAGAGTTATGAAACTTTGTATATGTATAAATTGAAGTATTAGTAAATGTATCGCATACTTTCATTTAAAATCTAATGTGTTTAAAAATCAATTTTTTACGAATCTTTTTTATTTTAAAAACTCCTCGACTTAACTTGTTATAGGTTCTTAAAAAATGTTTCACAAATACTTCTATTTTTCCTTACAGAAATATGGGTAACTGTTTTAAATTTTTCAGTTATTAGTTATTAAAACTAAATTTAAATTTAGATATAAGCCAAAATTTTGTAAAAATTCAACGTGCAATTAGTAATTATTCCCCTCAAATTAACTATTAAGTTTATCTAGAAAATAATACCTCCTAGGTATCCAAAAATATTTTTGAGTATTAAAAAGGTAAAACTAGAAGAAAGATTCAAAGCTAATGTACAAGGAACATTTTAAAAAATTAACAAAATATTTCAAAGTATTGAATTTTTAGAAATAAAACACTAGATTTAAGAAATTAAGGTGTAATATTGTTTAGTTCTTTAATGTGTATGTGTAGAAAATTTCATAACTAAGTTTATTATTTTCGAAAACGCTTTGTAGCGTTCACTCTCCACTTCAGATTTAGTTAGAAAATTCAATATAGAAACAAAATTCAATAAGAGAAAAAATGTATTTAAATATTTTTTGCTTGTACGCCTTCCTGATGTTTATAAATAAATATAAAAATGAACATAAAATATTTGAAAATTACAGTATAAACTTCGAGATTTCCAAAAATATTATCAAACTGCAATGATTAGAAATAATTGATAAAAAATTAATAATTCGACTAAACACCATAAATCAAATTTAAAGCAATATATCGGAAATTTTAAAAGTGAATATTACTTTTATCAGATTATTTTCTGACTCATAGTCTATTTCTCACATCATTTTTTAAATGCTATGCTGATATATCTATGTATGTGTGGATGTATAAACATGTTTCTGTATTTTATTACTATACGTAATGCTTTTTTCTCGAAGTTTCTATTAATACTTTTATTCTCATTATTTTATTGAGTTGGAAGCATTATTATTAATGAATTTATTAGAAGTTTTAGAAGGAATTCATCAGCTTGAACTAGAGAGCATATATCCAAATTTAGTTACTACATGAAGAATCTTTCTGTACCTGACTGCTAAGGCAGTTTCGTGTGAACGTTCTTCAGGCAACCTGAAAATGATAAAGTCATACCTACGCACTTCGTTAGGACAGGAACGGCTAGAGAATAATATCAATTCTGTACATAAAGAAACCATAAACAGCTTGAATTACGATGAAATCATCGATTTATTGTCGGACGCTAAAGCTAGAAAAATAAGGCTATAGATACCTTTCCTTTGTATAAAATATATAAAGTTGTTAGTGTTTTATTTTGTGAGTTTATTCTGGATATATGGTATAGAAAGAAAACATGTCTCTATATTTTTCCACTGTATTTGGTGGTAGGGGCGCAATTTAATTTTTTGCCACGGGTGCCGAAGAACCCAGTTACGTCCCTGCTGTCACCTTATATTACGCTAAAATAACCAAAACATTGCCATGAAGGACAAATTATGTTTAAAAGGCACACATGTGTTACCGGCTTTAACCTGAATGTCTTGTACCTATTTTGTAATCACAAAATCAATAAAGCTAGGAGGAGATAAGAGCTTAAAAATACTGTTAATCCTAACATTAACCTGTTTACTGATGGTTTCAGTGGAGGACTTTTTCAAATGGAACACAAAACTGCAATGAAAGTGTTAACAATATTTATTTTCTAAACATTGAATTGAACATCCAAACAATATTAACAATTAAAATATCCAAATACAGGAGATTATAATAATAAACATATTGAGTTATTCTGATAGATAAAAAAAGGCATTTTATAAAGAACAAATACAACGTTATTACGATTGCCAACTGTTTCACTCAAATGTCGGCACCACCCGATTTTGATCTGTTTTTTCTGTTATATTATATAGTTTTTATGATATCAGAAATTAAAAAAAAACAACTCATAATGTACAAAGACAAGTACAAACATAATTATTATTTACAAGTAATAAGCAAATATTAGATATATCACATTTAAAAGTCTCATGAGTTGCTTTTACTTATCATGGATTCTTCCACCTCTTTCAGTTATGACATCCAAGATTCTACTAACCATAGATAAATTACAGAAAGCTATCTTCCTCTAAACAGTCAAGCTTATACTTTGGGATATTACTTTTTTCACACTGATGTTTTGTTTCGTTATATACAGGCTTGCAACTGCTGGGGTTTCAAAAAGGTGAGAAAAGTGACAAATAATACAGAATAAGTGACTAAAAAGTGACTAAAGATTGAAAAAGAAAAAGCAATTTTTCCCCTCTTGATCACAGATGCTATTATTAAGATTTTTCTGTTTATTTTAACTCTAAATCAAATGATTCAGGCAAGATATGATTTTAGCATCAAATACAAAAAGGTTAAAAATTTTGTTTTAACACAACTCAACATTGCTTTTTATTCAAGAAAATCTATAAATTTAAATTGAATACATACAATACATTAATTGTATAATCACAATTTTCTACATATATTAATGATGTTTTGAAATATGTACATAGCTAGATTAGAGTATCTAAACAAAAATTGTGAAGAAAAAGAAAATGAGAAATGTGTGCTTTGACATAAATTACTTTAATGTATTAAATGCACATTTCAGTACAAATGTAGATTTCAGGAACTTCTTTACGACTTTTTAAAATCACTAAATTCTGGAAACCATATGACTACTTAAATTTTAATAAGAAAAATAAGATTAGAGAATTACAATTTTGGTCTTTTATTAAAATATTTTGTTATTAATTCAGATTTTCTTTTTTTAACAACAGACTTTTGCTGTGATACACCATGAAAAAAGTGACTAAAAGTGACTGTTTACTTAAAAAAAGTGACTAAAAGTGATCAATTGTAAAAAAAGTGAGTAAAGGTGAGAAAAGTGACAGAATTGCAAGCCTGTATATATTATTTAGTTAATCAGTAGTACATTTCCTAGAAATATTTGAGTTAAGCATTTTCACTTTTGTGATCTCAAAAGCTAAATATCAGAAAAAAATCAATCAGCTGATTTTTAACTCCTTGTCTGTGTTCGCGCAAAGCAAATGCGCCACTTTTAGAATACGTTCGGGCAAGAGACATTCCATTTTTGTCAACAACGCCTGTCTATTTAACTTGGCGAATTTGTGAAAATCAGTAAGGTGTACAAAAATATTTAATCAGCACTAAAACTGGTAGCCCTTTGGAAAGACATGTTATACTCCTTAAACTTAATGGGACTGGCAACAATTCTATTACATATACTATATATATACAAATAAAATAAAACAGCAACAGCAACAGCAGCCCATTTAACATACACAAATAGAATATGTAGCAAAATTAAAATATTTTTATATACAAGATAATTAAAATATTATATTTTTATATATAATATAATTAAAATATTATATATAAGATAATTAAAATATTGTTATATATATATAAGATATGAGTAATACAGGCTTGCAACTGCTGAGGTACTTTCAAAAAGGTGAGAAAAGTGACAAATGATACAAAATAAGTGACTAACAAGTGACTAAACATTGAAAAAAAAGCGATTTTTTTTCTCCTCTTGATTACAGATGCTATTATTAAGATTTTTCTATTTATTTTAACTCTAAATCAAATGATTCATGCAAGACATGATTTTAGCGTCAAATACAAAAAAGGTTAAAAAATTTTGTTTAACACAACTGAATATTGCTTTTTATTCAAGAAAATCTATAAATTAGATTGAATACATACAATACGTTAATTTTTTTAATCACAATTTTCTGCCTATATTAATGATGTTTTGAAATATGTACATAGCTAGATTAGAGTATCTAAACAAAAATAGTGAAGTAAAAGAAAAAGAGAAATGTGTGCTTTGACGTAAGTTACTTTAATGTATTAAATGTACATTTCAGTACAAATGTAGATTTCAGAAACTTTACGACTTTTTAAATCACTAAATTCTGGAAACCATATGACTAATTAAATTTTCATAAGAAAAATAAGATTAGGTTTGGTTTGGATTGGACCAGTATGGTCTACTTTTTGCAATACGAGGGCTAATGAGATCGGGACCTACTGCTTAAAGCCGATTCCGAACGGCTACGAACATCCATGCCACAGTGGGATTTGAACCCATGAACTCCGGTTCCGAAGGCCAGCACCCTAACCATTCCGCCATCATTCGGAAAAAATAAAATTAGAGCATCACATTTTTGGCCTCTTATTAAAATATTTTGTTATTATTTCAGATTTTCCTTTTCCAACAACAGACTTTTGCTGATACACCATGAAAAAAGTGACTAAAGGTGACTGTTTACTTCAAAAAGTGACTAAAAGTGATCAATAGTGAAAAAAGTGACTACAGGTGAGGAAAGTGACGGAATTGCAAGCCTGGTAATATTAAATGTGCAGACAAACAAAAATTATTAAATTGCATATTATACAGATTTATACAAAGATATGAGTAATATTTAATATACAAACATAAATTAGTAAATGGCATATTATGCAGATTTATACAAATTATTTTAAACAATATTATAATATATACAATATACACATCAATAAAATCAAATATGAACCAGTATCAAACCAACTACAAATCCTACAACAGCAACAGTAGCAGCAGCCCCTGTAACAGTTATAAATTGAATTATTAGCAAAATTTAAATTTAATAATTACTGTTTACAAATATTCAACTCGTTAAAATTACTATTTATTTATAAATTTAATACTTAATATATTTATTTGTAATTTTAATACCTAAATTATTATTAATGAAATTTTAAAAAAAATTTATAATGTGAATGTACAAGATTATGATTAATTAAATATTGCACTATTTTTTAAAAAAAATTAAGATATTATTAAAGTTAAATTAAAAATTAAGTTATTATTAAAGTTAAGATATTATTAAGTTATTTAATAAAGTTGACAATAGTAAATTTATTAAAATTTTTAATGACCCTAATTTGTTGTGAACTTCTGAAGAAAAATTAATCAAATGAAATAAAATCACAAAATGGAGATAAAATTTAAAACTTTATAATATAGAAATGGAAATTAAATTTAAATGAAAGTGTTACATATATAATTTTAAAATTTAAAACTTTATAATATACAAATGGAAATTAAATTTAAATTAAACTGTTACATATATAGTTTTAATAGGGACACTTTTCATATTATTAATCAAAATACTAGAGCAGACACATATTTCAGTGTTAATTATTATAAGTTCTAAAATTTAGTTCTGTTATATAGTATATTATAGTTCTATTATTACAGTTCTAAAAGAGCTTTTAATCAAAGGTTATAAAGTAACATAAATCCAAATTTATACAGTAACATACGGTCACAAATCAAACACCAATTTTTTGTTTGATAAAAATAAAAAAGTCCTCGTTGAGGAAAAAATTTCTTACTAGTTATTTCGATTGTATATTTTACACAATCAGAACATTTGTGAAGAATCATGAAATAATTCACTTACACATATAGTGCACTATTTCACTAGATATGATTCATATTAGGCACATCTTTGGTAAGGCAAATTAATGTTATATTCATAATTTTTCCAGTATAAAATTCACGTACATATCAAAAGGCTCTTATAACTGGGAATATGTTTTTGTTGTGTTTTCAAAATGTTAAACTCATGTGTTTAATTAGAAAAGAATTTCAGCTTGATTTTCACAGAGAAAAACAGACTCATATTTTACAGGGATATTCTCAGAATGATGGATAATATACCTGTACCGAGGTACTTTCCCATGACGGTCAGCACGTGCATGCACAGCTGAGGAAAAAATTTCCAAGAAGAATTAAGGTGCAGCTGTTGACTTCTGGTTTTAGGGACCCCTGTGGAGGAGTTATCGATCACGGAATGGCCCAGGCGTAGCGGTCAAGCTCTCACAGAGATATAGCCATGAGTTATGGAGGCAGGAGCTAAAAAATAATGTCAGCTTTCACAAAAGGGGCTCTCGGGCGTGCAGGTGGGCACCAACAAGCGATTAGCAAAGAAAAAGGAGGGGCGTTAAAACCGAGGTGATAAGTTGGGAAAGAGAGTGAAGAAAGAGGAGTCTAGGTCGGGATTGAAGAGTTGCTGGACATCCAGAGAGCCCGGACCAGCAATCGAATCCCGAACCTGAATGCCAGCATAGATATATACAGCAAAATAATGGCTGATAGACCAGTACCAACGCCCTTTAAGCCCGAAGTCCAGCATCGTTGTACAGCCGGATGAAAGCCCCAACCTGCTCCCCTGTAATGTCTGGAGGTAAACAGATTTAACATATTCATGACGGTTATTTAGGCCTCAGTTAGTAATTCAATATTTTGATTAAGGAATAAAGTATAACAAAAGAGAATTGTAATAATTATTGTGTATTGATGAATATAAAATCCAAATAATTGCTGGTTATGTTATATGGAAATTAAGTAATGTAGCAATTTGTAAATAGTGTACAGAATAAATGTTTTAGTCCAAATATTATGTTATATTTTTACACTTATGGGAAATTTGTGAATGAGAGACTCCAGGTTTGAGATTCAAAGGAAAATAACTCTTTTAAATTATGAAGACAAATGCAGATATGTATGTATATATGTATGTATGTACGTGTGTGTGTGTGTGTATATATATATATATATATATATATATATATATATATATATATATATACATACACACACGCACACATGTTGTCGGGAAAGGATGAAAATAGATTCAAAGGGAGATGAATAATTCTTCCCTAAGAAAGATGAACCATTCATGGAAGATATTAAAATGACAACTATTTGGGTTATTTCAAACAGATATTAAGTATGATCAAATCCCTAACTGTTTTGGGGAAAATATTAAATAATAATCATTAGATATTAATAGCATTTATTTAATAAACCATGTAGTGGCGTACGCAGAATTTTTTCAAGAAGGGGGTCATAATTTTCAATGGGGGGGTTCTTAAAACTAAAAAATAATAGCCCACATAATTTCTACTAAAATTTTTATTTTTGCCATTTTGTCTGAGCTCAAGGGGGGGTGTTTAAACCCCTAACCCCCCTTGCGTACGCCCCTGCAACCATGCATTATTAAATATAGAATAGCTAATATAACAATAGTCATTGAAACACAATTTATTCGAAACTAATAACAATAAAAAAGAAAGGGAAATAAGTATTTAAGTTGATATTTTAAAAATGAAAAAGGAATTTTTAATGAAATATTAAACATTTTTAGTGATAGTAATTAATTAATAATATTCCTTTATTTGTATAAAACACACTGTTGATTTTTGGCACCTTGAGTTACAAAGTGCGTTACTTTTTTTATAGGCATTTTTTTATATTGTATTTTGGATGGATCACAGGAGCACTTCTTAAATCCTTGATCTCCAAAAAAAAATAATTTTCCTTCCATCTCATGAAGACCTAAGCTAGTCTATGGAACAGTTTCAGTAAATGTTGCAGTAGTTATTAGAAGAGTGGTTCTAGGTAGCTAATATTTTATAATTTCAACTGTGGAACAAATTTGGTATAAATTTTTACTATAAAAATGAATGAAAATTTTTGAATAATATGTCAAGATTCCTAGGATTCTAGATTAAGAGGAAAAGAACACTTTTGACAATCTCACACCAATCTGTAGCACACATATATACAACATTCTTTTTTAAATTTTGCACTTTAGAAAGTCTATTTTACTGTAAATAAATGTTTGTTAGCAACCCCTACTGTAAGATTTATAGTTAGAATATGGAAAACATGATACTCATTATGTTTTTTACTGTATGCTAGAAATGTTTTACCTTTTATTTTTCAATAATACAGAACTATTTTTATCACTATCTATAACTACATCCTTACACTGCTGCATGTATCATACCACAAGTTTTCACTAATAAAAATTAAAAGATGATAACGGTATAGTAAACAAGAATTCACACATGAATATATTTTTCAATTCATTGACTATTAAGAGTTATACTAATGTATTTCAGCTACAACTAAAAAAAAGTAATAGAGAAAAAAATTATGACATAAAAAACAAGAAATCTAATTTTACTAACAATAGAAATTTATTGCCTGAAGAAACAAAAAAAGAATAACAAACTATGAGAACCTGGGATATAAACTTCCCAATTAAATGGTCAAGTATAACTAAAGGTAAATTCAGAACTGTTATTCTGCAAAGGAAAGAAAATAAATAACCATGATTACATAAGGGTAATAACTGAAATATTCTATAAATAAAATTTTAAAAATTACTAAATCAATCAAGTGTTCACTACAAAAATTTGTGAAATGATAGTTCATTTCAGCATACATTGAGTAAACGATTCCTAGGATAAAAATAAGAATAATTCTAATTACTTTCCAAAATCAAGGTTTTCTATAAAACAGTTTTAAAAAATCTACTTTCCTAAGTCAGATTACTGATTATAAATTTTGAAAATGAGGAAAAACACTAGGTTTATGAAAAACATGACAGAATAGGAGAAAATAACTAAGTGAATTCACAGACAAATCCAAATTTTTACACCACAAAGCAGTAAGCTTAAGAGCATCATTTTTAAAGAAGGCCATGGTTCGACCAACTAACTCCTAACAATCATGACAACATTATCAGCACAAACTTAGCAGTTGACATAGCTTGTGAGATGGACAAGTGGAGTCCACTACAATGTTCCAAAGAATAGGTGAGAGAACCCCACCTAAGGTCAGCCAGAAGTTGCCTGAACAACCTTACTAATACCTCAAGGCCCCTCCACATTATGGTCCACTGCCAGCCATTACCACTGTCAAGAGGGGTATGTCTTATTGAGGTTGACAATGGCAGACAATAAAATGGCCTTGGAGAAGGATGGCATTAGAAAAGGTTTTTCTCCAAAATTCAAAGACAGCCATCATACACTACTAAAGTTCACAGTAGACAGTAGTATGGACACAACCATTCACTCTACTCATTTAGTAGGCTCAGTATGTGGATGCAATATGTGAACCATCATCCAAGGTTACCATAAGGACCAATACTGAAATGATAAACAATTGGCCATAGTGTAGAGACCACATCAGAACCTTAGCAAGATGTACCAGGTGGTCAGCAATTTCTTAATCCAGTTGGAAATGATTAGGTTTGTACCATTTAGAACAAGGGAAGAACTATAATATCAATGAAAACCCTACCTATTTGGATATCCTCCACATCCCAAACAACCATGCAATAGCAATTTTCTTAAATCAATGTTTTTTCAAAAAGAAAAGAAAGCTCATAAAGTGAAGAACAAGTTTTGTAATGTTTATATGCATGCTGGCACAAGAGATCAGTAGCAAGAACAATCCCCTAAAGTATCTGTCAACCAATTCTTATGAGGTTTTCAGAAGAAAAGACTGAAAGACTTATTGCTAAGTTCATATGTCTGATGGTAATGACAGCCTACTTTGTGAAATCATCAAGCAATAACTTATATTCACAGGAAAGTGTAATACCTGTGGCAAAATTGGGCAAATGCCAAAATAAAAGTGAGAATAGGACAGCCTAAGTTGTGAAATCTTTAAGCAATGATTTTAGATTCAAGGGAACCTGTAATAAGTATGTTTACATTGTGCAAATAAATACCAAAATGACTGAGTAAATGACACCCTGAAAAACCTTCAATGTTTTTCTATTTACTGGAAAATATAGTAACTATGGCAAAATAGGGCAAATGACATAATGACTAGAAGTAAGGGACAGCCTACATTATGAAATTTAGACAATGCATGTGAGATCAAGGAAACTAATATTGTTAAGAAACTCATCAGCCACAAGGCTCCACAGGAGAGGTGATAAAACAAAACTCTGTAGATTGCCCTTGCTATTGGTCATCCTTACAGAGTCATCCAAAAGCCTAAACCATCCTCGTTGATAACAGGCTGTTGATCCATTTGCACACTAGCAGATCGACATTCATATGAATTAACGCATTAAGAATGACCTTATGAAAGCCACCTTCAATGTCAAGAAAGGCAGCATATATTGGTCTACTTCATGAAATTTCCAAGCAATGACTACAGATTCAATGATAATTTAAATAAATTGTAGCAAAATTGGGAAAATAACAAACCTTAACTGATTACAAAAATAAGATGAAATCTAATTTCAGTAACAGGCTGCTAAGTCTTTGCAACTATGGACAGCCAAATTTATGAAAACTTTCAGCAATGATTTTAGATTCACATGAAAATGTAATAACTCTGGTAAAATTAGGCAAATGCCAATTTGACTTTCAGTAAAGGACAACATACTTTTTGCAATCTTTAATGTCTTCAGATTCACAGGAAAATGTAGTTACTGTAGCAAAATTGGGGAAATGTCATAACTCGCAGTAAAGTACAGCCTACCATGTGAAATCTTTAAGCAATGTTTTTCATTCACAGGAAAATATAATAACTGTGTGTATATATAATATAATAATTAGAGAGTGTAATTTTTCCCTGAATCTCAAAGCATGGGAATCTGATTATTCATAAATTCCCCATAATTAATCAACAATCTTACTAGCAATCTTGATTCTCCTATTATTTGTAACCGAACAATGTCCAAATGATAGATTGCTCACTTTGGTATGTACTTCACAGACTGTTTGTATAGCCCTTCGGAATCAGCTTTAAGCAATAGGTCCCAATCTCATTAACCCTTATGTGCAAATCAGTAGACCATAACGCTCCTAGCTAAACCAAACCTTAAGTTTGCAGATATTTTATAGTGCTTTGGTTTGGTTTGGAGTGAAACAGTCTACTATTTTGCAACACAAGGGCTTATGAGACCAAGACCAACAGCTTATTCATGATTCTGGATGGCTATGAACATCCAAGCCTGATTGAGATTTGAACCCGCGAACTCTGATACTAAAGGTCAATGCCCTTATCATTCAGCCATAATTGAGCTTGTAGAGCTTTGACCACTGCAACTGTGACTGCTTGGCATGTTGAAGATGGAATGATATTCTTTTGAAGTAAAATGAAATGATGCTGCTCAGAAGTAAAAAAAAATTTATGTTTCTAACCCAGAAGGTCAGCTATTAGCAAAACTGAAATTATTCGCTGAAATATAGAATTTGTTTTATTTGGCACCTTCAAATGTGAATGATTCTAGGGAATTTCTTACAATTTTTTATATTGCGTCACACACTTCAATTCAAGTGTTTGAAGGACTGGACTGAAAGAAGTGCCTAATAGAGAATGGTATATATTCAGAAAATTTTCCTCGGGTGATTCTATGTAAAAAGAAAAAAAACCTGAACATTGTACAAAATTTTCTGAAAAACTTAGCACTACTAATTTAAAATAAAAATTATATTTATTTAATTTCCAGACATCAGAACAAGAGCTGGATGATATCTGAATTTTAATATTGTGATATATTATTTACCAACATTGATATATCAATATGTTCTAATATATATAACCTTATTATAGAGTTGCAAATATAAGAGTATTCTGTATAAAATAACATGAACACACAGACATCAATGTGCATGTCGAATTTCAAGAAAACAAAAATTCAGTTTTTAAATCTTGATACATAAATTTAAACTTCAACATATTTATTTTATAGGGATAATAGTTTCCCTACTTATTTGATCTAAAATGCATATTATTCAAAATTTCCAGAAATTAAAATTACTTATTTATATGAAACAAAAAACATATACAGATTTTCTTTATTCATTTCATTCATATTATATATGTATTTTTTAAAATAATACATATATTAAGTAAAAAGAATGCACTTCTATATTTTTGAAAATTTTTTTTTTTTAATTTTCTAGAAAAAAAATCTGTTTTTATAGATTTTGGGACAAACTCTCATAAATTTTCAGAAAATTTCAGATCAGAATCACTCCTGGAATAGTACTCTAAAAGATGAGTTAGTTTATAAGTATCAAACTCAAGCTGAAATTCTTTTCTGGTTAAACATATGTGTTAAACATACTACACAACAAAAAATATTCCTGATTATAAGAGCCTTTTGTTATATCTATGAATTTAAAGTAATTATAGGGTGAAGAATGTTATTTTATGCAATTATATTGATCATTATTAATAAAACATAAAACTGGAACAAAAAAAGGATGTATTTTAAGTCAGGAGCAACATTATTTTTAGATTTAAAATTTAACTTGCTACCCCCAAAGTACATGTGTAAACAATTTACATATATCATAAATATAACAAAATAACACAAACAAATTAAACAATATTACATATTTTATTGGTTTTTAAATTGGGGAAATTAAATTAAACACAATAGTAAATTAAAAAGAGTAAATTGAAATTTATGCATTTAATAATGTATAAAACCTCTTTTAGATTTAACACATTTTCACTTTTTAATTTCCCTTTAAAATAAACAATTAAATTATAAAATCCGAAATTTGGATAAATATAAGTATTTTAGAATAGTTTGAAAATTATCTCATCAAAATTTTAAAATATACTGATCCAACACTGAAAGGTATGTCTGTTCTAGTACCATGAGTACTATACAAGAATGCTCCTATCAAATTTATATATGTAGCATTTAAAAACAAAAGTATGATTTAAATATTAACAGAAAGGTAAGTCTAAATGATAAGTGATTTGAAAAAAAAAAATGTTTAAAAACAAATTAGAGTTATTAAAAATGATACAGACCGAAACATAAATTATATAATAAAATTTTAAATTATATAGATTAAAAGAATTATTTGAAAAAATTAAATTAAAAAAATTAAATTTAAGCTATAAAAAATAAATTTAAACTTATTATAAAAAAGCCTACCACCAGACGCCAGGAGGAGACTAGGACATCTAAAATAGAAAAGAAAGATTCCTGTAGCACCAAGTGACAAGATATATACATATATATAAGCACACATACATATATATATATACATAAAACATACACATATGTAAATAAGTAACTAATGTAAATAAGTAACACTTAAAATAATCTAACATCTAATCTCTATTCATAATAAATTTCTGCATATGAGCCTACACAGCTGATCTATACTGTGATAGTATGTCAATGCAAGCTGAAACAACGAAGAAACATCCAAGAATGGGAGGGCCAAGAAACCTAAGCTACTGAGTGATTCTAAGCAAAAAAAAATTGAACAACACACAAAATTTTCTGAGAACTACTAATTTAAAGTAATTATATTAAGGTTAATTTTCAGATGTGGGAACTAGAGCTAGATGACATCTGAATTTTAATATTGTAATATATAGTTTACCGAATATAAGTGTTTTAATATATATTATTACCTGACAAATTTGCAAATATAAGAGTGTTCTGTATAAAATAACATAAACACACATACAATAATGTGTGTTGATTTCTAGAAAATTAAAATTCAATTTCTTAATTTTGATACATAAATTTAAATTAAAACAAAATTTTTTTTAATGGAAAGGATAATCACTTCCCTACTTATTTGATCTTAAATATACTCAATCAGCATACTATTCAAAATTAAAAGAATTTAAAAGAAATTAATCAGATGAAACAAAAAATATATCTATATTTTCTTATTTCATTTCATTCATATCATATATGGAATAAAAGTGTCTAAGATAATAGATATACTAAGTGAAAAAAATGCACTTTTTTCTTGAAATTCTTTTCCAATATTCATAACAAAAAAATTGTTCTTTCAAATTATTAGAAAAAACCCACACAAATGTTTGGAAATATCAGAAAATTTTGGATCAGATACACCCCTCCGAAGGTAACATCAGAATTGAATATAAGAAAAATGAAAGGCAGTTTCATGATCTGATTAATCACATTTTCTGGTCCATCGCAGTGATGGGTATCTGCAAATATGCCAATTTTCAAAAGATATCCTAGCTCCTGGATGTACAATTGGATGCAGACAAGCCAGTGGTGGAGATATGGTGTGGGCAATGTTTCATTTGGACCCATAATCCATTCATTGCAGACCAGGTTCACCCATTCATGACAACAGTATTTCTGGTGGGGGACAGTGTTTAACGGTGACCAACAGGATAATACACCATCTCATGAGGGTCATATTGTCAGGGAGTGGTTCGAGAGACTTTCAGTGACTTTCAAATTATGGTCTCCAAATTCACCTCACATAAATCAAATACAGCATTTGTGGTCCTATCTAAAAAACCAAATTCATACTACAATACCTCCTACCAATGTGAGGCAATTACAGGACCAGATGATAAGCGCTCAGTACCAGTTACCTCAGACTACTTACCAGCCTTTTGTGGAGTTGATGCCATGATGGGTACCGGCAGTTTTGAGGGGTAAGGTTTATCCCTACTTGTTATTAATAGAGTGGTCATAATGTAATGGCTTGTTAATATATATACATACAAATATATGCATACATACAAATATATATATACACACATATATACATATACAGACATATACATACATGTACATACATATCTACATGCATACACATAAAACATAAAACATGTACATACATATAAATATATACATAAGATAAAAATATATATGTGAATGTGTGCAGGATAGAATGAGTGGCACTTACATAAGGGCACTGTCGCAGCTTGCAGCACTGCTTTCTGCGCCCTGCACCACCAAAGCGTGGCATATCCATGCATTCGATGCAGGAGCCACAATTAACAGTGCAGCAAGCTGCACACCTGCCGCACCTTCGTCTCTGATGAATGGGGGCATATGCTCCTGCTGGCAGCTGCTGCTTAGCAGCTCTTGGTAGTTGCTGCCGCTGGGTTGGTGCAGCCATGACAGGTGACTGGCATGCGTTGATGGGTGCTGTTGCCAGGTTTTCTGCCACCTGGTCGAGGAGTGTGTTTCGGAAGAGACACACTCTCCACCACCTCGTCTTCAGGAACTAAAGGAAGAAATATTTATGTAAGAACTCAAACTTTCTACATATAAATATTGACAGCATAGTCATATTACTTTATTGGGGTTATTAACAATACAAACTTATTCTTAGGGATAAATTCAGTCTTCTTATGTGTGAAGGCATATGTTTATTTTACTCACTTATTAATACTACCTCCTGTACTATTACCATCACATTTTAAGACATTTTTAAAAATGTTACACAATAATATATCATTAATACATAGGTGCTAACTTCCAAAAGAGAAAAATCTGTAGTTTATTGCAGTAACGATAATTTTCAGTTCATAGATAAAAATATATATTTAAAAAAAGAGAAAATAGGGATAAATGGAAATGTTTATTTAATCTATAAAAGACATGTTAAGTTTACACAAATGCTTCAAAAGTAAATGAAATCAATTCTATTGAAATATTTTTAGTGTATATATAAAACATTATTAAAATGTGAAAAATTGTAAAACTGTTTATCCAATATATAAAATAAACATTTTAGTCTTTAGCATTTACAAATGCTTTTGTACCAGATTTTGCTTTTTACAAAAATTGTTAGTCTAACTCATTTTTAAAACATTTTAAAATTTTAACTCCATTTCACAATTAATTTTAGACAATATCCCTGAAAATCGGCAGTATTGATTTTCACAATTGGATAATAGAAAACACACCAAAAAATCAAATAACTTCCAAGTATATCTAAAGCATTGGCATTTTTGTTAATATATATAAAAACAAAATATTTTTTTAAAAACAATAAATTATACACTGGTTACAGAGTTAAAGCCACTTTTAAAATGAGCAATTAGCAGAATAGCTTGGGTAGATTTGCTGATCAACACACAAAGAAAAATTAAAAAAACAAAAATAATATCAAGGATATCTAAGGCAAAAAACAAATTAGGCATAATTTCTCATCTATGTATGACGATTTTTAAAGGACTCTTTTGTACAAGCAGTTGATTGACATAATCTTCAATTAATTTTAGTAGAGTTTGCACACCTCAGGTTTTTCCTCCATCCCCGAAATTATTTAATTTCTCGTTATTGGTTCAGAATGTTCAGTTGCCTAAAGTCAATGTGATAACTGGAGGATATCTGCAGCAAGTTCTACCACATTGGAAATAATATTAGTAACTAATCAATGTTGGTTACTTTGCAGTTTGCTGAAAAGCATCTGCTTTTGACTATTTCGACCACAGCATTTGACTGTGTCTTTACCCAGCAATTTTGAAGACTTCAAACTTCAAGTGAGACATTTGATTGGCACAGATTTTGCCAAACTCCTTGAAATTGAGACGTAATACATCAGGTAGAACCAGGGCTTTAAGCCACAAATGTGTAAAAAATTTAATTATATCAAAATTTAGATTTTATTCTTTTTTTAATTGATACACTATGTGAATTGATACAATTTACCAGCATGTACGATACAAGCAATGAGTAGAGATTGGCAATGTTATCCATTATCAATATTGCATTTAACAACTGAACATTCGACTAAATATAAATCTACCTTCTACCTGTAGTTTCATGTGAAACTGAAACAGAAGAGTACTTGTGAACATCAAAACAAGAAATGGAGAAGCAATGTGCATGTAGTTTGGTGTAGAGTGCTACAGTCTTCTTAATAGCAACACAAGATGTAATGAAACTGGTACCTACTGTTTAAAGCTGATTCATAATTAATAGCTATGAACATCCATGCCACAGTGGGATTCGAACCCACAATCTCTGGTACCAAAGATCAGCACCCTAACCATTCGACCACTGTTTGGCACAATGTGCAAGTAATTAGGTTGATGTTAAATTAGAAAATATTGATAAGCTGGTTGCAGTGACAAAATTACTTAAGATATATCAAACCGATATTTTATTTTCAGCTCAGTTCCAGTTTTTGTTCATACCAAAATAACTTTTTTTCCAGTTTTCGGTTCAGTTCCAGTTCGAAGCCCTGGGCAGATCATCTGCCATCTTTAAAAATAAAACCTACAAACCCTTTTAACAAATTAATGAAATAAAAAAAAGAAGAACCAGCTAACCTGCTCAGCCATGTAATCCACATAATTACGAATGACCAGTCAGTGTCCAAGCAGAAATACAAATAGCAGTATAATATCTATCTAGCAGTATATAGTCTATCCTTATAACTTAAGAATTATTATGTAGGAGCACTCTCACTTATTTTTATGTGTAAATGTCTGACATTGAAATATTGAAATAAATAGTCAAGAAATTTACTTTAGATTTCTGTGATAAAAGATTCTGAGATTATTAAATTTCAGGATTTTGGAATTCTTCCCTTAAAAACAATATTGTCAATCAGCTTGTTACAATAAATGGATTATGCTTGACAGCAAATCAGGATTAACATGTTAAAAAACTAAAACATGTTAAAAAACTAAGTAGTGCACTACATGGAAACAACTACCCAGTTAGTCTCACGAAACACATAATTGATGGTTTAAGATAGGGGTAGGCAATGCGGCGCCCGCGGGCGCCATGGCGTCCCCGATCAATTTTTAATGCGCCCTCGCTGGACTAATGTATGATGGCCAGAGCGATTTACTTACTCTTGTCAAACGGCGATATACAGCAAGTAGTCAGTTGAGTTTAGGATTGTGCATAGATTAGCAGTTTGCTAACCTTGAGCGTATCTAATCACACGCACGTATTTTTTGTTAGTGTGTGATTTCGAATAGACCACTCGTAGACCATGCATTTAAAACTACCAAGTAATCCGAAATAATTCTTTTCTTTCAAAACCCTTCATGGAATAATGTAAAAGAAAAAGAACATTTATTTTAACGATGAATGAGAACATCTATATTGTTTCGTTGATTACAAAGGGAAGTGTATTTGTTTGTTGTGTAATAATAATTCCCAAGAAAAGTAATATTGAACGACATTTTAAGACCGTTCATACCAATTTTGATAGTGACTATCCAATTAAATTCTGAAATTAGAAGAAATTTGTGCAAGAGGCGTAAATAGAAAATCTCTTACGTTGGCCCAACGGTTTGCCAACGTTTCAGAATTACCGATGGCCAACCAAACATTTTGTCAACTAATTACCATCACTTCATTTCCCCTTTTCAACATTTACCCAACCAAAGACCAACAGCCAACTTATTGCCAACGAAAATCAAACATTTCCGTGCTAGCTGGGAAGCTGCTGATTCAGTTTTTGAAGAATTTAAAAATAAAAAAGAAATAGTTTCAACTATAAACACGTTGCAATTATCAGCACGAACTGTTAATAGAAGAATTGAAGTAATTGCGGAGAATTTGGATGCAGAATTAGCAAATGATATAGAAAATTGTATTTTCTTTTCGCTACAGATGGATGAATTGACAGTGTAATGTATCTGGCAACAGCCAGAATAAAAGAACTCTGTATTAATTGGAATCTGGCAACACCAGATAGACAGAGGGAATTCTGTTTTTGGGTTAAGAACATCAGAACAATAACTTTAAGCTTAAAATGTACATATAACGTGATTTGTAATTTGTGAATAAATATGCTTTCGTGAACATCTGCATCTTATATTAAGGCCCCTAAAACACTACATTTTGGCAACGAGGATAAAAAAAGAACAGAAGTAAAGCATCATGTCAAAGGAAACTAGAGCGATTGATTTATCAAAGTTTACTTTCAACGAATTTTGCCCAGGTAAGGATGATATACGATATTATTTTAGACGTTTTGGACTTGAAATAAGAGTTTTTCGTATCACTGAAGATGCAGATAAACGAGATTTAATTTTACGTTGTATGGGACCTTGTTTATTTAAATTAGTGAATGATAATTTTGATCCTATTTCTCCTGACGAAAAAACTTATTCTGAAATTAAAGATTTTTTGGAACAGCATTTTAAACCGGCAACAAACATCCATGCCGAAAGAACAAAATTTTCCCAACGTTTTCGCCGTAACGGTGAATCAATAGCTGAATTTATTGCTGCTTTACGAACTCTTGCTGTAAACTGTAAATTTAAGAATTCTTTATATAAACGTTTAAGAGATCAATTAATACTGGGTATCAATGATTCCCGAATACAAGAACATTTGTTTCGTGAACATTCTGATGAAACAGCAAATTTTAATCAGATCGAGAAGTCGGCTTTAAATTATGAATCAGCGTATATCAATCGAGAAACTATTGAATCTGTTATACATTCCGAACATAAAAATTCCGTTACAAGTGTGAATAAAATAAATACGCCAACTCAGAATGCAAAGAAAAACAATTTCAACGCCGGCGCCAAACCCACCACTTTCAAAACCAAACTAATAGTTCATAGCGAGATGGAACGTAATAAATTCCGAATAGATAAACGAACTGTCTGCATTCGATGTGGGAAAAGTAAACATTTGAAAGGGGAGAAATGTAGAGCTGAATTAGCCACTTGCCGCAGTTGTCATACTAAAGGACATTTTGAAAAAGTATGTGTACGATCTGGGAAAGCAGAATTCGTTCATCATATTTTTCACATAAGGAATGATAATAAATATAAGGTTAGAGCTGTAATTAACAAGAAAGAAATTGATTTTCAATACGATACTGGATCAGGGAAATCTATAATACCTGAAAGTTTTTATAGAATAATTGGGAAACCGAAACTTTTAAAATCTAAACAACTAATTGCGTATCCTGATAAACCGATTGCAACACTGGGAGACATTAAAGTGAAAATCAAAATCGAATCGAAATCGGAAGATTGTTTACTAACAGTAGTTCCAGGTAACAGTGTACCTATATTAGGCAAGGATTTGATGGAAGTATTCCATTTAGAACCAAAATTTGAGGTAAAATATATTGATGAAAATGTTCGAACACTTGAATCACAACTTCTTGAAGATTATGCTGACATATTTGATCAAACTAAAATAGGTACAGTTCGAAGTTTTGAGGCGGTCATCAGGTTACATGATAACGCAAAACCAGTAATCTGTAAGGCTCGATCTGTTCCATATGCGCTTAAGCCTGCTGCCGATAAAGAAATTAATCGTTTGATAGAAAATGGCACTTTAGAAAGTGTTAATGTTAACGAGCAAACCGTACAATGGGCGTCACCAGGTGTTTACGTGACAAAGAAAAATGGTCAAATTAGATTATGTGGCGATTTTAAATCCACGATAAACAAACATATGATAACAGAACAATATCCGTATCCAACATTCGAAGACATTGTTTCTCAGTTAAATGGTTGCACAATTTTTAGTGTAATTGATTTAAAGGATGCATTTTTGCAAGTTAAAGTTAGTGAAGAATCTCGGAAATATTTAGTAATTGCTACACATAGAGGATATTATCGCTTTTGTCGAATGCCTTTTGGCATATCAGCAGCACCCATAATATTTCAAAAATTGATGGACCAGTTTCTTATTGGAATCGAAGGTGTTACATGGTTTCAAGATGACATTGCAGTCGGAGGTCGAAATATACAAGAACATGCTCAACGACTTCGACAGGTATTTGAAATTTTTCGTAAGGTCGGTTTAAAAACACAAATGTCAAAAATACAGTTATTCAAAGAAGAAATTAAATTTCTTGGACATGTGATTAACAAAACAGGCATTTCGCCAGACATTGAACGAATACGCGCTTTGAGAGAACAACCACCTCCAAATAATGTTTCAGAACTCCGATCATTTTTAGGATCTGTGAATTATTATAGCCGCTTTGTGAAGAATTTACAAATACTGTGCACACCCTTACACGAACTATTAACAAAAAATTCTTCTTGGGGATGGACTGAATGTCATCAAAATGCATTCGAAAAAATTAGGGAAAGTATTTCATCTCCAGCCATACTGGTACATTTTGATCCAAAACAACCATTAATTTTGGCTTGTGATTCATCAATTCGAGGACTTGGTGCAGTTATACAGCATCGCATAGAGGGGGAACTGAAGCTTATTGCTGCTGCTTCTAGAACTTTAACACCTGCTGAATGCAATTATTCAAACATAGATCGTGAGGCCCTAGCAGTTATGTTTGGGTTACAAAAGTTCTATAAATACCTCATTGGACACCATTTCATTATTCAGAGTGATCATAGACCATTAGAACGCATATTAAATCAACACAAAGAAGTTCCAAGTCTAGCAACCTTAAGGTTAACAAGATGGGCTATAACTCTAGGTGCTTTCGATTACGAAATAGAGCATCGTCCTGGCCAACAAATGGTGGTTCCAGATGCCTTGTCACGTTTGCCGTTACCAGATAAGAAAGTAAGTAAATTTGAAGATTCTTCATTTGTTTACAGCATTGCCAATCACACAATACATGAACTTACGTTAACACGTCGCACATTACGTAGATCTACGGAAAAGGATTCTGTCCTATCAAAGGTAATTCTATACATTGAGAAAGGCCGGCCGTCAAAACAAAATATTGAAGAAGCACTTATTCCTTTCTTTGAGAAAAAAAATGAGCTTACTTATAAACAAAGAATTTTGCTACTGAACAATCGTTTAGTGATTCCGGAGAAATTAAGATATTTAGTGATTGATAAACTCCACGAATCACATACTGGCATAGTTGCAATGAAATCTGTTGCCAGAATGTCAGTATGGTGGCCTGCCATTGATAGAGACATCGAACAGTCAGATGTTGTAATGATTGCAATGAACATCATCTAAAAATTGCTGAGTCTCCATTATTGTTATGGAACAACACTGGTAAACCTTGGGACAGAGTTCACATTGATTTAGCTCAACTTAATGGTGAAAATTGGCTCTTCATCATCGATTCTCATTCACGTTGGCTGGAAGTCTTTAAACTTAAAAATGTTACGTCATTAGATATCATAAAGTGTTTCAGAAAATTATTTAGCTCTTATGGAGTATGTCGGATAATTGTGTCTGACAATGGTCCACAATTTACTTCCACCGAATTTGAGAATTTTGGGAGATGAATGGTGTAAAACATATTCGATCGACTCCTTATCATTCCAGAAATAACGGACTAGCAGAGCGTGTCATACGCACATTTAAAACCCGCTTCAAGAAAACATCTAATCAGTTTTCCAATCAAGAGCATCAACTACAAGTTTTTTTATTTACTTATCGAACAACCATACATCGAGCAACGGGTTGCACACCGACGAAGTTATTTCTCAACAGAGAACTTTCAACTGTATTTGATCGGTTGAAACCTGACCATATAAACGACGTGGAAAGCTTAAAATCAAAATTTTATCATGATAGATTTTCTAGACACAGAGACTTTGAAATTGGAGACAATGTGTGGATTAAACGAGGAATTGACCAAACGTGGAAACCAGGAACAATAGAGGACAAAACAGGTCCTTTATCTTATAGAACACAGCAAGGTATGCATGTACATGCCGATCATTTACGGAAACGAGAACAAGAACACACTGAACAGTGTCAACAGTCACCAACACCTGTAGATAAATCCGATGAAAAAGTTACGCCAGAGACTGTTTCAGATCTCCAATTACCAGAGTCAGACGGTACTGATATCCATTTACCAGAAGTCACTACTCCGGAACAAGGAACTTTTCTTCGACGTTCCAGTCGAATTAGACATGAACCTAAACGTTTCCATGAGGAATTTAACTATTGACTATTTAATGTTAATTTGTTGTGTTTTAAATATTTGAATGTGTATTATCTGTTTAACAAATTTAATTTTAAGGGGGGAAAAGATGTAATGTATCTGGCAACAGCCAGAATAAAAGAACTCTGTATTAATTGGAATCTGGCAACACCAGATAGACAGAGGGAATTCTGTTTTTGGGTTAAGAACATCAGAACAATAACTTTAAGCTTAAAATGTACATATAACGTGATTTGTAATTTGTGAATAAATATGTTTTCGTGAACATCTGCATCTTATATTAAGGCCCCTAAAATACTACAGACAGACGTGACAAATATATCACAATTAGCAATTTGAGTGCAGATGGTATTTTCTGATTCTACAACAAAAGAAGAATTCTTCCAGAGGAGAAGATATCTTTTCTACTTTTAAAAAGTATATTATAGATGTAAAATTACCTGTACAAAAGTTATCGTCAATTACAACAGACGGGGCACCAGCGATGACTGGTAAGAAAAAAATATTTATTGCCTTATGTAGACAGGATTCCTTATTCCCTAAATTTATTTCTTATCATTGACTCACACATCAGGAAATGTTATGCGCAAAAACAATCGGTTTTCAACACGTATTTACACTATGTAACAAAAATTATTAATTCCATAAGATCGGGAGCTATGCAACACAGATTGTTTAAATTACTTTTAGAAGATGAGGACGTTCAGTTCACAGATCTTCTTTTAATACTGAAGTGAGGTGGCTGAGCAGAGGTAAAATGCTTGAGAGGTTTATCCTGCTTTTGCCACGAATAAAGGAATTTATTGCATCAAGAGGCGAATTTTACGAGCAATTAGAAAATAAGGATTGGCTAATCGTCCTCGGATTTCTGACAGCTATAACGGCAAAGTTGAATGAATTAAAATTAAAACTACAAGGGAAAAATCAGCATATCGCTGACATTATTAGTGCAGTAAATGCATTCAAATGCAAGTTAGTGTTGTTAAAATCCCATCTATTGAAAAAATCATTATCACATTTCCCAAATATAAAATATACTGTTGAGAGTTTAAATTTGAATAATGAAAATTTTACTGCTACATCATATTTAGAAATTATAGATAAGCTAATAGAAGAGTTTTCTTCTAGATTTGAAGATTTTGCAGCATTAGAAACCGTTCTAATATTTTTCATAAATCCATTCAATGTTTCTGAAGATGATGTCCTTGAAATAGTTTCAGTGTATTTCGAGCTTCATAATATCGAAGACCTAGAATTAGAAATAATAAACTTGCAAAGTGATATTATTTTAAAAGCGCATAGTAATGATAAAATTTTTTGGAACTTAGTCAATGAAAATAAGTATCCTATTTTAAGGAAATGTGCGCTAAAAATTTATTCATATTGTGCAACAACATACAATTGCGAGTCTTTGTTCTCAAATATGAAATATTTGAAATCAAAATGCCGAACAAAACTTAATGACTCACATTTAGATAATTGTTTAAGGACTGGGAATATATTCCCAATTATAAGAAATTACCTGAAAATATGGACACCCAAGTTTCACACTGAATTATATGTATCATTATGTATGACACCAAAAAAATAAAGTTATAAAAAAATCTGTTTTTTTTATGCCTATTTATACCTGTTGATTATCTGTAAAATATGCGCCCTCGGTGATTTTCAAATTTAGTATTGCGCCCTTAAGGACAAACATATTGCCGACCCCTGGTTTAAGATTTAACAAATAATTATTTAATGTGAGTAATTTTTAAATAGCTAAAATACAACTAATATTATTATGATTTAAATAACATAATTAATGCAACTTCTTTTATCTGTTAAATATCCAATAAATCTCTTTCCTCATACAATTATAGCTAGATTGAACTATCACCAGACACAGAAGTAAAATATTACTACACACACTCAGAAACACCCACAAGAATCACGAGTATGCCTCCCTGCATCACCACACTTATTAATCAATACTCATTCAACATTCAAAGCCTATAGTTCAGCAAATCATTTCCCTTTAACTCCTCCCCCCCCATGATGACTGACTGTAGCAGAATACTCGCTCTGTAGCTGAAAACACAAAACACAAGCGATAATGAAAGTTTGGTGAGAAGCCTTTTTAAGTTACCTATTTTCTCCTCCTTTTAATTCAAACTACCATGGTGAAAATTTTCAACCTGGAAGATATTATTTCTAGACAAGAGATAATTGAAAAAACACAGAATTCAAATATCCCCAGGGCACAATCTCCCCTATTGAAACCACATTTTTCCACATTCAACAACCAAGCAATCTTACAATGTGGACCCAAATAAGTGCAATCTAACATTAACTCTCCCCACAGTTATCTTATGCAACCATACATTCTTACAATGTGACCCAAATCTGGACAATCTAAAATGAACTCAAAACCCCATAGTTTTCCCATGACACTATACAATCTCACAGAGTGAACCAAATCAAATCCATTCAAATTGGCATGAATGTCAACTCAACCATAAAGATTTTAATACCTCATACAGAGATGTTGCGCCCCTTCAAGCATTTCGTAGCAGTTTTCGGAGCAGCAAAACTTTAAATTTGTAGCAGGAAAAAGCATTTTCGTAGGAGCAAAACTTAAAATTTGGAGCAGGAGAAAGCATTTTTGTAGCAGTCAAAATCTTGATTTGGAACAGGATATAGTGTTTTTGTAGCAGTTAAAGTAACGATTTAAAAAATAAACTTAAGTTTGTGAATGATTGGTTAATAGCATTCGGAACGGCCAAATATTCAATAAATTCTGATATGGTTTGTTGGTTTTGTATATGCAATATACATATATTTCTATGTAATTAGTATAATCATTTATATGATTATATGAGATATAAAGTATTAGCATTAAAAACCAAAGCTAAAGAATTACTAGTACGGTTCCTTATTAGAGCTTCAGTACGAATTTATTTGTTAACAAGAAAGTATTCTTTACAGCATGATGCTTAAAGAGTTATTACACATGATTACAAGCAATATCAGTAGGATATTTACTTTTCATTCACAAAATCAAATGAAATAGCACTAAAAAAGGACCGGACAGGAGAGGAAAGCCATCATTGTCCCTTCAGTGTAATGTAAAAGATATATCAAGTGTTTTTTTGGTCAACTTGGGGGGCATTGTGACCACGCACATATTTTACATTCCCCAGTCACCTCTAACAAACACAGTTGATCTTAGGCTGACTTGGGCTCCAAACCTGCAATTCTCTAGTTATGAGAATGTTGCCTAGTGCTGAGTAAGCAAAGGTCCCTAGACATAAAGGTGTTTTCTATCTAGGTTATGTTGTTGGAAAAGGAGCAAAGTTTCCAGGCCATAACCAAAGTCAGGAACACTTTGCTTAAGGTCATCACACAACAAATGCACAATAGAAATTTAAAAGTTTAAAGCAATAGGGTGCTTGGTTTTTAAGTCATTCAAATCATGCAAAAAAAATTGTTCGAAATTAATACTCACAGGCTCCTTGGACTCCTCATGAACATCACGGATGCACTGCAGCTTCCTGAGGCTGTCATCCTTCAAAGAAAGATCAGATACATCTGAATTTATATCAATTCAATTATTGAAACACATATTGGCCACAAGTAAGAATTCAAAGAAATGTAAATAATTGTAAATAAGGTTTTGGAATTGTAATTATCAAGGCTGTACTCAAAAAATAATTTTGGTTGGGTCTGACTTTGACTTATTCAAGATATAAATTTAAAACCTTGTTACAAAGCAATGATTCTATTTTCCTACGAATATATTCATACACTGAATTCATACATCTGATTATAATAATTGTCATACAGTATAACAATCTATACAAACATATTTTGTTAACCAATGAAAATTTCCCGTAGGCTACCCTCTGAGGTATGGTGTTGGTAATGACTGTTTCTATTAAATATACCAAACAAATAACTGAAACATATAATTTCATTTACATCTAACTTATTTTGATTCAGGCAGTGGTTCAAGTGAAGAGTAAGGCAAAATAACATAAGTTACTTTAAGTAAATATAATAACTACATTACCTTAAATTTTAATATTTGCTTTTAAACTCTATCAAACTTTATTTAATATATATATGTAATGATAATTAATTAAATTAAACATCACAGTATGTATATCTTAAAATTATTTTTGGCTAATTCTATCCTTTTCTGCCAACTTTGGGGAGTATCTTTGTTTTTCATGTACATTTGGCAGCTTCAAACCATCAAACATCCTGTTGTATTAGTGCTTTTGGTTGCATCAATGCTTTAACTTGTGATGAGTAAACTTCGTCATCTGGCAATTAAAACTGCTGATTGTTGGCCTCTACAACTATAAAATCGAGATGTATATGTTTTTTAGACTGAAGTCTGTGAGGGAAGTTGCCTCAATAAACTCCGCACATTTTGATCCTATAAATTTTATTTGCTCAACAATGCTTTTGCCATGGCTGCATGAAATTCAAAATGGACTCTCTTTCTCTTCCCTTTGAAATGGGATAAATTGTTCATTACATATCCCTTATATAATAATAGCCTAAGTTATCTGTCCATCTGTCCTCAAATTTATGAAACGGTTGGGTCTGGAATGGATAGAGGCATCCTTATTGGATTCTTCATGAGTTAGAGTTAGCAGTTGATTCCTTATTTTAAATTATTAAATTTCGTCTGCATTATTTTCATACGTTTTATCACAGAACTTAAATATTACATAAATAATTGTCTTTTATAATTGGCTTAACTAATAAATCAGGTACTTGTGATAATTTTAAATTTAATCATCGATTATTTTTTGTTGAAATGAAAATTTTATCACCAGTATTAACAACAAATTCTTTTCATAAAAGTCTAGGAGTCAGTTTCACTGACTAATAAATAACTAGCATTTAATTTATATATTTTTGAAAATTAAGAAGTTTGTTCGTTTGTGTTTGTTTTTTATACATAACCACATGGTTTGCAATCAATCTGCTAAATTTTGGACATCATTCATATACACTGCCAAATAATCACTGTCAATATTAAAACCTCTGCTGTCCATCCTATTACGTAATATGACAAGATAAATTAAGGTTGGCAACTAACATGCAGTCAGTAAAAATAAACAAATTATTGAGCATGTACCAGATACTTTTCAGCCAAAAAACAAACCATTTGTTTACCTGCTTCATAGGGTACTTTACATTTCTGGAAAATTAAAAATTTTAATGATCCCGTCATATACTAGTATGTATATAACAGTCATTATACATTGTGTAATGTCACACTGACATTATATAAATCATGAAATAATAAGCACTACTAGTTTAAAAAAATTATATTAAGGTTAATTTCCAGATGTCGATACTAAAGCTGGATGATACCTGAATTTTAATATTGCTATACCAAATATCGATATATCAATATGTTCTAATTAATATATATCACCTTATTATAGTTGTAAAAACAAAAGTGCTCTGTTTAAAATATTACTAACACTGTTGATTTTCTAGGAAACAAAAATTAAATTTCTTAATCTTGTTGCATAACTTTAAATTTCAACATATTCATTTTAAAAGGATAATCGTTTCCCTACTTACTTTATCTAACATGCATATTATTCAAAATTTTCAGAAATTAAAAGAAATTAATCATATGGGAAAAATATATGTGTATTTTCTTGTTTCATTTCATTCATAAATCTAGATTCTAAGACAATAGATATATTAAGTGAATAGGATGAATTTCTTTCTGAGAAATAAAAATCTGTTCTTATACAAACCCACATAAATTACAGGAAATATCGGAGAATTTCAAATCAGAATTACCCCTGGTCAAATAATTATAAGTCTAAACAGACACACACCGATTCTCTTTAGAAGGTCCTAAATTTCACTTTTACTTTTATTAGAGAACGTGTTCGCATTAATTATTAAATAGTATATAGTGCCTAAGTTGTTTTTATCCTTTGCAGAAAAATTAATTCAGAGAAGAATTTAAAAAAATTGTAATCAGTTTTTTTTTTTGACAAATATACCATTTTTCTGGTAGTAGACGCATAGTCTTAATAATTATGAAACTGATTTTTAAAAGCTGGCTAAAAATAATTAATTAAAAATTTCTTACCTCAGGACGAACATTTCGTTGTTCTTAAAAATCCTTAGAGTTTCTCCTACTAAGAGGATCCATATCTAAATTTGTACTAAGCACTAAATTAAGCAGGTTATCTGGAGAAAAATCGCAGAATAATGATAAGAGAATCTTGAGCTTCCTGCGACATAACTCTGAAATTGAGTCAGGGTTGCCAAGACAAAAAAAATTGGCGATAATATGTCCAAATGCCTGATTGGTGCACTTGCGTACGCCCCTCCTCACTGTGGTCCGTGCCTTACCCTAGAAAAGGGGGTGGTGTTAATGAACATTGGCTTACTTGTAGGTAAATCCAGCTATATGTGCAATTTTCGCCCAGAAAAATGTTTCTTCAGCATAATCATATTCCCTGGAAAAAATGATGTTACTCTAAATTCGAGGCTTCATACTGAGAACAACAAACTCAGTTAGAAAAATGAAGGCTGCTCTTAAACCTTATTTTTCTTATAGAAGTCGCCTGCATGCTAAAACAAAGTTATTGTTATACGACAGTTACATCAGACTCATTAAGACTTATGATTGTTCTATTTGGCCTCTCTTAAAGATCTTAAGGGCATTTTAAAATGCAAATTTGAATTCTAAATTATAAAAATAATTAATTTCAACGATTCTCAATTAAAAAAGAATACGACCATAAAATCATTTACAACATATTTATTTTCGTAACGTTATTTTAGTTTGGTTTTTTACATCTCTAAGAATAATGACAAAAGTTACCGAAGTACAAAAAGAAATTTTTTACAAAATAATCGTCATTAAATGTCCATCGCTTCTCGATTTCCTGTTTTGATGTTCCCTAGCACTCTTCTGTTTCAGTTTCGTATTAAACTACTTGTAGAAGGCAGATGGAATTCAGTTGAATGTTCAGTCGTCGAATGCAATTTTGATAAAGAATAGCAATGTTCTATGCTCACCACTCGTTTCGCACATGCTGGTTAATTCAATCAATTCACATAATGTACCAATTTTTAAAAAATAACTTTAAATTTTCATAGAATTACATTTTTTGTTTATGATAGAATTATATTTTAACACAAATAAGAATATACATACAATAGTATTTTTCATGCGGAACTGAACCGAAAACCGTTATTTTTGGCTAAACGAAAACCGGAACTCAACACACACACACACATATATATATATATATATATATATATATATATATATATATATATATATATATATATATATATATATATTTGTTTACTTGAACCAGAACGAAAAAATCCAGCACTTTTTCACTGCCAAATTTAGTATGAAATGTAAAGAGTCTACGCTTTACTCCTGGATTTTATCATGACAAGTCTTGGAACCCGTACCGTTTCGGCTTCCGTTCCGGTTCAACTAAAAGAATATCGGTTTACTTCTGGTTTTCGTACGGCCAAAAATAACGGTTTTCGGTTCAGTTCTCAATGAATAATTTTATTTTATGTATATTATTATTTGTACTACAAATATATAACTATTATAAACAAAAAATTAATTCTATCAAAGTTTAGAAGATTTTATTCTTTTTTAAATTGGTGCACTACGTGAATGGATAAAATTAACCAGCATGTACGATACGAGCGGCGAGCATTGGCATTGTTATCCATTATCAAAATTGCATTTGACAACTGAACATTCGACTGAATTCAGTCTGCCTTCTACAAGCAGTTTTATGCGAAAGTGAAACATAAATGTGTTAGGAAACATCAAAACAAGAAATCGAGAAGCGATAGACATGGAGTTTGGTTTGGTTTGGAGCTCTACGGTCTACTTTTTTGCAAAATGGGTTAATGAGACCAGAACCTACTGCTTAAAGCCAATTCCGAACGGCTATAAATATCCATTCCAATGTGGGATTCGAACCCATGAACCGCTTCCGAATATCAGCGCCCAAACCAGTCAGCCTTCGTTCGGCACAATGTGCATGTAATGACGATAATTATATGGTTGGCATTAAATAGAAAATATTGAAAAATTGGTTACAGTAATAAAATGACTGAAGATAGCTCGAACTGAAATAAACCGATATTTTTTTCGGTGTTCCGGTTAAAATAACGTTTTTTTTTTATTTGTTTTTTGTTTCTTTTCCAGTTCAGTTCTGATTCGAATCCCTGATTTCAATCATACTCACCTTCTTTCTTCTGTATGTGCATATTTTTTGTTTCAATTGAAAAAAATAGATTAAACATGCCAAACGAACGAATTTTTTGTCGCTATGGTTTCATTCCAATTGCTCAACAAAATCACATCAAATCAACTTTTATTTTATTTTATTTATTTATTTTTTAATAATTATCTCAACGGTCAGGAATTGCGAACTGAGCTTGGACGTTCGCTGAAAAAACAGTTGTCGCCGATTTACTTTACGTAAGCATTTTAAAGCAGTTTTCTTTGAAAGTGTTGTATTTTGTTTTACACGGAGATATTTAAGGTTTTGCACTTGAATAATTTGAAAAGTATGGCTATATGTTATTACACTAGTTTTATATTTTTATGTAAAACTAGTAATTTTATATAAAACACGTTTTTATATAAAGTTCATAGTAAATTGTATTCGTTTTTACAATTTTTTGTCAAAATGGATTTACACCGCTTTCCAAGAAAACTGCTCATATGTGGGAAATGTTAGTGGATTACAGTAATTTCTGCTCACATTATATCAAAGTAAATCAAATGAAATAAATATAATACACTAATACAACAATATTATTTTGTATATCAATTGTCATGAATTCCATGTCAATCAGATTCAACTGAATTTCATAAAACCTTTACATCATCTGACAAATGGCGCAAAACTCTCAAATTTTTCTCGGGAGAGTATCGATATGTATTCGAGAAATGGCAAATTAAATATAATTCATTGGACGAACTGAGTTCGGGTTTTACGGAACTGAAATACCGTTTTTTCTCTTGCAGGTTGGTCATTCCAAAATATGTGCATTTGTGTTGTCCGAATTGAGTTCAGATGTCACATCCAGGGGATTAAAGGACATCACCAGGAATCTATTTTAAGTGCCGACTTATGAACCTAGATCGAGCCTCGAGCCAGCAAACCCCTGGTTACAAAATTCCTGCTTTTACTGACAGTGCTACCTCCTTTTTGAAATGTTTTGAAATTTTTTATAGTTTGATCATCATACATTGTTTTTGATAGTTTGATAGTTATGTTTTAATATCAGTTAGGATTTCAATTAAAAAACTATTCAAGATAATTTTTATATTTATAGCCAATATTTTTTTGACAAAGTAAGCAAAAAATAATATGTAATAAAAGATTTTGGTTTTGTGATAAATGTGGTTTTTATGCTCTGACGTCCAAAGCAGACTGTAAAGCTGTTTCAACGGTAAGGTTGAAAATCTCTTTTCCAAAACATTTTCTACGTAATTTTAATAATTATTTTTTATTTAGATAATTATCTTAAACACCTCATTTCAAAACAGTTAATAAATATAGTATCAGATTGTATTTTTTAAAATATAAAACTTTGGTACATTGCAGGGAAAAACTGGTGATTAATGGAGGGATATCACATATTTTACCACCCATAGGTCAGGCAAAAAACTGCCCACTGCAAAAATACTTTACATTGGTGAATTCAGGATAGGACATATACTAATTTTCAGCAATAAAAAAGTGTCTTTTTTGAGGCAGAAATTTAAAAAAATTCGACATCGAAGGGGTTAAGGGGTTATAAGAATGTTAAATCGACAGAAAAATTCGATTTTTTATATAAAAAAATATCTGTGAAAGAAAATCAATTCTGAAAATTTTTGTAAAAATCCACGTAAAAAAATTCCAATATTGAGAGGAGTTATGAATAAAAATGTATTAGCTGTTTACCGTAAACAAATTTAAATTTACAAAACTGTAACTTGATTTATTTCAAATTCTGTTTTTTTTTCATGTAACGTGCATGTTATTTCAAAATGTTTTTTAATATTTTTATGATATTTTTACAGGTTGTATACAATATAATTTTCATCCGACTGAACCTCAATTTTTTTTGTATATTTACCAAAATGTTTTTAAAGAAATTTTTAAAGAAAAAAATTCACTTTTTTCAAATAGTTTTTAAAAACACATTTTAAGTATATAAAAATTGAGGTTCAAAGTTATTTTTAGATTTTGTAGTATGTTTTAAAATAATAGGTTTGGATTACACTTAATTATATTTTTAGTACTGCACGCTAGCAAAACAGTGTCTATTAATTTTTTCTAGAAAAAATATTTAAGTTTCAAAAATGAATAAGGTATGTGTGTAAAGATAATAATTCGTTCTAACTTTGTTTAAAAAAAAAAAAAAAACTGTGTTTTGTAAAATTGGTAGTTTTTTAGGTATGGGAAGTCGAAAATGATAATTCTTTTGCATTTTTTCAACTTTTAAACGACCCCTTGGTTTAAAATCTCTCTCTCTATTTAGTTTCGGTATGAAACATTTCCAGCTGCAGATTTCTTCGTTTCCGGTAAACAAAACAGCAATAAATTGAGAGTCAAGGGCATAGTGAGTGCGGCCGCGCCTGTCCACGTTGTTTGGACTAGTATGCGTGGATTACTTTCGGCAGCTATCGAGATTTATGCGGTCTCGACAAAGTTTGCAATTCCATGAAAACAGCCTTCTTGTTTACATGATTCTCTCTGAGAACTGTAGAGTCTGTATAATGACTTAAAGGAATAGATAACGGAATAAGCATGAAAGGTGACAGATACTCAGTATCTTTATTGTGGAAATCGGACGCAAAAGAGTTAGAGAATAATTTTTCAGTGGCATTGTAGAGCTGGACGGTATCAGGCTTTTAATATCCCAATATCTCCCAAAACTTATATTGATATCATTGATATATCGTGATAATACTTTAAAGTAGTAGGGTATATTGCTATTTTTGAATAGCCTTAGCTTTCTTTCATTTCAAATCAATGTATTTTGCCATTTTCATCCCCAGTAAATAATAAAGTGCAAAACATTGCTTTTTGATATAATTTTACGATACTTTAGGCAATCAACACGATTCTAAGCATTAATTTTTTTTATCTTGATAGTCACCTCAAACACCATACACCTCTATCCAATATTAGTAGAAGATGTGAACAAGCAAGCAGTAAGTTATTGAAATATATCAACACGTGCACTGGCAACACATATTACTGAATGTTGTGGTCAAATATCAATATCCTTGATATATCCTTATATATTCCAATAAACCAGTAGCAGGTTCAGAAAAAAAATCTGTGCCATCATCGCAGCAGTCAAATGTCCGGTCTTGACTCGAGTACTTATCGAAACTATTGGGATATATTACCAAAGACCTGAACAGAGACGTGATAATCTTTAACAGCAAATTTTCTAGCTTGCGTTTGTATCAAGTACAGGGGTAAATGCGTAAATCGAATGTAATAAGTTGAAAAAATAGTACTTTATATTGAAATATGCGGAATATAGAACAATCTGTCGCAACGTCACGAACTACTATAATGCCCTTCCCATTCATTTTCATGTTTACAACAGCCAATAGACAAAAAATAAACTACCCTTTCGTTTGAAACTAAAGCCAGAATTGTCATAATTTCAGAATTTGCCCTACTGCGTGAAATCGCCTTATTCGGGATGTCTTGGCGAACCACGATACTGCGCACGGAGGAATAACAGTAGCACTGATGGGTGACATATCACCAGAGCAGAAATTTAATACTGTTATCCCGATACTTAAAGTATATCAATATTTGGCCATATATTGATGAACAATCCAGTCCTGGCATTGAGACGATTTGAGAATTTTATTTATTTTACAAATGGTGAACAATTAGCGCCTAAGCCCTTAGTCCACGGGCTCTACAATACTTTTTAACAGTGCCCTCGTACTGAGAAAGTTCAACACAATTATTTAAAAGTTCAAAATGCATTGGATGACTAGATTCACACAAAACACAGTACGTTGAATTTGAGAATCTTAAAAATAAGTTAATCAGAATTCATTCGATTTTTGAACAGTATAAAAATGTTTTAGAGGAACAGTTAAAAGAGGTTATAATTGAGGAATGTTAAAAAAAATTCTCACATTTTATGCCACACAGAGAAGTGATTAAACCCAGGCTTCGAACCGTAATTTTTTTCGTTCCGGTTTCCGATCCGTTTCAACTTAAATAATATGTATCAGTTCAGTTCCGGTTTTCTTCTGCCAAAAATAATGGTTTTCGGTTTTCGTTTAGTCCTGAACGAATAATTTCATTTTATGTATATTCTCATTTAACTCTATCCTAAACAAAAAAAAATGTAATTCTATCAAAATTTAGATGATTTTATTCTTTTCTTAAATTGTTACACTATGTGAATGGATACAGTTAATCAGCATGTATGATACGAGGGGCGAACATTGCATTGTTATCCATTATCAAAATTGCATTCGACAGCTGAACATTCAAATGTTCAGTTGTGTGACATGTTTGACTTGACATGTTTCTATTGAACATTCAAATGTTCAACAGAATTAAATCTGCATTCTACAAGTAGTTTCGTGCGAAACTAAAACAGAAAAGTACGAGTGAACATAAAACAGGAAATCGAGAAGCAATGGACACGTAGTTTGGTTTGGTATGGAGCGCTACGGTCTACTTTTTTGCTACACGATGGTTCATGAGACCGGGATCTACTGCTTAAAGCCGATTCCGAACGGCTATGAGCATCCATGCCACAATGGGATTTGAACCCACGAACTCCGGTAGCCATATCGATATTTATACAATTGACAAAATTATAAAATATAAGTTGGTTACATAAACAAAATGACTGAAGATATATTTTTATCCGATATATTTTTATCGAATTATTATTAGAATAATAATAGTTGATAGAAATAATATTATTATATTAGTTTATTATATTTATCCAGAAAATTACGTCAATGGATTTATGTCAGGGTTTCGAAACGTAATTTTTTCGTTCCGGTTCAACTAAAAGAATATGCATCGGCTCAGTTCCGGTTTTAGTTCCTCCAAAAATAACTGTTTTCGGTTCAGTTCCGAATGAATAATTTCATTTTATGTATATTCTTTTTGTACTAAAAGTATAATTCTCTCATAAGCAAAATATGTAATTCTGTCAAATTTTAGAAGATTTCATTCTTTTTTCAATTGGTACTCTATGTGAATGAGCACAATAAACCAACCTGTACGATACGAGCGGAGAGCAGAGAACGGCGAGCATTAGCATTATCAAAATCGCATTCGACAAACTAAACATTCAGTTGAAATATATCTACCTTCTACAAGTAATTTCATACGAAACTGAAACAGAAAAGTACTAGTGAAACACCCTAAAAGAAAATCGAGAAACAATAGACATGTAGTTCGGTTTAGTTTAGATCGCCGCTGTCTACTTTTTTGGAACACGAGGGGTAGTGAGACAGGGCCCTACTGCTTAAAGCCGATTCCAAACGGCTACGAACATCCGTGCCACAATGGAATTCGAACCCACGAACTCCGAAACTACACGTTGTAGGGTTGTCTAGAGCTAAGGGCGTTAAGTCATTAAACCAATTTCTTGACACTGGACCTAGTTTAAAACCACTTGTTTCCCTCCCCCTTTCCCACTCTCTCTTTTCCATTCTCTCTCACCCACTTTCTCTCTTCTCCACCTCACTCCCGCACTCACACTGCACCATCTCACACACACGCACACACACACAGACAGACACTGGAAACAGATAAAGACATAACAGATTAAGAATTTTTATAAAGTTCTGTTTCTGACGTTCATTTCCCCAGCCCCGCACCTACACGATTCAGTAAATTCACAGGTGCCATTCGTTAGTACCGGTTACTACCGCAAAAATTTTCTTTAGTACCGAATTTGAAAAAAAAAAATATTCCCAGTTTTCTTTTCGGAGCTTTACAAAGCTAAGCCCTGCAAAATTATAATTTTGCTTATATTTCCCAATTAAAAATAGTTTAAAAATAATTTTAAGGTTAGTACCGCAAAAATTTTCGTTAGTACCGAATTTAAAATAAATCTCTTGAAATTTTTCATTGATGGGATGTGGTAATGCGATCCCCGCATCTATGGATATCCCCCGTTTCAAATATGCCATTCGATAGTAGTTCGCCAGTACCGGTTAGTACTGCAATAATTATCTTTAGTACCAAATTTGAAAAAAAATTATAGCCATTTTTTTTTGGGGGGGAGGCTCTAGAAAAGTAAGCTCCGCAACAGTATAATTTTCCTTATATTTTCAAATTCAAAGATGTCATTCGTTAGTACTGGTAAGTACCAAAAAAAATTCGTTAGTACTGAATTTCTAATAAAATTATTGCATTTTTTTTATTGCAGTGAAAAACATTTCCCCAGCCCTGCACCTACACTATCCACTAAATTCATAGGTGTCATTCTATAGTACTTCGTTAGTACCGGTTAGTACTGCAAAAAGTTTCGTTAGTACCGAATTTGAAAAAAAAATTATAGCTGTTTTTCTATTCGGGGCTCTAGATAGGTAAACCCTGCAAGAGTATAATTTTGTTTATATTTCCCAATTAAAAATAGTTTAAAAATAATTTTTAAAATAATGTTGCAATCAAATAGTCGGTAATACTGTATTATATGCTACATTTAAATGAACAGCATTCTGGATTAAACTTAAGTACATTTTGCTAAATTTATCATAATTAAGATTAAATTATTTCGTTATAAATGTTATACACTTCAAATAAAGCTTACACGAAAAAGAAATTTAGGAGATTAGAAAAGCTTTAAGAAAATATAATATTTATGTTTTCTTAGTATACCACAAATTTTGGTTTTAAATGTTAAAATTTAATGTCTGCGACGTACCTGAAGGTATTTCTTTCTGTTGCCAGACCAAAAACATTATTTTAACTTAACGTTTAGCATGTTCTTTGTTACACAATTTGTTTTGGTTTTCTTCTCATATGTGCAGTTTAGTAATAAGCTATTTCTATGCAAATGGGTCAGAGACAATTTAAGTGATGATAAGCAGATATCTTTAGTATTTTGCTACGCTGGGACTTGGGATTCCAAAAGGCTGTGAATTTATGCAGCAGTGGGATTCGAACTGGAGATTTTGGTATCCATGAGCCCTAACAATTCAGCCATCAACTGACACTGAGAAGAATTAGAAAAAACACTTAAAAGCTTTAACTAGACTGCCTTCATAGCATAGACTAGTTAGGAAACCAATTCAAAGAAATGAACAATAGAGCAGGGAGAAAAGGAATCATCAGAATCATCAGTAGGAATCCGCCTTCAATTAAAAGTAATTATAAAACAAATAAGAATTAAAAAATGTTGGAAAACCAATGATCCAGTGAACTTTCATTTTCGTTTAGTCAATAATCATGCATACGGAGTATACGCCACGGGGCCTTATCCGTCTGAAATTACAATATTCAAATAGCAGTACACATTAAACATAAGAATTTTATTAGTTTTAGAATAATGAAGAATATAAAATTTCAATTATAAGATCAGCTATCTTTCTTTTTCTCTCCATACAATTGCTTATCCACTCTTGAAAACAATAATAAAGAAACAACAGCATTTTATAATAGTTTCTTTTTTATCAGATTCAATTCTCTCTTGATTATAACAAATGATGCATTAATTTTTTACAATTTCCAATGAAAGAATCGGGAAATTAAAAGTTTGTAAGTTTTCTATTATCAGCTAGATCGTTATGTTAGTCTTTTCCTTCACCCTCGCTTTTTTGTACCAGTTCACAACCATCTCATTTTTTTATTATTCTCTTCATAAATATGTGTAACACTGGAAAATCAACTAGAATTTCTATCATTACATTATTTTGTTTATATCCATCTTTCCCATGATCACTAATATATGCGAAATAAACCACCAGTCTTTATTTTGAACCAGAATCTAAAAATACAATAAAACATAGAATCGACTTTTACTATTTCGTAATTTTTAAAATCTTTTGCAAATTCAATATATTCATTATTTTACCAGAACTAGTGATGATCCTTGAGAAAAAAAAAAGATTAAAATGTGTTGTCATTTATAATTATTTATAAACATTGAAAGACATAATTGATATTTTAAAGACTAGTTACTTCATATTTTTGAACATTTAAAAATATTTAATAAAAAATTTTTTTTTAAATTTTAGTTAAAAAATTTCTAGTTTTTAGACAAGCACTTTAAATTTAAAAAAAAATTGCTGTCGAGTTAATTTCAAACTCCTTTAACGCTAGTTCTAAATAAGGTAGAGATAAAATGCAATAAATATTAAAAAGAAAAAAATGAATATCAGTAGTACATAACAATTGAAAAATCCCACATTTAGACAAAAACAGCGTTTCTAAAGAGTGCGGATATCTTAAAGCAGACAAACTGAGTACTGTAGTACAAGTTTATACTCAAAGTAATACACAAGTACTCAAAAACCATCTTTAGAATTGCAAATTTTGCGATAGCCCTCTCTATTCATTATCGACATGAACAATATGCAATACATAAAATTTCTAAATTTGAATTGGTAGCGAACATTCCGGATTTTTTTAACTTTAATAGTTCTACAGCCCCTGCTGGGCCTTAGATTTCTTGACAATAAAACGCCAGGTTGCTTTCTGCCTTGATTTAATTTTCCAATTTTTTATTTTCATTTTTTTGGGGTCTTCAACTTGGTCAACCCATCTTAGTTTCTTCGTTTCCTATCGGTATATAGTTTTTAGCTGATTATCTTTTTGCACACGTTCGATTCCTTCATTCTTTCTACATCTCCAATCCACTGTATTCTCTTAGCCTTAATATATCTCTTAATGTTTTCCCCTTTAATCAGTCTGTTTCATGGTATCTTTTTCTCTATGAGTTATATTCATATATGGCTCCAACGATTATTCTTATTATTCTATATTCAAAGCTTCTTAGTATATTCTCATCTTTGTTAGACAATACCCAGGTTTCAGATCCATACGTTATAATTGGTCTTATTAGGGTTTTATATATCTGCATTTTACAACTTCTAGATATTCAATTTACTTTTTATTAATTAGTATTTGCAAAAACTGCTTTATTTCCAATTTGTATCTGTTTATTTACACTCTCATGCATTTCACATTTATTGTTTATTTAATTACCAAGATAAGTGTAGGAGTTGGTACCCTTAAAAATTTTATCATATATTTTTAGGTTTAGTATCTGTCTTCTTTCCTTAGAGTTTGACATAGTCAGGAATTATGTTTTGGTTTCATTAATCTCTAGATCTATTTCACCCGCACATTCTGTAAGTTCTTTAACAGTTTGTATTAGTCATTCCGGATTTCCAAAATTCATACTAAACTAGTGCTACCAAATCATGTATAATAATTTGGTTAGAGTGCGAAGCTGAATAAATAAAACGCCATAAATACTTACTCAAATTCTATTTATAGATTTATTTTAGAATGAAAACGAAATTGTCCGAAATTCCGGCAGGGGGGAAGGAGAAAACTTTATAGTTTAGGGAAATCTGTGGAGGCTTATCCAATGATGATAAAACTGCAAAACTGTTGTTCAAACCTGATCTAACAAATCTTTTTGGAATGAAAAATAAACTGAAAGGAATGTTTGGTTTGGAGTGCTACGGTCTACTTTTTGCAACACAAGGGCTAATGAGACCGGGACCTACTGCTTAAACCCGATTCCGAACGGCTACGAACATCCTTACCACAGTGGGATTCGAACCCACGAACTCCGGTTTCGAAGGCCAGCACCCTAACCAATCGGCCATTGCTCGGCAAAGGAATGTTTGACCACGGGGAGTGGGAGGAACTTTCAGGACATCTTTGGGGTGATTTAGGGCAATTTAAGTGTTAATCAAATGCCAAAAATAATTGATCGAATCTGATCTAAAGACGTTCTTTCTAATGAATTATAGATCATATTTATACGATCATTTTCAAAAATCCATACAGTTACTCACTCCCTGCACATTTTCTTATATATTTTTTCAAACAAATGATCAAACATTGAAGTATGTTGATAAAGTGAGAGTTATAGATGATAAAACAAATGGGATACTTCGAAATGTTTATTTTCATAATTAGAGGAGGGGGAGGTGTTAAAAAAAATGTTTCCGGTATCTGCCAAATGACAGCATGTGATCTGTACTCATTGTTGAACTAATAAATACAACTCATTGTTGAATACAATTAGTAATCATTGTAAACTAAATATTGCATAAATTTTTGATATTATTAAAAATTCTTTAGCAATTGTGTAACTGCTCCCCTTACAAAAAAAAAAGAGGAAGATCTTATGTCGCATTGAAATTAAGCTTAAGAGTAGCCTATTAAATAAATGCATAATGTAATAGGAATGCAAGGAAAACATAAGGTGCTCATATCAAATATATATATATATATATATATATATATATATATATATATATATATATATATATATATATATATATATATATATATATATATATATATATATATATATATATATATATATATATATATATATATATATATATATATATATATATATATATATATATATATATTATATATAGTTCATCTCAAATTATGAACCATATTAGCAGAAGATGAAGTATTAAAATTAGCATATATAATGAAGTAAACAATTATTAAGGGCAAATTATCTAGTACTAATGTAAAATATCTATTAAAAATGTACACTTTTTTATTTCCTTAATAAAATATTCTGATATATTTTACAACTAGGATAATATGAAAATTCCAAATATTTTTAAACAGTTGTTATTTGAATCATTTAATATTTCTTTTATATCATTCAAAGAAAAGTCAAATTGTCAAAATGAAAATCAGTTAAGTTTTCGAAAACAAAAATTGACCATTCAAACAATATCAGGAGTAAGATTGGATTCCTTTTCTTGGGAACGTTTTATTTTTAGGAAAAAGCCAGAAAATGCTTTGCCAACTGTTCACAGATCTAATCTAACTAAACAAGTGAAAATGAATTATAAAGAAAACATGCAGGTGTTCATTCATTCCTCTCTCATTTTTCAGACTCCGATAAGGAATAAATAGCACATTTAACCACACATCTGGCTAGTTCCAAGGCTAGTCAGATTACAGTGTCATTTTGGGGAGAACGAGGGGGAGGGAGAAGATCTGGAAGTTTATTACCCTCCAATGAATAGAGGTGAGCGGTTAACAGCATTTCAACATGTCATCAAGGAGACACTTCAGAGTCAACTTCTCTCCCATACGTGGAACTCAGAAATAGGGTAAATAGGGCAGTTTACATAGACGATTAACATCCAACAAAAATAATAAGACAAACATAGATAATTATAATACAAAATGTCTCTAAGAAAAAAAATACATTTTTTTTAAAATTTATGATTGATAAGATTAGGATTGCTGTAAAATATGTGAAAAACTCAAGCTTCCTCTTAAAGTACTAAAGCTTTAAAATCCAGAAAAAATAGTTCGAAACAATATCTATAGTTTTACATGTGTTTCATTAACAGAACCACTTTATGTATTAAGATACTATAATTAATTTAATTTTAATTCAGTGCTAACGAAAATTTGTATGGCATTAATTGGTACTAATAAAATACTAATTAATGACAATTTTGAAATGCAAAGAAAAATTAAAATTGTACAGCATCAAGACTCGGATTTCCAGAGTCCCAAAATAAAAAATTTAAATAATTTTATTTTAATTACGAAACTCACAGGCAATAGGAGAATTTTTGAAACTGTCATAGAAAAAGCTTTTTGAAAATTACGGGACTGGGGGAAATATTTTCTATCGCAATAACAAAATTGCAATGATTTTATTTGAAATTCGGTACTAACGAAATTTTTTGTGGTAATAACCGGTACTAACGAAGTACTATCGAATGACATCTTTGAATTGGGAAATATAAGAAAAATTATACTGTTACGGGGCTTACCTTCCTAGAGCCCCGAAAAGGAAAATGGCTATACCTTTTTTTCAAATTTGGTACTAATGAAAATTTTTGCAGTACTAACCGGTACTAACGGAGTACTATCGAGTGGCATCTTTGAAACGGAGAAATTCTGCAGGTGAGGGACTCGCATTTCCCCAGCCCCGCAATAATTTTATTTTAAATTCGGTACTAACGAAAATTTTTGCGGTACTTACCAGTACTAACGAAGTACTAACGAATGACATCTTTGAATTGGGAAATATAAGCAAAATTATACTGTTTCGGTTCTTACCTTTCTAGAGCCTCGAAATGAAAAATGGCTATACCTTTTTTTCAAATTTGGTACTAATGAAAATTTTTGCAGTACTAACCGGTACTAACGGAGTACTATCGAGTGGCATCTTTGAAACGGAGAAATTCTGCAGGTGAGGGACTCGCATTTCCCCAGCCCCGCAATAATTTTATTTTAAATTCGGTACTAACGAAAATTTTTGCGGTACTTACCAGTACTAACGAAGTACTAACGAATGACATCTTTGAATTGGGAAATATAAGGAAAATTATACTGTTGCGGGGCTTACCTTTCTTGAGCCCCGAAAAGAAAAATGGCGATAACCTTTTTTTCAAATTTGGTACTAATGAAAATTTTTGCAGTACTAACCGGTACTAACGGAGTACTATCGAGTGGCATCTTTGAAACGGAGAAATTCTGCAGGTGAGGGACTCGCATTTCCCCAGCCCCGCAATAATTTTATTTTAAATTCGGTACTAACGAAAATTTTTGCTGTACTTACCAGTACTAACGAAGTACTAACGAATGACATCTTTGAATTGGGAAATATAAGAAGAATTATACTGTTTCGGTTCTTACCTTTCTAGAGCCTCGAAATGAAAAATGGCTATACCTTTTTTTCAAATTTGGTACTAATGAAAATTTTTTGCAGTACTAACCGGTACTAACGGAGTACTATCGAGTGGCATCTTTGAAACGGAGAAATTCTGCAGGTGCGGGACTCGCATTTCCCCAGCCCCACAATAATTTTATTTTAAATTCAGTACTAACGAAAATTTTTGGGGTACTAACCGGTACTAACGAATGGCACCTGTGGATTTACCGAATCGTAGAAGTGCGGGGCTGGTGAAATGTATGTCTACTTCTGTGGATTGTTACCAAATATTCACATTTTTACCAAATATCGATAGTTCGATTTTACCAAATATCGATAGTTCGATTTTTACCAAATATCAATAATAGTAAATTCCCACTTAAGGGGCTTTAAACTGGAATTAGTTAGGCCATTATTTAATAACTAATTAATTAGTTTTAATTAAGAAGTCTAGGAACTGTTAAACATAAGAATAACATGGTTTTGTTACTACTTTTGACTTTCCAGAACTTTTCTTAATTCCCACTAAAATGTCTGAAAATGTTTTTGCAGAAATCTGTTATACATCCTTTTATTAAACTAATATATTAATTAAATACTTATAAAAATGCTAAAACACGTTTTTAAAAAATGTATATTTATAACTTTCCTTTTTTTGTTCGTTAAAACCTTTCTCACTTGAGTGCAAGTTTACCAAAAATATCTTGCACAGATAAATGCTAAATTGTAAGTTTTTAATAAAGAACATATTTCTAAAATTGAATTTAACTTAAAAAACCATAAATTTAAGGATAATTTATATATTTAAAACATGTTTATAATTTTATCCATTTAAGCGGGAGTCATTTTGACACGTGCTTACCTCTTACCTCTAAAACAAAAAAATAGGATTCTTATAGCAATAATTTTAGTTCTAATAAACATTATTTTAATGAAATGCTGAAAACTTTGTGAAAATTATTTAATAGGCTTTGGGAAATCTTGCTCGCAACAAGAAAAATTTGCAATCTGAGAAATATCAACTTAAAGTAATAAATCAACAACTGCCAAGGAAAGAAACCAGTAGAGTATTTTACAAAGTTTCAATTATTGTAAAGTTTGTTGTAATAATAATTGTTCAAACTTTTATTTATTTTAACTAATTTAATATGATTTTTAGAAAATAGTATTTATTCTATTTTTTATACTTGTGGAACACAATCAAATTATCTAAAACCCGTATTTACTTCTATTAACTACTTTGATACCAAAATATTAACTATGGTTAAATATTCATTTTCGACCACCCTTCTATAGACTACTGTGGACAATAAACTGAATGAGAAAACTAGTTACCTTAGTAACACAACATTTATGAGCTAACTCCGAAATATTAGTGTAGTTGAGTCCATTATATAATGCTATTCTGAGACTTATAAATTATTTATGGAATCGCTCCTTATCTTATAATGGTAGTTGTAGAATAGTCAGTTTGGCACCCTAATTACTACCAAGTATGTTATGAAACAAATCACTTTCATTCTATAAATAAGTGGAGATATGTTGAAACCTTAAACACAAGCATGCACACACGTATATATTTATATATATATATATATATTATATATATATATATATATATATATATATATATATATATATATATATATATATATTATATATATATATATATATATATATATATATATATATACATATATATATATAATATATATATATATATATATATATATATTTATAAATATTATATTTATATAATATATATATATATATAAAATAAAAAAATATTTATTATATATATATATAATTATATATAATATATACATGAAAATATATATATATATATATATATATATTTTAATATATATATATATATATATATTATATAAAACTAAAATTTTATATATATATATATTTTATATAAATAATATATTTATATATACATATATAATTATTTATATATATATATCTATATATGGTTCTAAAACCTTATTTTAATTATGTCCCTTAGGGACTCATAAAAATACAAAGGTACATTCTTATTTAATGTTAAGTAAGACGGTATTCTAAATACTTCAAAAACCATACAAGACAACAATATCCGTTGAATAAAATTTATTTTTCTTTTACAAAGATGTGATGAAGTCAGATTTAGATCCCGAACATTTTACTTCTTGTATGAATGAAACAATTATATAACTGATCTAAATCGCCTTATCACAACAACAACTCGGCAATTTTTTACCGAGAAATTTTAAATAGTACAACAATGTAGGATGTGCCAAGTTTAGAGACTTAAAAGATTCAATAAATTTCATATGAGGTTTCGAAGATGAGTGGAAACAGCCATTCATTCTGCATACATAGACTAGAAATTTGAGTAATTTTAAATATCAGCTCCATTTTAATTAAGTGCAATTTTTGCAAAAACTTAATTTACATTAACTTACTCACAAGTTTCCCACAATTAGAATTATTAAAAAAAATATAGGTAGTAATTTTAATAATTATTTTGACTCTAAATTTTTATTGTACTTTAAAAGTTAAAACTTTGTTGTAACCTTTTAATTGATATATAGTTTTTAAAGATTGCAAAACACAACAGTTCTGAATCAAAAATTGTATCTCATTTTAAAAACATATTTTACATATTTATTGCAAACTAAACCATTGGGTTCATTACTAAACTTATTTTACTATTGTTTTAATGTTAATAGTACTAACATTGTGGCTTAACGTTTAGCACAATTACTCTTAACGAATTAACTAGTATTGGCAGGTAATTACATGAATTTAATTATTGCATCCCTTTCTTACATAGATTTAAGCTAAGACGGGTGTCACCTTTCAAACAAGACTTAAATAGAATATTGGAAATAAAATCCTCACAAGTCCATTTATCTTATTTATTTTATGAAATAAATAAAAGGCAACATCTGAACTCCAGTAATCTTTTTATCATACCTAACAGTCTATCTGGTATTAAAATCAAAAATGTTTTAAAATCTTTTAGTCATTAAAACATTTTTTATTTATTCCAAATTGACAAAATTTCCATTTTTTTAATCATGTTAAGATTAACTATTATGTTTTAAAATTGCCATTATGTTATAAACACATAGACTAGTTTTCAGAAGCGTGCAGTTTTGTAAAACTCTTCTGTGTACCTTAAGTAATTTTACAGATATAGGACATCAAAATATTGAGCATTCAGCCTTTGTGAAATGTATCATTTTGATTCAAAACATTCAAATGCCTAAAACTACAGAAGAATTTAATTTTGAATCAAAATATTCGAGGTATCATTAATTATGCACAAACTGAAACATGTACTACGTTAAAATTGGTTACTATATAGCAATGGGTGGGGTTGGAGTCTAACAAAAAATGCTACTCCTCTCTAATAAATGGCAGTACTTGAGCTCTACTCATCGTTGAACTAATACGTACAACTTATTGTTGAATACAATTCTAATCATTGTTGATTTAACATTGTATAATTTTTTATATTAATAAAAACATACTTTAGCAGCGGTGTAACTGGCCACTTTACAGGAAATTGGAAGATTTTATGTCACATTCAAATAAAGTAAACTTAAATGTAGACTATTAAGTACATAATTTAACAGAAATACGAGAAAATCATGAGATCATACCAGATATTGTTTTCAACATTTAGTTTAGTTCATTTTAAATTATGAACCAAATTAGCAGAAGATACAGTATTTAAACTAGAATACATAATGAAGGAAACAATTATTAAGGGCAAATTATTTAATACTACTATAGAATATCTGTTAAAATATAAACTTTTTCTTTTTTTTCCCTAATAATATATTTTGATATATTTTTTTATTAATATGAATATTTAGCTTGCAAATATTTTTAAATAGTTTTTATGAATTATATAATATTTCTTTAATATCATTCAAAGAAAAGTCAAATCTTTCAAATTGAAAATCAAATAAGTTTTTGCAAAAAAAAATTGACCATTCAAATAATTTCAGCAGTAAAAATAAATTCCTTTTCTTTGGAGCCTTTTTTTTTCAGAAACATCCAGAAAATGCTGTTACAGCTGTCCAGAGGTCTAACAAAGCAACAATGTGTAATGAACTATAAAGAAAACATGCAGATGTTCATTTGCTGATTTCGAATTTTTCACACTCTGATAACCTATAGCACAACTAACCACCATTCTGGCTATTTCCAAGGTTAGTCGAATTACAGGGTCATTTTGAAGAAAGCGAAAGGGGGTCGAGAAGAGAAGGTCTGGCGAATTTATTACCCTGCAGCGAATAGGGGTCAGAGGTTAACAGTATTTCAACATGACAACGGAGACACATTAAAGCATCAACTTCACCCCCGTACATGGAACACATATATAGAATAGGGCTTGGCCCGGGAGAGCCAGTAAATGAAGCTCCAATGCGATGTACATAATCGATTTGCCCTCAACAAATATAAGAAGAAAAACAGGGATAATTACATTACAAAATGTCCTTTAATCATAAGACGATGCAATATTTTTTAAATTTCTGATTGATAAAATTAAAATTGCTGTAAAATATGAGAAGTTCGATGTAAAACATTGGAGAAATTCAAGTATCCTCTTAAAGTAAAAAGGTTTTAAAATCCAGCAGAAAGAATTCTGAAAAATACCTGTAGTTTAGTAGGAATTCAGGTTTCGAAAAACTGCTGTCTAGTAAATTTCAGACTCCTTTAAGTTTAATTCTAAATAAGGTAGAATTAAAATGAAAAAATATTAGGAAGGAGGTAATAATTTCTGTTCTATTACTATGGAAATTTAATATGGGGGAGTCTTTAGGGTTTTAAGGCACCTTTAGGGGCGGTTTGGGGTCACTCCAAAAACAGTTGATCAAATCTGATCCAACGATCTTTTTTCGAATGACACTAAAATTATCCCGAAATACTGACATAGAGGGGGGGATAACTTTATGGTTTTGGGGCACCTTTACGGGGCGATTTGGGGGTATTTCTGGTATAGATCAAACGCCAAAAAGTATTGATCAAATCTGATCTAAAGATGCACTTTTGAATGATGTATTGTTCATGTTTATACGATAATTTTAAAAAAATCTATAAAGTTAGCCCCCCCCCCCTTACAGATTTTTTAAAAATATCTTTTTTATATTAATTGATCAAACGGTGATATATGTTGACCAAATCTGATATAACGATGATCAAACGAATGGCATATTTCGGAATGTCAATTTCCATCATGTTGTGGGGGGGGGCTAACTTTATTAGGGTGACGTTTAACTGTAGTTGAGCATGGCCGCCGGCAATCCGCCTGGAAATCATAGCCGCGACGTGTTTCAGACAGTTTTGCCGATCATTTACTGATTTTTATGAAAAAATCATTTACGTTGAATAAATGGGTGACCTGATAGATTTATAATTAAAAGCTTTTAAATTATTTCATTATATGTTTTCTAATGTTTTAAAATATTTCCGTATAGAAAATGGCTTTATTTCCTTGAATTAAAATTGAATTTTTAAAATAAAATATGTAGTTCTAAAATAAAACAAAAAAACTTAAATCTGTAACCATTTTTTTGTGAAATTTTATACAATTTTAATTTATACACATGGAAATTAAAAAACTTTATAACTGTTTTCTAGACTATTTAATTATAATCAGAAATTTATTGTTCTTCTAGTTTATTAAAATTTTGAACCATGTTTTTTTCAGATTTTTCAATATAGCAACCTTTCTTTTTTGCGTGTATATTAAAAAAAATGTTATGTAGTACTGTTACATGTACTGTAGCGTTTGAAAAAAACCCATCACATACTTTAAAATATTTAATAAAGTTTCAATACTGTTTATTTAAGAAATTTGAAAATTTAAAAATATAAATTAAAAAGAAAAAAATAAAAATTGCAATATTACAAGTAAAAAAAGTAATAATTATAAAATAATAGTTTAATTTAATCAGTATTGTCTATTTAAGAAATTTGAATGTTTTAATTCAAAAGCATATTTCAAAAAGATTTCAAATAATTTCCTCTTGCAGTATTACAAGTAAAAAAAAGTAATAGCAATTTTAGCTTAGTATATCATATTCAGGTTAACAATGAAAGTTTAGTAAAAATAAACACCGTTGCTTTAGTTCAATAAATGAGCACAAAAACTATCTTGAAAAAAAAACAGAACTTGAAAATACAGCAAAATACCCTTATAAAAATTTGACTATATATCAGAAACGTACATTTACTAAAGCAGTAGTCTGCACATCTTAAAAACTTTTTATTGTGGTTCTCTCTACTCTTCAAAGCAATAATTCAATATCCAAACAAGAATGCAATTTAAAACCACTTTATATCAGATGTAAACAAAAATGTACACACTTCAGTCATGTAATTAATTCATCTGTGTAAAATCATCTGTATCTGACGTGAAAAATAGAATTGTAGAATTTTTGTGATAAAATCTGTGATAGTTGTAAATATTTTTAACACTTATTTTATTTCAACAAGTTTATGTCAATAATTTTTGAATGAAAAATATCTTCTCTTTTTAAAGGATAAAGCAAGCTTGTCTTAGTTTAGACTGTTCTGTTATTAAATGTGAACAATAAACAAATGTTTTAAAAACTAAAATTTAAATTCTTATCATCCTTAATTTTTAATTACAAACATTTTAGATTTACAAGTAAATAGTTTAGGACTCTATCACTTAATGTAAATTTCATTTATTTCCAAAGTAACACAAAAACTAAAAATTTACATTTTTTATAAGAGTAGAAAAAAATTCTTTTGTATATTGTATATGTTCTGTAAGAATATTTACACTGACGTGCATAAATATTCACATGATTAAAGCATAAATAAAATATTTAGAAAAGTTGGTAATCAAATAAAATTTTATTGACAAAGGCATTAAAAATCAAGCGTTATCCACAATATATTATTTTTAAAATTGCGGCCGTATTGTTAAGGTGCTTTCCTTCGGTACCGGAGTTTGTATGTTCAAATTCCTCTGTTGCATGGATGTTCGTAGCCGTTCGGAATCGGCTTTAAGCAGTAGGTCCCAGTCTCATTATGCGTCGTATTGTAAAAAAGTAGACGGTAGAGCTCCAAACCAAACTATAGAGCAGATGTTCACCCTCACAATCTTTCGCATACCAGTTTTTTTATCGATGCTTCTATTTCATGCTTGGTGGCATGCTGATATTGACGATGGTTTCTGACAAATGCTAAAATAAATATAAAATTCTTTAATATATGGCAAAAAATTAAAAACTGTTTAAATGAAAATTT
>CM063502.1:43993690-44138690 GCA_032207245.1 Pardosa pseudoannulata | reverse complement strand
ATTTTATTAAGAGTTTATCATTAGTTCAACGAAGGCTGTACGTATTCGACAAGTCCTTAACTCATCTTTTCTAATGACATCACAGAAACGTTGAAAAGAGATAAAACCCTCAAACAGGAAACACAGAAATAAATGCGAATTTTGAGGGAACTTAAAAAGAGCTCAATGTCTAAATGTGATATATTTTAAAATAATAAGTTATCAATCTGTCTGACATCAATGATTTCATGTAATACATCAATATTCATAGAATTGAAATTAATAGTAGTTGAATATACCAAACTCATGCCTTGCTGTGTTTTTTGTGTGTTATAAGTTAGATTCGCCATGGTTCATTTGAATGTGCGAAGAAATAAATAACACAGATGAAACAGACACAGGGAGATTTTGCTGATCATCTATAATCTATAAATTTTAAAATGCATATAAAACATTCATTCTTCCGTTTGCAACGCTTCTCAGAGCAATATTTTCAATACTAAAATTCTCAAAGATATTTATCTTGTAAAGGCAGAAAAACACCTGCGCTATAAAATATTGGATAATAAAATAAATGGTACCAGCTGCCAGGTTGCTTCTCTATCTAAATAATGCTGAAAAAAAGGAACCTGCAGGGACGGAAGACAGAAAATTAAGTGTAAATGTTTACATTTATTCTCTCTAAACAAAATTTTACTTACATATCATCTGTAAGAAACGGTCTTAGTAATAAGTCAATATATCTGACAGGTTGACTGTCTGCACATGAAATATGAAAAGTTTATAGATATATGAAAAAAAGTAGCTGAAGAAATTAACTATTCTAGTTGTTATTGTTCTAGAATTTAATTTCTGAACACGAGAAAAAATTGAATGGGAAAATGCTTCTGAAAATAAATAAAAAGAAAATAAAGATGAAACACTTAGTTGAAATAGAAATCCCATACATATACTAGAGTCAAATCATTACTGTCTACATGTAGCTTTTATTTCGGTGTCAAAATTGAATTTTAAAATACGGTAATAACAGTTCTATATTTATATTAAAATAAAAGTTTGTTTCAAATTCCGAATTTAGGGTAATAAGAGAGCTTTTAAATATTTTTTTAAATCTTATTCTGACACAGAGATGATAAATAGACTGAATTCTTAAAGACAATATAATAGGAAATTTCGATGCCTTACAATAACGGAAAATATAGCTAGAAAAAGGAATACCGTTTCTACCGTTTAAACGGTAGAAACTTGTTTTGTTGAACTATTAATTCAACGAACAATAATTATTATGTAATGTAATTTAACGATGTAAACTGCACTTCAATCCCGAAAACAACAGTTCTCAGGCAACAATTTACAGAACACTTTGAGAGTCCTGTTTACCCCATCTGATATGTAAACATCCAATTAACTATCACTATTAGACTATTTTGGTGAACATTGTCTTCTGTAGAGACTCTTGCCGTAGCATATTAAAGAAAAAAAAGTGATAAAAGCCATTGTACTCTAAAATTCAGAAAACAAGTCAAATATCACAAAAAAGTATGCATATGATAAATATATTCGTGATATTTTATTAAAAAATGCTTAAAAGTTCAAGGAGTAAAAAAAATCATATCTGTTCCTCTACTAGGTTGGACAATGGTCGGAGAGATGGCACACTATTTTTCAGTACCGCATTTCATAGGTTTAGATCAGGCGACTAACAGGTAGGTTCGTAGGCCTTTGGAATCCACTTTAATCAGTTGATTTTGATTTCATTACCTTCGTGTAAGGAAAAAAAGTAGACCCCAGTCCTCCAGTTAAAACTGTAACTTCTTCAGATCATTTATAGCGTCAATTCAATTCTGAGTTAAGTCAAGAAATTAGTCTAGTAATCCTACTGCATGATTTTTCTATTGGTTAAAACTTATTTGCAACTAAGAAACCATAAGTTTAGCAGTTGCATTTTGATTTCCTTGATAAATTCTCTTCCTACAGTTTTTGAATCTTCAAAGAAATTTCGACACTATCCACGTTTTAATGAAAGAAGGCTAATTAGCTCAAGCCTACTATTTAATACTGATCTTGAATAGCTAATACAATCCTCCATACAAAACTGAGTGATTAGAAGGCAGTAAGACCAGTAAAGAAGCAAAATAACTATCGACATTGGAGATCACTTCTTGTATTAATTCAAGACTACATATGATTCTTGAATTAATCTGAAATAATAAAAATATTTGAACACCGCATATGTTTTTGCTCAGAAAGACTCCCGTGATATCATGATCTCTGTAAGATATATCTAACAGCCAAGAAAAGAGTGATAATTATAACGACTCGATTTGATGCCTTGATCTGTGAGAATCAAGAACATTACTGTATGAGAAAACTTTTTATTGTTTCTTTCGTACTTATTTACACGCATGATTGTTGTTGAATTGATGTATTTGCTTGATCAAAGCTTGAAATACTTTTTGAATTCGTCAACATACAGAAGAAACCCAAAGTTTGCGCATCCAGAGGACACCATAATTTAATCGGAAGTAATAATTTTTCTAAAAATGCAATGGCTTGGAATCCATTGGAGGACTATTTTCCAGCTTTAGTAATCACTTGACTCAGCCACCAATTTGATTCCTTTTTCATGGTATGTTTCACTTATTGGGCGGAAAGTGATAGATAAAACTGCAGACAGAGAGTCAACAAAAAGCATAACCTTTATAAATGATGACTTTGGATTTAGATTCGAGGCAGGGTATTTAATAGCTTATATCTCTTCATCAAAATTTGTGTTATTTATTTCCACAGAGTGACATTCTTCAATGAAATCCTCACAGCAAATGCCAATGCTAACTCTAATAACCTAAAAATATGTCTATAAATACGTCTTTAAATTTACTTCTTACTTCAAAACAAAATAAAAAATGAAAAAATGTATAGTATCTTTCAATTTACAAAGGAATATTTTTTTCATTTCTCAGATTTGTTCACATATGCAGAGATAAATAGTCCGTACTTCAACTAGAACAAAAGTATAGTAGAACAGACTTCTGAAGTGTAAGAAAGACTGCAAAAATTTTACCTTAAAGATTGCTCAAGAATGTGCCAATTCAAGTAAAAGAGCTTTTAATCCTTAACTGACAGTTATATGGCTCGGAGACTGGTGATACGAACCAAAGCCTTTGAGAATGAGCCCCCACTAATTACTTATAGCTGTTTATAATACATTTGAATCAGTATGTTCTGGTGTAATTAAACTTCAAAATGTATAGAGTCATCAAATCATGTAATCATAACTTACCAATCTTTTCACTGCTTAAATCTGAAAGTCGTGAAAATGGAAATCTACATATTTTTTGTTTGTTTGTTTATGCTAACAGCTTCCTTTCTGAGATTTTTCAGTATATTTTGTTATGATTTCTAGATGCTTTACCTATTTTCCTTTCCAAGTATTATACCAGACATTTATAAGTTTACATAAACACATTATCAAGCTGAAAGCTTCTACACATATTATCAATACTATAACTGTTAACACTGCTTTACTAGTAAAATATATTTCCTCGTAAATTTAAGAGATTTTAACCAAAATCTTAACTTTTTACTTTAGTTTTCAAAATTTTTAAGAGTGTATATATATATTTCTAAAAACTTTGAACCTATTCTTAACTGTCAGTGAATTTTGCAATTCTAGCTTAATTATCAAACCCTAACTTTGCTAAGGGATTATTAGCAATGCTTTTAATAACATATTTTAGCCTTCTCACAAAGCCTGTAATTCGTTCTACAGTAAATAGATATTAATTCTCTAATTTATGACTCCAATTATTCACGTTCTTTAAAAGGAAAAAGCTACAAACATTTCAAAGTTTAGAACCATATGTCATAAACACAGAACACATCAAAAATCTGTAACAAAGAATAAAATACAAACAAAGAAAAACAATTTCATCCATTAAACCGATGATTTCTAAGATAATTCAGCTCGGCAAGTATTTGAAAAAGTTCATTTGTCTAACTAGATATTAATCATAAGTATACTGAGAAAGTAAAACATTTCACTTTCTCCATTAAACATCCTTTAGTGTATATACAAAGGGTGAAAACATCTTTTAGAATTAATCTTAAGAAATATATTAATATCCTGCTGAAAAACTCAAGGATCATTTATCATGCTTTGATAGCAACTGTTATAAATCATTCATGCATCTTGGAGAATTTGATTTATAGATATTCCCAGTAGTGAAATTTAATATGGTTTTAAATTCCCATTCACTCATTAAGTCATCACATACATTATTTTCGTGTACGTTTCTATAACACTAGTGATGAGATAGTAATTTTATGGGTTCATAAAACGTTTATCTTTGTTAAGTATATTATAAAAGCCTCCTTTCAGATGATGAAGTTTTAAAAACGAGAGCTATCACTTTTAATAAATGAAAAATATTTCAACGGTTGTTTCATCCGGGGAAAAGAAAAATAGGAATGTGTTAGTCTTATTCCTAATGAAAATGATATAAACGTATTGGCACATTCTCATATTTCTTGTATTTTCTATACCTTATAACTGAAACACTCAAAAAGTTTTATTAAGCAAAATTTTTCTTTACAAACATTATTTTTTTTAGAATATTTCATAAAAAAATCACTAACTGAAAAAAGGTTCGAGAGTTTTAAGAATAGTGAGTAAAAATATCAACTATTTGTTATTTTGAATAACTGTCATTTTTCCAGCTATAGCATTATGCACTAAGCTTAGATATTTTGATTTTAAAAATTTATATTTCTACATTTAAATATCTAATAATGCATCTTTTGTATTGACTTAAGAGAACAACACATGCATATTTACAGCTAAAAATCATATATCTTTCTTTACCATTTTTATAATTTTGAAAGCTATTTCAAGTATTTTGTCATGCAGTAAATTAACAATTCTACGTCAAGTCAAAGAGATACTTTGGTTTGCATATTGATTTATCTTAGATTAGCTTCTTGTTATGTCAAGGCTAATTAGACCGTGACCTACTGTTAAAGGGTAAAGTGGATTTTCAAAACATTCAAATTTGGCTAAAAGATTGATTTTTCAGTCTTAAGAATTTCTATAGTAAAATTGTTTGTAATGATATATAAATATATAATCATCCATTTTTAAGTACCATATTGGGTAAAAGGTTTGTTCTTTGACATTATTAATTCAGAAAACATCATGCACTTTATGTTTCCTCACTACACATTTTAGTTTGCTATATTTATGTCACACAGATAGTACATAATCGATGTTATGTAAAATTAATATTAAAGGATATAATTATGAAATAAATACTTAGAGTAGGAAATATTTGAGTTTTTAAGTAATATGTTAAGGGTTATTTATATAAATTTTTTTTTTTGAAAAAACATAATTTTTCTCCTCATACAAGCCTATTGTTTGTTGTTGTTGTTTCTTATAAGGCTTGGTCAAACCAAGCACGATTGAGTCATATGCTACTCGTATTAAAGCAAAGAGATGCGCCTTTCTTATTAACGAGTACCGGTAAGGTGAAAGTACGACTTTTACTCAAGTGGGTCCTAGTACAGCCTGTATCGGTTACATGGTCAGCTCAGCGGTCCAGAAAAATCAGACCATATAAGCGGGGTGACCATATATGAGGAAGAATACAGCCCTATTGTGCATATACCGTGCATTTTTATTTCATAACAGAAGAGCCTTATTGACATTCTCATAAGGTGACAAGCGCTGACATTTTCTTTCTTGATCAGCGATTTCAACACTTGAGGACCAAAGTTTGGGAGATAAAATGTTGTTTAATGTCGTCCGGGTAATGGAATTTGTTTAGGCGAAAGTAGCCTTTAAAAGATTAGATTTTTTTAAAATTTTTAATCAATTTATATTTGGCTGCAAATAAATGATAAATTCTTTCTTTTCGAAGCGATAATTAAAAAATGAACGTTCTTATTTGTGACGTATGATCCAAATGAAACAAAATTTTTCTTTATTTGTTTCGTCTCAATTTCAACTTGAGCAGGGAGAGATAACTTCAACCAATAAACAGACAGAAATCCACCTCTTGTCAGGGGGCAAGAGAACTGAGAAAGGTGATGTCTACACAAATAAAAAAGATGAAAAGGGAGGAAAATAAAGGCTTGAATTCGGGTCCTCTCCGATTTCGCACTGACTTCTTAAAAAAAACGAAAAGAAAAAAGATGGAAACTCGTTGAAAACATGAAACTGACCATATAACCGGTAATAAGAAAAAGGAAATGACTGTATAAGCGGGGCACTTTAACACATGTTTCCTATTAAGTTAGATGGGACTTAAGAAAACTGACCATATAAGCAGAATGACCTTATAAGCGGGTGTCCATATAGCCGATACTGACTGTAATATAGAAGCAGGGACCAAGCAGAAGACACACAGGCTTGGCATGCCATTCCCAGAGGTATGGCTCATAATTTTCCTGAAATAAGTCCAGTTTTATTCTAAAATTTTAAGAGTAGTATACAATTAAATATATGTCTCTATACAAGAAGTAAATTGCAATGGATTTTATTAAAATAAGATAACGATCTGTCATTTTCAAATAAAAAACTTTTAGTAGTTAAAACTATTTTTAAAATATTAGCATTCAATTTTGACTGTTGTTAATTGAGCTTTTGACCATTGCCATACTAAAATTTTAAAATATTTTTTAAAAAATTGGAAAATAATTTTTAAAAGTCTTATGCCAGTTTAAAATTAAAATGAACATTCAAAATTAATTAATTTTTTTAGACCTATCTGGTCTAAAATTTAATGTATTTACAGTATATTTATCAGAAGGTAGTTACAATTTCAGAGTAAAGTCTGAATAATTTTACAATTTATTATTTATTAATTAATTTTTTTAAATGCTCCATGCTCATTTCTTTCACATATAATAGGATTATTTTTATACTTTAAATATCTTTTAGGCCTTACAATAAAATTTAGGATTTATCTTAAACATTCTTTGAATAATAGTTAAAATACTCAAACTTTCCTGTACAAAATATGCATAAGAATCCTTTATATTTGAAAAATGATTCTAAGTACAATAAATTTAACTAATTTTTATTTTTTACTCTACATTATTGTCGATATATTTTGAGGGAATACAGTTCTTAGAAATGAACCTGGAGTGTTTTGAATACGTTTGGAATTCAAAAATGTTTGTTTTAAAAGATCTTTGAGAAATATAAGGAATAATTGAATTGTCTGTTGTGATAATAACTTTATTATTTATAAGTTTATGTATAACAGAAAACCTTTCTAATTCCAAATCTTTGTTATATTCCGCAATTCAATGAAATGCAAACGTCAAATTTTCATGCAGATTACGCCCAGCTAAACATTTACTGTAACGCCTTAAAACTGACACCAAAGGGCTACAAACATCTATTCTAGTAGTGGTATTTTAACGCACGAGCTCTAGTGCCCTACTTGTACGACCCTCATTCATTCGCTTATCTGTCAAAAGGTAACGATTTCAGATTATGCATGTGGCATTCGAAAACGTCCATTCTGGATTGTCTGGAACTAAACATTCGACTAAAATAGTATAAAATGTATTTTTGCAAGGAAATATATAAATTATAGTTGTATGCATTCAAATATTTGTATTATTTTAGAAAAAACATTATGTAAGTTTACCCCATAAAACAAGATATAACAAAGAACATTTTTAAAGCTCTTTTTTAACACAGTTGAAAATATTTTTCTCTGGTATTAACTATACCTCAAATTGCAAATGTTGCAGGATAACTGAGAAAAAGTTCATGTAAGTCACAATTTAAGATATGGTGTTAATTTTAAACCCTCAACTTGTAATATAAATAAGTTAAACAAACCATATACATTATAGAATGCTTACTCTGCCTAATTTTTACCATTGCAAGATTTCTTGATGTGAAATCGAAATGTTAATGCTAAATACGTGTTAAATAAGATTGTAAAATTCCCTATAATCCTAAGTATTTTTATTTTTGCTGCCAAGAATAGTTAGGAGCATTACGGTCTACCTTTTTGCTACACCAAAACCTTTAAGATTGTGATCTACTTCTTAAAACGGATTTTAAACGGCTACAAATATCCATCGCAGGAGTGAATTCAGATCCATCCACTACGATACCAAAAAGAAGCATATTACCCACTCATCCCTCCTTGGGCCTGTACAAAAATACCAAAAAAAAAAAAGGAAATTTCTCTCAGTAGGTCGATGTATAAATTTAAAAAGTGATGATGTGGCATATTCATCTATAGGCTCCTCTACACTATGGTCCACTGCAAGCCATCACCACCGTCTGGAGGGGCTTTGGATTGTCGTGGCCGATGGCTTCAGTAGATAAAATAGCCTTGGCGGACGATGGCTTCGGAGGCGGTTTTTCTCCAAAGATCAAAGGCAGCCAGATGCGCAGCTACAGTGCACGGTAGACCCTATGGACAAATCAATGCGCTCAGCTCATTTAGTGGCCCAGCCTGTGGATGCCACCCGTAAACCATCGTTCGAGGTCACCACCAGGAAGTGGTGAACAACTGGCCATAGTGTGGAGGCTACATATCAGTATTGCACGAGTGCCTGAAGAGGAAACTGTGACTCATGCATCTATAGTCAGCTATAGTCAGCTTATGAATAAATTTAATCTCCTGTTCAGACAAAAATGAGTTTTGAATTTAATAATTGAGCTTGCCCCATTTTCTGGAATTATGTATGTATATATACACAAAAAATATTCTTAAGTAATACCTATATGCTGCATATGTAGTAACAAATATTCGTCTAGCCAAATAAACAAAAAACGCGAGACTAGTAGATATACATATACCAGTGCAGATTTAAGATGATATTGTCTGGAAGCTATTTAATAATAAAATAAACTTAAAATGAAACAATATCTTAAATATTAAGCTTAACGTTCTATCTCTTAATCCTCCTCTTCATAAAATGTATAAACGTGGTTTATACAGAGTTTCATACTCGAGAATATTCGTTAGAGAATATCGTAATTTTTATTTCTGATGCAATGAAAGCTGTAACTTTGAAAAATGTTTCCATCCAGTAGCAGAAAGAACCTCGTGAGAACGATAATTTCACATTATGTGAAGCAAAACAAAAATAAATCCGAAATCTTCCACGAAGAAGCAAATTACAGTAAGAGAAAAGAGGAAATTTATAAGGAAATATTCTCTAGAATTTAAAGGTGGAAAGAAAATCTGTTTAATGTTTTATTAACATAATTAAATACACGTAAGTCTAAGATTTCGCTTTTGCGTACGGTTCAAGCAATGTGGGCAAACTTATGATAGATTTCATCTCATCTTTATAATGAAATTTTACTAGCAATTCCATCCTTTTTTTCATTTGTTTTAAAGAAATTCTCAGACTAAGGAATATAATATATAAAAGTAAAAGCTATTTTTATTCGATTTTATATCTTTTTTTTAAGATTTTTATTTATAAATTATCAGAGTTTAGAAACATAAGTAAAATCTATTTTTAATTATTTTAATATTTGAGCATTTTTATCGATATGTAATCGAAATGTAAATACACGTAAGTCTAAGATTTCACTTTTGCGTACGTTTCAAGCAATGTGGGGCAAACTTATTGTAGATTTCATCTCATCTTTATAATGAAATTTTACTAGCAATTCCATCCTTTTTTTCATTTGTTTTAAAGAAATTCTCAGACTAAGGAATATAATATATAAAAGTAAAAGCTATTTTTATTCGATTTTATATCTTTTTTTTAAGATTTTTATTTATAAATTATCAGAGTGTAGAAACGTAAGTAAAATTTATCTTTAATTATTTAATATTTTGAACATTTTTATCGATATGTAATCGAAATGTAAATACACGTAAGTCAAAGATTTCGCTTTTGCTTACTTTTCAAGCAACTTATGACAGATTTCATCTCATTTTTATAATGAAATTTTACTAGCAATTCCATCCTTTTTTCATTTGTTTTAAAAAAATTCTCAGACTAAGGAATATAATAAATATAAGTAAAAGCTATTTTTATTCGATTTCATATCTTTTTTAACATTTTTATTTATAATTTATAAGAGTTTAGAAACATTAGTAAAATCTATTTTTAATTACTTTAATATTTTGAACATTTTTATCGATATGTAATCGATACGTAAATACACGTAAGTCTAAGATTTCGTTTTTGCGTACGTTTCAAGCAATGTGGGCAAACTTATGATCGATTTCATCTCATTTTTATAATAAAATTTTATTAGCAATTCCATCCTTTTATTATTTGCTTTAAAGAAATTCTCAGACTAAGGAATATAATATATATAAGCAAAAGCTATTTTTATTCGATTTTCTATCTTTTTTAACATTTTTATTTATAATTTATCAGAGTTTAGAAGCATGAGTAAAATCTGTTTTTTTTTTAATATTTTGAACATTTTTATCGTATTTTTGCTACATTACTTCCGTTAGATGCAATTTAATATATCTTACACACCCAGTAGCAATTTTTTACAACCAACTTTTTAAACTTTTTATTAATTGAAAATATATTCTAAATATCTTATAAATCGTAATAAATCATTTTATCTTCAAATTTCTAATAAATATTTATTCCAGAATTTACAAAGCTCTTTTTTTTATTTTGAAGAATCATAATTATCTGGGCAAGTATATTAAATTTCTTTTAGCTGACCTTAAAAAAAGAACCAAATAATGTACTACGCCAGTAAAAAGAAATTTGTTAAAGGGTTAAAAAATGTTTTCATACCCCTCTTTCAACACCCTGTCAACGTATAAATTTTATAAATAACTCTTTAAAATTACCTTTCGGTAGGTGGTATCTTCTAGGTACTCAAATTCTTTAAATCTCTTATTGATTTAACATACATGAATGACTTACAAATCGTAATAATTCATTTTATCTTTAGATTGTTAATAAATATTTATTCTCAGTTTACAACACAAATAAAGTACATTTGATTTAAAAAAAACATAATTTCCGAAAATATGTTTGTTTTGCATCTAGATAAGTATATTCCATTTCTTTTATCTGGTCTTAAAAATGAACATCTTGATACAATACGGAAGAAAAAAAAGGAACTATTAATGGTTAAAAAATATTTCAATATTCCTGTTTTTACACTCTGTAAACTTATAATTTTTATAAATAACTGAAGTCCACTCTTCAGTAGGTAGTATCTTTTAGGTGTTCAAAACTCTTTAAATCTCTTATTGATTTAACATACATGAATGACTTACAAATCGTAATAATTCATTTTATCTTTAGATTGTTAATAAATATTTATTCTCAGTTTACAACACAAATAAAGTACATTTGATTTAAAAAAAACATAATTTCCGAAATTATGTTTGTTTTGCATTTAGATAAGTATATTACATTTCTTTTATCCGGTCTTAAAAATGAACATCGTGATACAATACGGAAGAAAAAAACTAACTATTAATGGTTAAGAGATATTTCAATACCCCTGCTTTAACGTTCTGTAAATTTATAATTTTTATAAATAACTGAAGTCCACTCTTCAGTAGGTAGTATCTTCTAGGTGTTTTAACTCTTTAAATCTCTCATTAATTTAAAATATATGAATGACTTACAAATCGTAATAATTCATTTTATCTTTAGATTTTTAATAAATATTTATTCTCAATTTACAAACAAATAAGTTACATTTGATTTAAAAAAGCATAATTTCCGAAATTATGTTTTCTTTGCATCTAGATAACCATTTATTTTATTTGGTCTTAAAAATGAACATCTTGATATAATATGGAAGAAAAAAAAGAATTATTAATGGTTAAAAGATATTTCAATATCCCTGTTTTAACATTCTGTAAATTTATAATTTTTATAAATAGCTCAAGCCCACTCTTCAGTAGGTAATATCTTCTAGGTGTTCAAATTCTTTAAATCTCTCATTAATTTAAAGTATATAAATGACTTACAAATCGTAATAATTCATTTTATCTTAAGATTTTTAATAAATATTTATCCTCAACTTCAAACAAATAAAGTACATTTGATTTAAAAAAGCATAATTTCCGAAATTATGCTTGTTTTGCTTCTAGATAAGTATATTCCATTTCTTTTATCTAATCTTAAAAATAAACATCTTGATACAATATGGAAGGAAAAAAAAGGAACTATTAATGGTTAAAAGATATTTCAATATCCCTGTTTTAACATCCTGTAAACTTATAATTTTTATAAATAACTCAAGTCCACTCTTCAGTAGGTAGTATCTTCTAAGTGTTCAAGCTCTTTAAATCTCTCATTAATTTAAAATATATGAATGACTTACAAATCGTAATAATTCATTTTATCTTCAGACTTCTAATAAATATTTATTCCCAAATTTACAAACAAATAAAGTACTTTTTATTTTGGAGAAACATAATTATTTTTCGAAATTGTGTTCGTTCCTAGATAAATATATATTTCACTTATTTTATCTGATCTTCAAAAAGAACCTCTTGATATTTCCCCTAGAAAAGCTTGTGAAGAGAGATCACATTAATTCGATTCATTTTACTACCAAATCATTCTCTGGGAACAATCGGAGGCAATAAAATATGAATATTTTTCTTCATTTAACAAATTACGTTAAGGAATGCCATGATTTTGTGCAAATTACTTTCCAAAATAATCATAAAAATCTTATCAGATAAAAATATTTCCTTTCATTAGGTAGTATTGCTGGTTATGTAAAAAACAGTAATTTCGCATTCGATTTAAATGGGTTTAACGTATTTCGCATCGATGAGACAAAATATGCAGGTTGATATAATGAATTATTACGAAGCGGCAAATAAATAAAAGAGATCAAGAAAAAAAATCAATTTCTCAAATTATTTTCACCACATTAATAGGAACAAAAGAAAGTCTTACGGGGTTCAAAAATTCATGATTTTTTTATATAATCTTTTCATTTCTTAAGCTTTGGAGAGTTAATATATATAAAAAAAAATTCGTCGATCGATATTTCAGATTTTGAGCTTAAAGAAAACTTTTTTAACCAATATAATTGTAAATTGGATCAATATACTCGAAAATGGTTATGCGGTTTTTTATTTCCAGATGTAGCTTGTCAAATCCATAGTAATTGTGGTAACTCGGTGATTTGGTTCATTTTGTAAGATCTGGAAAAATATAAAGCTAAAATGTGTAGCGTGTTCCTATTTTTAATCGGCTTATTGGAGTATCAAGGGGAAAGATAATCCTAGTAACCTGATACTAATCTAACAACTTTATAATATTATCATTTAATCATCTAGGAAGTATGACAAGTCTTGCGAACTACAGAAAGAAAATATAATTCTGACCATAATTTAAAAATGGTATAAAGATATTTTCTATTACTATAGTTTTGCAATTAATTCGTCCCTACTTTATATTAGTTTCAGGTGTTACATAGACTCCACTTTCGTTAAATTATCAAAGATAAGCCTTATTTAAATAGTAAAACCTATAAAGCTGTATAGCAGCTTATTTTCACATGAAAAGAATATTAAAAATTTTTTATTGGATTAAATCAAGTTCCTTATTTTAATTTCTTTCATTTTTAAATTAGTTATGGTTTTACTACAGGCGAAAAATTTTGCCGAGAAACTCTAGCTTGTTTGGTTAAATTAAATATAAAATATTATTTGCTGATGTGGTTAAATGTATTTTGGTATAGTTTGGAGCGCTGTTATCAGTATTTCGTAATATGGCTAATTACACCAAAATCTACAGCTTAAAGCCGATTTCGAATGGCTATCAACATGTTAGCAATGGAACTTGAATACATGGTATCTGGTACAGAAAGGCAGCGCTCTGCCAGTCGAGCCTCCTTCTGGTTCGATTAAGCTTTCTGAACCCCTTCCTTAACATTATTTATCTACTTTCTAAATTATTTCTTTTTTCTATTGCTCCAGCAATAATTTTAGTTGTAACATACAGATCATTTTATGGTTATTATGAATTATTTTATAAATTATTAAATAGTTATGGCTTACAAGAAGTTCATATGAATTTGTTTAGTTTTTAATGTGTTTGTATTAGGTTGTGCATCATGTTTTACCTTAAATATCATATTCTGAAATATTATTACATATCTATTTACTCTTATATTTAAACTGTAGCAACAGTCTTTTATTTCCAAATGTTTCACAATTTACTAGTTGCTAAAATTTAATTCAATGTTGTCATCTTTATGCAAAATTCCCAAAAGACTAAGGAAATTTTTATTAGAGCATTTACGATGCATGAAACATATTTTGATAGGGGAATATTGATACTTATTACTCCTGTTATCAACATTTCTAAACCATCTTTACGACTAAATAAAATGTGTAATCTTGTTCGAGAGAATTTTTCTTTGACTTTGAAAGTATAGTGAGAATAATGAAATCAAATAGCGCATAGTATTTTATTTTACTTATGTTAGTATTTAAAATGACCCTCGGTAGCTCAGTCGGCAAAGGCAGCGATCTCGTAACCGACAGGTTGCGGGTTCGGGGCTGGAGCCGGCCTAAAATATTCGCTAAAGATGACTGGAGCACGTAAAATATGTTCGTGGTCCAAAGTCCTTCAAGTTCTCAAACGATACCTCTGGGGATGGCAGACCAAGCCTGGGGGGTCTTCTGCTTGGTCCCTGTTTCTAAATTACAAGGACCCAGCTGGGGTAATGTTACTCACATATGTAGCATACCTTCAGCTACATGTGCTACCGGGGTGGTGCTAAATTAGTAACAAGTTCGAAGTCTTGTTCAGGGGTTAGGATAATGTCTGTATAGCCTGCTGCATTGGCAAAAAATTTCAAATGACTATTAAAGTACTCTACGATAAACTTTATTAGAAATGAGGTGGACAGTCACCAAATATTTAAAAGTTGCTGAGATACTTCTAGTCACAGTTAATGAGGAATGCAAACTAAATTAATAAATTATAAATATCTTTAAGATTGCACTTAGATAGGAATTATTGTAGCTTCTTGAAATATTTTCAACAAATCTGCATTGCATACAAAGGAATAAACTATATGATATATGATCTGTTGAATTAAAGAAGAATCTATGTCAATAATTTTCATCAAAATAGCTTATGTTATGCATGCAATAAGAATTTAATAATGCCTTCATTCAATTATTTTAAAACGAAAATACCGAAAATTTAGCTCAGTATACTTCTGAGATTTTTTTAAAAATTATTATTTCTTAAATAAAAATGTTCAGGTGTGAAATAACATTTAAATACAACTAAAATAAATCTAAACAAAATACTTCATCTCACTTTTTATGGGGGGTTTCAGTTCAGAAATGTATATAAATGTACATGATATTTAGAAAATGAAATAGTGTCTATTTGAAACTTTATATGGGATTTTAGATACTTTAGTAGAATTGGTTATTTTGTTCGAGCAGTAAACATCATACACACAATGATTTCGTATGGGCATTGTGTTCTGTAGCCTCCGCACTATGGCCAATTTTTCACCACTTCCTAATGGTGGCCTTGAACGATGGTTCACGGGTTATGTAGCCTCCACACTATGGCCAGTTGTTCACCACTTCCTGATGGTGACCTCGAACGATGGTTCACGGGTCTCATTAACACGCTGGGCCACTAAATGAGCTGAGAGCATTGATTCGTCCATAGGGTCTACTACGCACTTTAGTTGAGAATCTGGCTGCCTTTGATCTTTGGAGAAAAACAGCCTCCAAAGACATTGTCCGCCAAGGCTATTTTATCGTCTTCCGCCATCGGCCACGATAAGCCAAAGCCCCTCCAGACAGGGGTGATGGCTTGTAGTGGACCATAGTGTTCAGGGGGCCTTTATGGCACTCGTGCGATTCCTCAGGATTTATGGTGTAAAATTATGGTGTATTTTTGATTTCAAAAGTCGTCAAGTGCTATTTTCAATATTTAAAAGTTGGCAGGTCTAACTTCTTGTGTTTTCGAAATACTGATGGTTCCTGTATATTTTAAGCTTATATTTTACTACTGTTGAAACTAATCACTTCAAAATTTCTATTAAAATAGTCTTACTAATTACCATATTTTTCCAACTTCTTAATCTTATTATCAATAATCAGAAAATAATTCCTATGATTCTAAAAGTCAATAACACACACTGTATCAAAGAAAACTATCAGAATTTGACTGGATAAAATGTCGTTGTGAAACTACATTTCTAATAAAATTTAGTTGTTATAGTTTTGAGAAAAAATATGACTTTCAAATGTCATTCGGAATGAAAGTCCTTTTAATAAAATAATGTTACATGCTTTCACATATCCCAAAAACGGAAAAGTTGAAAGTAATATTAAGATATTGAATACTTTAAAATCTCTTTTACTATTACCAGACTATTTCAACGTTTCAATTTTCCGCCATGGAATTAAATATGAATATTTTATCGACAAATATAGTTTTATGTAATTAAATATATTTCACTGGATAAAAAGAGCCTTTTGATAACACAACTTTTTTTTCATCCTGTAAAATATACGATAGTTTTATTAAACGTAAGAAATTAGCTTAAATGGTAAAAAATAAAGGTTACGGACGAATTTTTTTTCAAGTATCCCTTATGTAATAATAGCCTAAGTTATATGTCCATCTGTCCTCAAATTTATGAAGCCGTTGGACCTGGAAGGGATAGGGGCATCCACATTGGATTCTTGATGAGTTAGGGTTAGCAACGTTCGAAATCCACCCTTTCCCCCCTTTTATACCATTTAATGCCATTATTTCAAGCCCTATTTTTTCCGTTTTGGAGCAGGCGATTAAATGTATCAATTTGTCACATTATAAATAGGTGAAAATATCATTTTTTCTAGCATTATGACGTCATTCCTTTAACCATCTCATTTAATCATTTCTTATTTTAAATTATTTAAATATCGTCTGCATTATTTTCATACGTTTTATCACTGAATTTAGATATTACGTAAATAATTTTCTTTTATATTTGGCTTTAATAGATTAGGTACATGTGTGATAATTTTAAATTTAATCATCGATTATTTTTTGTTGCAATGAAAATGTAACACAGGTATTAACAACAAATTCTATCTACGTCTAGCGTGTAATTTCATTCCTTTACTTCCATTAATTACTGTGGCAAAAAAAAATGGGAAGAACTTAACGATAATTTTGACGTATCTAAGAAACCTTTGAATTATCTCTCTAAATGAATTCAACGAGATTCTAAAATGCATTCACAATATCGGGAGACTTTAGAGCAGTATGAAGATAAACAAATTATTGAGCATATACCAAATAATTTTAAGCCAAAAAACAAACCATTTTTTTTAATTGCTTCATAGAGTACTTTATAATTTTGTGAAATTAAAAATTTTACGGATCCTGTCATATGACGGGCTATATGCTAGTTTATAAATAATATTTCTTTTTTGCATGAGTTTAAATTAACATCGCATATGTGTTGACTAAACTATAAACTAAATTGCTCGGTGCAACAGCCCCTATGGGGCCAGGGCCTACGGGGCCAATCTCCGTTTTCTAGACCAAGGGCTCTGGGGTGCGAAGCATATGTTCCGGTTAGGTGGTCAGCCTTACGCAGAATCCCCAGTGTTTAGTTCCCGAGCATGCTTGGTCCTCAGTTCATCTACCCACTGAAGGGGTGAAAGGCTGAATCAACCTTGCCCAACCCGGGGATCGAACCTCGGACCTGTGAACCCGAAGCGCTACCCCAACGAAACTGGGCTTCGTATATGTGTTGAGAAACTTATTTATCCATCGGGTATCAGTAGTTACATAAACACTACCTTTGGAAATTTTACTGTTATATTATTTTTCAGCATTTCACACCAAAAATTCCACACTACCGTTATAATACTATCACTCATCATGTGCTTGGTAGTACCATTTTGATTCTACGTTCTACTATATTCAGACGTCTGACTGCTTCAGTGATTGGCTGCCCTGTTTCTAAAAGACCGTTTCTACAAGCTGCGATTTCATAGATTCTTCCAAATGATACTTCGAATTTATAACACACCGATTTAAGTTCTTACACTCTGAAATCAAACGCTGTGGTGCAGAAATTCACTCAAATATTGACTTTCCGTAAGGCGTATGATTCGACTTCTAATGATGTGAGTTTAGACATGCATATCAGAAACCGCTTGATTACTTTTGATTAGATAAGTGTAATTAGGCTGATTTTTCACACATTTCCTGCAAACATGAATCCCATTAAATGGATATTTTATTGAATATCATTGTTTCAACTATAGATTGACATCAAAATCGATGTGAAATTTAGTATAAAAAAATTATGGGATAGATTTTATACCACTCCATTTTATATTTTATTTAGTCCTGCATTATAATTGAAGCCCAGTGACGCTAGGTTTGCGCTCCCACGACACAAGCCCGAGGTTCGATCCCCGGATTGTGCAAGGTTCAGTAAACTTTTCATCCCTTCAGTGGATAGATAAACTGAGGACCAAGCATGCTTGGGAACTAAACACTGGGAGTTTCGCGTAAGGCTGACCACCTAACCAGAACATATAACCCTAGGCCCTTGATCTCGGAAAGAGATTTGCACCGTAGACCCTGGCCCCCTAGGGGCTGTTGTGCTGAGGAATTTAGTTTTTTACATTATAATCAGTATTATGTGTGTATAATGCTCCGTTTTGTTCTTAGCATATGGTGCATGACTTAAAATAAATTATTACTTAAATAATCTAGGCTTTCCAACAAAGTTTTCTGTTAGTACACATTTATGAACATAAAAAATATTCAAGCATAAATCTTAAAAGCTTATCATGTTTAACTTTTAGCAATCATTATGATAATGAACTAAGGTTTTGCTTTGTATATTTAGTTTTAGGCACTATTTTTTTCAGATGTATACTTTTTTACTAAATTAAAACTTCAAAATATCTCCTGCTCTTTTATCGATCTTTTTCGGGGCGGATATGTGAAAACTCATTTTATGTGTGCATTGTAGGAAATGAGAAGGAATTTAGTAAATGAATTTAAAGCAATATATATTGATAAAGAGTACTTACATAAATAAAAATTCACTTTCAGTTTCTTTTTGGTAGAGTAAATACTGCTTCTTGTATCAAACAGTTTTATCGTTATTTCTAGCATTACAGACCTTATCTTCTTTCATCTGAAGCTTTTGCTTCAAGATAAATGTACTTAGTTATAATTTATAAAATATACATGATTTAAACAGAAAAATATAAAGACTTTTACATAGAATATTAAAATACGAATTTTAGTATTGTTGCTAAATGGAATGTACCATAAACGTATCTGCATAACTATTGCAAATTATGAATAAAGCAATAGTAAATGTGTTTACTATAGTTGATGGTATGCCAAAAGTGTAATGCTTCTTTTGATCATGTCAAACTTATCAATTATTTCACTATTATCAAAAATATCAATTATTTCACTATTTCCTACCTGAAATTTTACACTCATTATTACACTCATGTCCATAAATTAAGGATAATGAAATTCAGGCAATGAAAGAGACAAAAGCAAAACAAATTTGACTTATTTGTAAAGTCTATTTATTAAACAAAAGGTAAAGAGCAAAAAAGATGCTATATGTTTGACATAATTAATAAAAATTGCGATTTTTACTCCCTGGAGCAAATTTCAAAAAATAACCTATTTATAGAAAACAGTATAACATGGTTAGTGTGATGGTTAATACGGAGTATGTCTCCCGGACGATGCAATACAAGCGTTACAACGCCTACGCATGCTGAGTATCAGATTATCAATCTGATCTTGGGGAAAATTACACCACTCATCAAGCAATGCCCTCCGAAGTTCCGATAGACAGTTGGGAGGGGGTTGACGGGCTGCAATTCGTCGGCCAAGCATGTCCCACACATTCTCTATTGGATTCAAGTCCGGTGAGTATGCTGGCAGACGGGTGATATCCTCCGATTGAAGGCATTCGTCTACAATGTTTGCACGGTGAAGTCGGGCGTTGTCATCCATATACAGAAATTCAGGACCCATGACGTCCCGAAACAAACGTACATGTTGTTCCAGAATGACATCCCAATAGATGTAGCCTGTCATCGTTACACTCTGAACATGTTGTCAGTTCTGGAACCAAGAATAATTCCTCCCCAAACGAGCCATCCTGCACCACCGTAACGGTGTCGTTCAATGGTGTTCTCTTGGTGGTAACGGGTACCTGATGCTCTCCATATGAAAGTCCGGCGAGAATCAGGATGTAAACTGAACCTGGACTCGTCGGAAAACATCACACAAGACCACTGTTGCGGTGTCCACAATGCATGCTCTCTAGCCCAGCATAATCGCAGGCGACAGTGAGTTGCGGTAAGGGGAACACATCTGACAGGCCTACGAGCATATAGACCAATGTTCCCTAAGCGTCTGTACACGGTCTGCCTTGAAACTGTCGTACCGGTAGCTGAAGAGAGCTGACGAGACAGGTCTGATGCTGTGCTCCGTCTGTTTCTTTTGGCAGTAACTGCCAAATACTGGTCATCATTCGGCGTAGTAACTCGGGGCGACCTGTGCTGTAACATCTACTCACATTACCATCATGTTTGAATCGTTGCCAAAGCCTGGAGATGACACTCTGGGCGATTCCAAGTTCCTCGGATACTTCCAGCTGGGTACGTCCACATTCCAGTCGTCCGATAATTCTACCACGTAAAAAATCATCCAAATGCTTCCTTTGTGCCATAACTATGCGGTTATTGCACTGAAAGGCTTTTAAAGCGCTTGTGAACAATTTTACTTCTTTGCTACCATTCCTTATATGCCCCTTTCATACACTCTCGTCATTGTGACGTACTATCCGCGCCATCTGGTGGTTTCCTGCAATTTGCATATTCTTCTTCAAGATGTGTGTGATAATTCTACAGGTGAAATTTTTATTTTAGAGCTCAATTTCTGTGTGATTCTGAATTATCCTTAATTTATGGACATGAGTGTATTTTCCTATTTGTCTTTTGATTCTAAAGTGTAATGCTGGTTATTACCTGTGGTGTATTCTAATTTTTGGAGTATCTGCACCATATGTCTGAAACAACAATTCATAAACAAAGAATATTGGAAATAATTTGAGCATGTACTAATGTTTTTTTTTTTTTAATTTTAACATATTCTTCCTTCATGTTCTTTGTGAATTATTAAAAAAATATTCATTAACTTCTGTGAAATTACCAAAAAGATGAGCGAGTGATTTTTTTTATCTGGTGGAAGGATTATTTTTAAACAAATTAAGCAATAAATCTTTTCACTTGGAAACGAATTTTCACTCAATTCTTTGTTTTACTTCTTAAAAAATGCTCCGTTGAGAATGGTGACCCATACTAAACACAAGAATTTTTTTAAAACCCTAGATAGAATGTTCTGTTATTTCATCTTATAGAGGTTTTAAAATCGATATTGATCTGTTGTAAAAGAATAGCTGTTTTAGAGATAAGACTAAGTTTTTTTTCTGAACGAGCAATATCTTTAGTGTGATAAGCCTTTCAGTCACTTAAGTGTAAAGAAAAGAACCACTTTTATGATCACTCTAGTCCATTTCACGTCCTAGAAAAAGTACCTTTGTCGGTAGGATTTCATGACTGTTCTGCTATGAAGAATTAAAACCCTTTTTACTCTTTTATTTTTTTTTCAAAAATGTTTTTAGCTTACGTAGGATCACAAGAAATCAAATAAACTTTGAAACATCAATGGTAATCATCCTGGTAATTCATTAAAATGAAAATTCAAATGAAATTTCTGAGCATGAAAAGGTCAGCATCTATTTTTGAAAGTATTTCAGCCAACACTGAGACCTTTTAATTTTACCCATTGAGTTCTATCAAACAAACAGCATTCTTAGAAAAAGCTCCTTTTAATACGATACTAATACCTAAGCATTAACACCATTCCTTGTCAGCGTTGATAAAAGTTTTAGCTGGCAAATACATTAAATCCAACAAATCCTTGCTTATAAAAACAGTTTTAAAATTATTGATTCTCCTAAATCTGAGATTAATGCTCTAGCAATATCCTTAAACGATGTGGAATAGATACTTCGTAATATATTGAAGCAATAGGTTTATTATAATGTTTTTTCAAATATTCATATATAATGACCAAAGAAAAGCCTTTTTAAAACTTCCATTATCGAAGTTTAGCTTACAATACTTTGTTCAATCACTTCCTGATCTTTTCCAATCCATTCATCATTAAAGTATTGAACTGTTATAAAATATTATTTGAAATTACTTTATCCCACAAATATTCTATTTCATATTTGTAAAACCGTCGTTTTAAAATGTTCTGATAGAAAATAAATATCTCCTATATAACTTTAATGACTCAAGCAGTGGCTAAAAATGCCACTTTATCATAAAACCATTAATTTCCCATTTAAATACCAGTTCTGGAGTATACGACAATCTTAAAATTTCAAAGGTAGTTTTAATTTCATAGAAATTACATTGTCAGAAAGGCTTTCTTTAATTTTTATACTAATGGCACCAATTAAATAAATATTGAATTTTTATAAAATAAAATTTTATTATAATCGGAAAGTATTCCGAAACAAAAATTTAATCTAGCACAATTTAAGAGCAAAAACAATCTCAAATATAAATTTTATGGCTATCGTGTATTTATATGTATAAGCAACCTTGGCTACAGACTAGACGAGCTTAAATTTCTAAGCACTTTCTTGGTAAATAAGTCGTAATCGTATACGAAATAAGCTTCAATGACAATAAAGATTCAATCAAAATGACTCGTAAGTGATGTCTTTCATTGAAACACTTGTAATTAAATAGATCTCATGTTTAGTACGTGAAGATAGTTAGTTCGCTATTTTTGATTATATCAATTAAATACGTAGAATCAGGGCTTCGAACCGGAACTGAACCGAAAACCGAAAACCGGAAAAAACCGTTATTTTGGTCGGAACGAAAACCGGAACTGAACCGAAAAAAATATCGGTTTATTTCGGTTCGATATATCTTTCAGTCATTTTGTTACTGTTACCAACTTATCAATATTTTCTAATTTAACGTCAACTTTATAATTACATATCCGCACTTGTATAAGATTGCAATGGTGGTTTTGGCAGCTCCAGCTACACAAGTTAGTGTTGAAAGAGCGTTTTCAGGTTTGAAATTTATTCTCCGAGACAACAAAAGTAATCTCAGTGAAACCACGTTAGAAGATATATTAATAATTAGAGGCAATTTTCATATGTTAAATAAATAATATATTTTTTACATAATTATTGCAAGGCCAAGTGCACGATGTGAGAGTCAAACGACGAATGTGGGTAATCATGAACCTAGTTGTCAAATGCGATTTTGATAATGGATAACAATGCCAATGCTCACCGCTCTTATCGTACCTGCTGTTTGTATCAATTCACATAGTGTACCAATTAAAAAAAGAATAAAATCTTCTAAATTTTGACAGAATTACATTTTTTGTTTATGATAGAATTATATTTTTAGTACAAATAAGAATATACATAAAATGAAATTATTCATTTGGAACTGAAACGAAAACAGTTATTTTTGGAGGAGCAAAAACCGGAACTGAACCGAAAACCGTTATTTTTGGCGGAGCGAAAACCGGAACTGAACCGTTATTAATTTTTTAGTTGAACCGGAACGAAAACCGGAACAAAAAAATTACGGTTCGAAGCCCTGCGTAGAATTCCCTACTTTTATTAAAGTGGCAAAGTAAATAAACAAGAGCAAACATTAATGAATTTTTTATGTATAGTCCCTTGCAAGGTCTATTGTGAAATATATTTCTAAGAAACATTCTTTTAAATGAGAAAAGTGTATATAAGCTTCTAAAGTATAATTTTTATCGAGATAGGATTAAGCATGAATTTGAAAGAAAATTTGCAAACATATATATATATATATATATATATATATATATATATATATATCAAAAAGAAACTGATTTAAAATCTCACGTAACATTTAAAGTATATGTGAATAACACCATCTCTTTGTTGATCTAAAATATTAAATACATTTTCCTTATTTTCTAAAGAAATTTTATTCATCAAGAGTGTTCGCATCTTTTAGACAGTGAAAGATATTCTAACATTAGAGTCTAGGTAGTTACTTTACATAATTTTCTTTGGAAGATACTTCATTTAAGCCATATTTTTTCCATTAACTCTACCAGAAACAATTCCTTGGATCCTAAAAGCATATTTTCAATTTTCTCCATTCTCAGTCTTTCTAATTAAACCTTGGAGAATACTTTACCCTCGACGACTAAATTCATTCAATATATTAAAGACATTTTTCTTTTTTATAGTGTATATTTTTAATAAAATATTTCTCTAACTGAATATGACAAAGTTTTAAAAAAGTGTATTCTTTCAAGCCTTTCTTAGTCGGTCTAACTTATTTCAAGACTATATTTTAAAAATAATTTCACTCGTGAAAGCTTTGTAAATCAGGTATAATAATAGAGAACTGTCAAATAATATTTCAGACAGATCTATTTATAAAAAATTTGCTTTTTTATAAGACATTTATTGTTTTATTTAGATAGAAAAAGCGAAAGAATTATTAATGTACTTCGATATTTTATAACTGAATCTATAAAATAGAAGGTTTTTAATTTAAAATTTAGACTAATGTATCTACAGCTTCATATTTTGTTTCAATAAAGGGATAATATTTATAGGGTTCTTTTCATTTTCAATATACTGCTTTCTCGAAAATTTATTTTTTAATAAAGATGGCATAAAAAATATAAAATTCACAGACAATTAAACATTGTTCAAAATTTTTACTTCTTGCAGAAAAGGAAACTAGATTCAGTAGCAATTTATTTCATAATACTTTTTACAAAAAGAATAAAACATATTTTTTATATTAAACGCACATACAGTTATTTTATATTAAACGGAAATATCCAACAAAAATAAGATAGAACCCACCAGAAATAAATTTGTTTATTACAATAGTTTTTAAGACTTACACGATTATCCTCATACCAATTTTTTTATCATTATCCATAGTTTATAAATCTTGAAGAGAAGAAAATCAGATCCAGTACTGATTTCGAATGTCATAATTGTTAGAAATAATATAGAACTATATTTTTTGCACTGACCTCAAATAGAAATCAAATTCAACAATAAAGTAACTTAGTACTACCCATAAAAATATTTTTTATCGAAAAGACAGTAAAAACTTATTTGGATAATCATCTTTTATCCAGTGTGGACGTATAATAAAAACGCCTAAGGAGAAAAAGAAAGTTTTTTTCCTTTTTAACAGTCAATTGTGTGAGTATGAGAAAAAAATCAAAAGACTCTCAAGTGAATATTCTTATTAAATATAGAAATATTAAGTCAACATACTGTGTATTGGGCATAAACAATTAACTCAGATCATTTAAGTCTATATTGTTTCATATTGTATGTATGTATGTATGTATATATATATATATATATATATATATATATATATATATGGGGGGTGTAAGGAAAATTCTCAGGGGTTTTCAAAACTTAAATCAAGGGCTAAAAATTCCCGCATCATTTTGCATTCCTCTTTTTAACCACTAACCTAAATTGGCCACTGGGGCTACAGTTTAGGCCCTCAGAGAATGGACCTGACCAATTATGACTCTACATGGCCCTGGCGTACAATTTAGGAAATTTCCAAACAAAAACGAGATGCACGATGTCGTTGGGCAGATATTTTCCCACAGATGTTGACACAGGTGTTACGGGTCTTGTACATAGAGCTTCATGCTAGCTGACCCTTCAGTTTGTCCTGTCCCTATGATCAAGTGGGAACCCGTCCTCCAACGTTATCTTAATAAAGGTCTTTAGCTAAAACGGTATAATTTTTAAGGCCATGATTGCAACCACCCATCGAGAAGTCTGTCTCATTACATATATATATATATATATATATATATATATATACATATATATATATATATATATATATATATATATATATATATATATATATATATATATATATATATATATATATATATATATATATATACATATATATATATATATATGTGTGTGTGTGTGTGTGTGTGTAATAATATCAATATCTGAGCCACTAAAATCTATCCAAAATTATCCAAATCGAAGAAGCTAGAAAATTTTGAAAACAACGAACTGCGAGGGACCACCAAGTAAATAAAGATATGATATCCATGTCAGACAACTAAAGTTCAAAGTTGGCGATCTAGTCCAATACCAGGTCTTCTGTTATCCGAATACCCCAAAGCTCTCAAAAATATTCCATGGCCCCTATAAGGGTTTAAAACAACTTTCCTACAACTTCCCAAAATCTAAGATTCCTGTTCCTAAAAACTCGAACTAGAAAAAATTAAGTTTAAACTCCGTATTAAAAACCGAATCATCTCAATCAAAAAATTTCATTCTGAAGCTTCAATTACAACCCAAAACTATTGGAGCAATGAGTGTGTGAGTGGAGGTATAACTGACCTACTTTCGATTTGCGAGGAAAAGCATGCTAATTTTAACCTTGAGTAGTCGAAGCGATTCTCATAACCAATACAGCTCTCTTCGCAGGAGAGAAAATGCATTAGCTATGATTTTTAAGTTGTATAATCAATTGCAGAGTCTATTAAAGATACTGTTTTGATGAAAAGGATTAATACTTTATAAAGTAAAAACGATTTGATGACAATGGTTTGACGTATTGGAAGAGATGTTGTTTTTACTAGGGACCGTTCTCGTGATGCTATGAAAATGAGCTATCTTTTCGCGAGTTGAAAACGAGTTGTTTTGTCTCTGTACGCTGCAATTCGAACGGATGTTATGATATTTTCTGAATTGAATGACGTTTTGACAAGACTCGCTGAGTACGGACTATGATATTAAAGAAAACTGTTAAGCTGATCAGCGGACTTTGAAGAACTCTATATCGGAGGATTTTTTTATTTCATTATTTTATTCATTTCTATATTTAACCACAATTGCTTTTAATTTCTGACTTCTGCTTTTTATGTGTTGAGTTGAATTGAAAGAATAAGTTTGAAGTATTTTTTCATGACTATTCATTTTTGCCATTATATCAAAACAATTTTTGAGAACTTTGTTAAACCACAAAGAAAGTCATAATTCATGACTTTCTTTGTGGTACATAGTCTTAACAATATTATGAGCAATCTTGAGCAATTCTTTGAGCAATCCTGATTCCAACTACAACCAGCTTTATAGTTTCTTTCATTTTATGTTACTTTACCGTGTTATTTGAAATCACTGCAGATGGATCGAGGATAGGAGCTTATTAACGAGATACTGTGTGAGCAATTAATCCACCCATCTTTGCAGCTTCAATGGCTTCTGTAAGTCATGACACCTGGTATAACTATTATGAATCTGCTTTACAATAACTCTTGCCATCTGCCTACGATTACTGTTGAGCTACAAATTTCTCAAGTGGTCATCATTGACCATATTTTATTGTAAACGATCACCTTAACTTTGTATATCGCCATAATAATTCTCAAACTGGACCATTATTCAGTTTTTTAATAATTTTATCAACCTCATATAAAGAACTTGTTTCTGTTTTCTATTTGAATTTCTCATGGATTTCGTATCAGTAGATAGGTATGATGTTATGTATAGTAGACAAATTGAAGATAGTTATTAAATTTCTAATTTAGATTTCATCCTGTATCCTCCTGTAGTACAGAAATCGGAACAGTGACCTTCTTTTACTGATTTGTCTCAATTATAAAAATCATTATAAGAAGGTTTTGTTGAACTTTGAATTCTTAAGTTTAAAAATAGTGATGGTCATATGACGGAATTTTTCATAATATTACATACCCATTTAACAAAGCATCATAATGAGGGCAATAACCGATTAAATAAAGTTTATATGTTTAGAGGTTCTCAACTTACTATTAATCTACAATCTTTTTGCCTAATCTCATCAAAAATTGTCAAAGGTGAATAAGCAAATCTATTTGACAAAGAGTAAGGTTCGACCCAATCATTACACATTCTGTGAAAACAGAGTCTTGGTTCGGTGAGTTCACCATCTTGAAAAACTCATGTTGATAATTCTTGATTTATTTGCGTAGTATGTTTTAAATTAAATAGGAATATAAAAATATTTTGCATGGTACCATACCTTAGTTCAAACTAAGAATTAATAATAAAATATTAATTTTCATAAGTTTGATTTGTGTTCATTCCTTCCATGAAATGAAAATATAATTTTCTCCAAGTTTTGACCTTTAATTGAATAAAAAATGCTTCCAGAAAATAAAAAAAAATATGAATATTATGTTTTAAGGCTTCCGTAGAAATAAACGCATCTACCAAAGAAACACATGTAACCAGTTTATAGAGACAATTATTAAAAAATATTTGAAAAATCCAATTGCATTTAAATTATAAGTTTAAAAGATACTATGGAAGTCTAAGACTTAGGGTATATAATTTATAATTATATCTTTCAAAACATTTCACTGAATATCTGTAAATTTTAAATACTTCATGAAAATAGGTTGCAAATACATAAAATTGATTCTACATTTTTTTTGGGTAGTTAAAATAGTCATTTCTTTGTTTTTTGGTTCTTTTACACCATTTGCTTATATAAGTCGTAAGATACAATATATAACTATGTTACAATTTTGAAAACCTGAAATTTTGTTAGCAGTAATTTTAAAGTGAAACTTTTATTCACTTGATTTGGAAGATTTCAAGAATATTTTATTTCCTTCACACAAAAGTTCTGCACTGTTTTGAAATTCTCTTTTAATGAGGAATTTCTTGAATAATTTAGTAGATTTAATTTTAGCGTAACTGAAAGAATTGCTCCTTCATTTATGAATATTCTTGTATATTTTTTAAACATCAAAAACTTTATATTTTAAATTTTGGAGATTTTAAGTTTTGTTGTTTTTTAAAAAAGAGAATAATTACCGTAGGGCTTTTAGGGCTACTTTCTTCTAAAGCTAAAGTTATAATTTAAGAATTATCAACGTAAAAAGTGTAATAATCATAAAGCTTGTACTTGATAACCTTCCTCTTTTAAAATATCACAAATTTAAATTCTGCTTGTAGTTATTTAAACCTAAATCTGGAAGCTTTGTGGAAATAATTTTTTATTCTATGAAGCAAAAATCTTTTCAGTGAACCCCAAAGGTGTTATCTGGATTGGAATGTTTCTTTTTATCCTGTTACCATATGTTATCCATAGGTTGTAGAACTGTTTATTCGCTCTAGCAAACATTCAGCAATAAATAGGAATATACTCAGCAAATTCTTTTTTTTCTTTTATTTGTTTTCTTACTTACCATAAACAGATGGAAGAGCTGAGAATAAAAGGTTTATTCATACTTAAAAGTCTTTAAAAGTCATCTAATTAAACTTAAGTTCATCTAAGTATAATCCTATGGTATCCTTGTTTTTATCATTTTAATAGAAAGTATTCAGAAAATTATTTCAGCCTCTAATATATAATAAAGCTAAACAAAAAGCGTTTTCTAGCATAGTATTCATGCACCTGAATAAGAAAATAGTTATGACTTATTAACAATCATAGAAAATGATAATAGGAAAGTTTTAACACACATGAGTATTATTAAGTACATACTTTGTCTATCATAGGTAGAGACGCTTGTCAAAAAATATTTTGTGAATAATACATTATTGAGAAGAAAATTTTAAATTGCTTTATTTTGTTAGAAGTATAAAATTGAGTACAATTATTGTAAATAATTTTGTTAGATCTAAATAGTCTAAGCCAAATTTTCTACTCGTTATAAATTTCGAAAATTTTAACAATTTATTCTACTGTAAAACTTACCTAGTGTAAAAAAATTAAAACGGTAATATTTTCTCGAGGATTTTATTGTTATTGCTTTTAGTCTAAAAGTTTAACACCACCACCATATGATATTTTGGCTTATTATTGCAATAAATTGTCACATAGATTAAGAATTTTCAATTTTTGTTTCGTGACTTTTTATAAAATCAATCGTAAAATTACAATAAAAATTAATCGTAGTATAAAACAAATCAGTTTTATTCGGTTTCTTCAATTACAGGAGATAATTATCTTTTTCATGAAAACACAAATTCAGAAATTCTGATTTCATACAAGACTGAACAAGTTTGCTTATAGGATTAATACTTGAATAATTGATAGCTAACTTTCTTCTGATATTAACTTAATAAATTTCTAAACATTAAAAAAAAACTTTAAAAGTCCTTTCTTTATGCATGTTGATTATTTTAAACATTATTTTACGCTCATTATGCAACTAAATAGTGTTTAAATTTTTACAGTATTAAACTATTTAAATCTGCATGATATTTCTAAGTAATGTATCTAGTCAAAGCATTCCGAGGAAGAAACCACCTGGTATATCACTAAACTTCAATAGCACTGCAGTAAAACAAAAAATAATTAAAGAGATATTAATATGAAAAGATGTGGCAACGCAAAAAGCTTTCTAAGACTGAATTGTTCTAAAAAATAATCATGAATATATGATAAATGCTTTATAAAATTGTCATGTCTTATGAGGGTAAAATAAATAATGTAAGAAATGATGGTGTTATATGAAAATAGTAGAACGTGAATTTTATTTGTCAATTTATACATGAGACACCTCGTGCAAAAAGAATTAAGAGTATAGGAGAATGAGATCCATGGATCAACATATTTACTCCGCTGCAGAAAGAGCAAGATGCACTTCAGTATAGAACGTCAACGATCTGTAATGTTTCTTCGTGATTTGTGTGATGCTCTTTCTCGAGTCTTTCTCAAGCTACCTATATTTCCTCCAGAAACTTTAGTAAATGAATAACCTCAAATTTATCATTTCACTGAATTAAAATTTTGAAAAAGTTAGGTCATGAGGATTATCTGGCTTGCTAGCAAGTAGGACGTTTGTAGTAGTAGCTTTGCCAGCTTCATTTTATAACAAAAACTATTAATGTTTCTATTGGGAAGCAACCCACGATCCTGTAGCAATATCCTCTTACTGAAATATATAATGCACGATACTGTTATTCTCATAAAACTGTCTAGCCAATTCATATGTACTTCAGATTTGCTTCAAAATATCTCAGTATTACATATCCTATTTCCAGCACACGATTGCTGTTGATTCATCCACCTTCATCACAACGATGATTCATCGGGAGGAAACTTCCAGTATTATTTCCGTCTATCCATTCTGAATAGTATTAAATGTTTGAAATCGAGAGGAATAAGTTTTTAATAGTTTTTAAATCATTACCCTTAGATCGTACCACTCTAGGTGTAGATACACACTAACAGCTGAGTTATTCATCTATTTTCTGCTTCAGTCAATTTAGAGATAGTTCTCAGTGCGTACTTTCGTCTTTTAAGATACGGGCTCGAGCAACTTACTGTTAATCTGAATTAGCAGAAAACAACTGAAGAATATGTTTTTTACATTTTCATGTAATTGAGTAATATTTAATTTGTAAATTCTTTTGCTTAAAATACTTGTTTAAAATACTTGTTTCTCATTCATTTTTGCTATTTCATAAGTCTAGGTGTACCCTAATACATTGTATTCATTGTAATTATCGAGTTATATTACTTTTATTGAAATGTTTCTATATCAAACACTGATAAAAACCAAAGAAAATGTCCGTAATTTTCAAGAATGTAATTCTAAGGCAGTGTTTTCTTAAAGTTATTTACAAGGTCCCTGTATATCTTATGCACTCCTTACTCATAAAGTTTACCTAAGATATAATCTTTATCAAAAAAAAAAGGATTCACAAATTTTGTTTTCCAAAACAACACGGTGAAAGAAATACAAGCTTAAGAAATATGTAATTCAGATGCATGCTTTAAAAATTTTAAAACTGCATCTATATTAATGCATGTTTTTTCATTTTGTGCTTTTGACGTTTCAAACAACGGTTGATGGAAGTTTCGTTTACTATTCTTTCAAAGAATTCTTTTGCTGTCGTGGATTTTCCCTTGTTAATCAATGATTTTGTATCGTACAGAATACTAAATTTTTTTGTCATAGGGTTTTTTCAAATATTTATATAAATGTAAATATGCATATATACATGCATTATATATATATATATATATATATATATATATATATATATATATATATTATGCAGTCACATTTTAAATGCATATTTTGATTGCTTTGCAGTTTTCTTTTGATAATGGGAATTCTGAAATCGTTTAAAGAAACATTTGACTTCTAGCAATTTCTGCAAACTAAATACAAAGTTTACAGTTTGCTAGTTATTATATTCTTCTGAAACGTCTTCTATTTTTTTTTCAAATAAAACCTATTGTTGAGATACAGTTAAGGACATCTTATGCTCAGAAGTTACAAGAAAAGTAGTAAATTACATGAAACAAATGTACCTGTTAAAAGTAAATGAATGAATAAACTAGGAATGTCAGATATAATGAAAAAAATATGCACAAAGAGTTAAAAAATCATAACAACAATAATGGATGCGATATTACTTTATATTTTGATTTGATTGCTTAGTATTTTTCGACATATAGGAACCAAGGGGTTAATTGAGCAACATTCGACTTGGCGAAATCTGAGTTTCAAAATGGTCATGAAATTTATTCACCTAAATGAAAACACATGCGTAAAAGTAAAGTTAATACATTATAGAAGTATTGCTTCAAAATATATTTCAGATTATTTACAAAACTCTATTTTTTTTCATACTTAACCACTGTGGAGATGTAATCATTTACTCCTATTTTTTATTCAAAGAACCATATATTACACCTATCCACACATACACAACTAAACTCATATTCAAATGTTTTTCATTTGCAAAATTTTTTAAATGTAAAAATAAATTAAAAGAAACAGTGTACGATTATAAAAGAGCTACAGATAAGAAAACAGTAAAATTTGATGAGGATAATACTAACATTTATGATTGGAATAAGAGATTTGTAGGCAGTAGCGAAAACAATTAGTTATAAAAGATTTCCGAGTTAGCTTGCGCGAATTTATTTATTATTATTTTTGTTGTTGTTGTTACCGTGGAAAGATTTATTCACTCTATATTCGACAGAAGTCAAAAGAAAGGCATTCACTTTGACTTGCTGAATGCTCATAACGTAACTTTTTATTCTGCCAATTTCTCACGTTATAAGTCTCCATCTGAAAGGGACAGGTTTCGGTACTATAGCAACCGCCACTAACTAGACATCTTGTGAGCTATTTGTGTGCTAAACAAACAGTTCTTTCAATGTGGTTATTCTCAGAGAGTTCCACGCCGGACTGACAGATCTTCTTTAATTCTGAAACGGAGTTTAATGTATGCTCGTGAACTAAAATTAGTTTTCTGAATCTATTTTTCATCTATTTTATAGGAATGAAGCCAGAAGACTTAGGCAGATAAATGCACTTTATATCTTCGATGTCAAGGAAGTTGTTTGTGATATCCGCAAGGCATGGACAGGCATTGCCATCCATGAATGTGAATCAGAGATAATATGTACCTCAAATCAGGTAGATGCAAGGCTCAAGTATTTTGTCTCTTTAACAAATTCTTGTCTCCCATATGTAAAACTTCATACGGCTGCTCATCATTCTGCAAACTATATGTCCTGAAATTTTAAGCCATTTTGCAGCTGACAGCTCTAATTTTAGCTCCCTAAAGCCAAGCATTTAGTACTAAATATTGGTCTTGACTAGATTTTGTACGCATGATGACATCAGGGTGAAATGGTCATTGGGTAACATCTCCAGTATTTTAAAATCTTTATCGCAATATCAAGATCACACTCTTAGGCATGTGAGGAACTCACGTTTTTGTTTGGGATTGTTCACATTAAAGCCTTCCATCCAATAATTTTCCTTTTACCAGATTTGTCTATATGGTATCTGGGACATCATTGTTTCAATTTAACAATTATTAATTCCTTGGAACATAAACGTAAAGAGCAAAAAATGTACTTCAATTAGGAATGCCTTGTCATTCCCTGTCACTATTTATCTTGATTACTCACACTTGTATACCACATTTAATCCCTCGATCCTAACAATCTTCTTTTCATCTTTTCACCTGTAAATTACACTAATTTATTTAGGTTCATATGATAGTTTTACTACAACTTTATGCATAGTTTTCAAAGTAATTGCTTTCTTAATAGTTCAAGTATAATTATTTCACGCATAGAGTGGACGGATAAGTAAATGAACAATATGCTTTTAAACTTAAACTCTTAAAAAATAACAGTCAATATAAAAATAGAAACAACTTTTATTTTTTAGATTGTAATGAGTAATTCTAGCTATAATTTGTCTAACTGATCATATATTTACGAGCAGAAAAACATTATTATATAAAATGAAGTTTAGGGCTTCTCATTTAGTTTCCTTTAAAATACTAAAGAAAGTTAAACTGAAGTTTCTTACAAAGTAACAATAATGAAGCTTTATTTATTAACTATGGATTTTCGAGTGTGTTAGCAAATTTAAACGTTCAAACTAAACAAAAACTTCCACTGCAATTTTTTCAAAAATGTGGACAGAGGAATAAGATTAATACATCAAGGATTTAGTTAAAGTCCAGTGGATGTTCAAATATTCATTTGCTGTATTTTATTTTTTGAGTTATATTTCTGTAGGTAAATTTTAAATTTTTAACCAAAATTGAAAGTTACTGTCCTCCCTAAACAGTGTCTCGATAAAAATTCTCATTCACTGGTCAATTTTGTGTTAATTCACTAGGCGTCAGTGGTTATTCATTGGTCAGTTTTGTGTTTACCCACTGGGATTTAGTTGTCATTCACTGGAATTTCTAATATTTTTCTGCTTATTATTTTCTAAGATCATTAATGTACATTTATCATTGCAAGTATATTTTTCAATTAATGGGGATACTTTAAAGGTTACAATTAAGTAAAAAACTATTAGTTGAGCTTCTATTATTGTAAGTTAACAAATTTTTCCTTTGCGAAGTATTGTAAAATGTTCATCCACTGTTCCAACGTATAACATGTTTGTAATGATTACCCCATTATAACATCGTGGCATAAAAGATTATATTTGGTTCTTACTTTTATCCGTCACAGATTTTTAAAAATTACTAAAATCATACGATAAATTCATATTAATTGTATGCAGTTATACACCACTGAGCTATAACATTTCTTTGTACCTCATATGCAAAATTCCTTCTTTTCAACAAGTATAAAACGCGCAGCTCATTAACCTAATATCAAAGTAGAAGCTTAAGCATTAACCTTCAAGAATTCATTCTTTCATTTTCAACAATTTTAAAATTTCTGGACAATTCTGAATCTTTAAAATCTAAACCTATTCAATCATTCGAATTAGAGCCTGTAAATATTATGCATTTAATAACTGAGGAAAATTGTATACGTTCAACTGAAATCGAAACAGAGACATCAAAATCAGAAGCTGTAGAGCTAGAAATAGACCCATAATTATTGCTTCAGCGAACAGTTGCTCCCTCAATGTACAGTAGGTCATACACAGGCCGGTGGTGGCGGTATTATGCTTTGGGGGACGTTCTCATGCGCGTCTCTGGGACCCATGGTTGTGGTAGAGCATACCATGAATGCTACAAGGTATCTGAATATCATTACGGATAAGTTGCACCCTTACATGGCCTCTGTTTTTCCAGCTGGAAATGGAATGTTCCAACAGGATAACGCCCCGTATCACAAGGCTAAAATTGTGTTGGAGTGGTTCCAGGAACATGATGCTGAATTCTAGTTAATGTCCTGGCCGCCTTACGCACCGGATCTCAATCCGATAGAACACATTTGGGATGTCATGAGACGGCAGCTCAGAGTTCAAAAATCGCCAATTCGCAATATCTCGGATTTGCGTAACCCTTTGATTAAACATCTGGTACAATCTGTCTCCGACCATCTACCAAGGACTTGTGGCATGCATGCCAAGGCGGATGGAAGCTGTGTTGCTCGCCAAAGGTTGTCCAATTCGTTATTGACAGGTGGTCATAATGATTTGGCTCTTCAGTGTATATATGTATTAAATTTTTGAAATAATCAATTACCTCTTATTTAAAAAAAAAACTTATTTTTTAGAAAATAATTTTAGCATAACTACTTTAACAAATACAGAGAACAACTGCTAAAATTCCTATTTATTTAGGATAGTAATTAAAAAAAGATGTGGTAAGTCGAAAAATATCAAAAAATTCCTTCATTTAAAGTTGCTTAAATGTGATGTATCCCCTAAACCTGGAAAATAAAAAGAAAAATAATTTTACCATACAAAATTAAATATATTGAAAATATCCTCTTAAGTATAAATCACTTGCAATAGCATTAAAGTTCAAGCAATTTATAATTGCTTTCTCATCACACGCATTTTTCAGATACTCGTACCTTGATTAAAATAGTTAAGTGCAACACAAATATTGCATGTATAAATGGGCCTTCGCATGCTCTGATTCTCTAACCTGAAGCTAACGGATGAATAAATAAAAGTATTTTATACGATAAGAATGATTTTGGAAGCAATTGAAATTTCAATTCCCTAGCATGGAAAATAAGCAAAAATGCACTGTATTGAACCACTATGTAAAAAATGCAGTAAATTTTATAGTTTTATTTCAAACGTCAATACAATTAAAAAGTAGGTAGTTTATCATATTTATTTCCTCTCTTTATAGCTTACCATGCGGTATCTAAAACTAATTGTCATGATTGACAACGCATTTCAATTCGGAATCTTTGTGACGTGCATACCAACTGCAAACTAATATAGTATTTATTTTGAATAGTATTTATAAGAATGATTTTGGAAGCAATTGAAATTTCAATTCCCTAGCATGGAAAATAAGCAAAAATGCACTGTATTGAACCACTATGTAAAAAATGCAGTAAATTTTATAGTTTTATTTCAAACGTCAATACAATTAAAAAATGTGTGATTTATAATATTTATTTCCTCTCTTTATAGCTTACCATGCAGAATCTAAAACTAATTGTCATGATTGACAACGCACTTTAATTCGGCATCTTTATGAAGCGCATACCAACTGCAGACTAATACAGTATTTATTTTTATCAACTATATTTTACCTTTTGTGTTTACATACCGAAAACTCGGTTCATCGTAGATATACAGCGAGCTGTGCCGCTCGCTTCAAACGAAACAAATCCAACTTTTGCATGAAATATTTTAATATAACTTTCTCGAAGCTCCGAAACTTGATTAAATTAAATTTGGGTTTATTGATGGGAACTGTAAGAGCCGTTTCAAATTTGTGAGACGCAAAATGTTCATATTTCATTTTCGTGTAACAAACACCAAATAAAGAGGCTTTTGAAATTATCCTTTCAAAAAGACGTTCACTCGAAGCACTAAAATATGTATTTAATATGGATATTTCAATATTACTAAGAAATTAATAAATGGGGACAGATGGAAATAATTTGTATTTTGTCCAAGTAAATCCTTTTGATTTTCAGACGTGAATTAGATTATTAGAATGTTATAAATTCTTCTAAGCAAATTCGTTTCTCATAGAAAATAGGCAAAATATTCTACAGTTTTATTTAACTCATTTCTTTATTATTAAAACCTTCGAAGTTAAAAAAAAATAAATACAAGCACTTTTATGCACACTGATCTGATTGTAAATCAATATGAATACCTTCATATTATATTTCATTACTAGCTGCTGCGCACCCAGCCTTCGGTCTGGGTAATACATATTTCCAAATAAAGTTTTAGAACAAATACTCTAAATAAACGCATTCATAAAAAAATGTCAAATTAACCTCGAGTGCTGCAGAATGTTGAAGTTCATTAACAATACACAAACCCTGTTATAAATATGTACGTTCACTGTTTTGCCCAGGAACCAGAGCGTAAAGATGCTAAAATAAGGCCCCTCCACACTATGGTCCACTGCAAGCCATGACCATCGTCTGGAGGGGCTTTGGCTTATCGTGGCCGATGGCGGCAGACGATAAAATACCCTTGTCGGACGATGGCTTTTGAGGCAGTTTTTCTCCAAAGATCAAAGGCAGCCAGATGCGCAACTAAAGTGCGCAGTAGACCCTATGGACGAATCAATGCGCTCAGTTCATTTAGTGGCCCAGCGTGTGGATGTGAGCCGTGAACCATAGTTCGAGGTCACCATCAAGAAGTGGTGAACAACTGGCCATAGTGTGAAGGTTACATAAGACTTTCTCTACCACATGAGTCAAATGTCTTTATGTTGTAGATATGCATGCTTTTAATGTATTTATTGGGAATATATTTAATGCGACAAACAATATTTAATCCCTACTCTAATTTGATGCCAGTTTTATTTTAATATTTAAATTTAATTTCATAGAAAAATCAAAATCGTTACACAAATGTTGACACCTTCTGTATTATTTTTTATTATCCCCATTTGATATACATTAGGAATAGGAGCACATCGGGCGTAAAACGGGCTAATATTATATCATAATTTTTGCTTCTATTGCAATTTGTGAGTTAGATTTGCTGATAAATCTTATTTTTTAACCATCGTAACACAGTTAGCTTAAAGCCAAATACTATTACGATTGCGAGTTATTAAGAGTATTATGAGTTATTTACGAGTTAAGTTACGAAAAAAAGTCAATAGGTTAAAGGTACAGCATGTCATTATACATTAGTACCAATTGAACTGTAATTTTTAAATGCTCCCAAATATAATATTTAATATAAAATTTATAATAAAATTAAATGCACTCACTAATAACCTATAGTATTAAAATAATACATCAGATATTTTTTTCTTTTTGAAGAAAAATGCAATCTAAACCTAAAAATAAGACCAGGGAACAACATCTTTTCCTACAAAAGTTTCAGTGGCTTATTATTTTTTCACTATTAGGAAAAATAAGAAATTCAGAATTCTGTTGAAACAGAACTTACAGTTTGGAATCTTTAACACCCGGAAGTAGCTTCCTTTGTTAAGTTATTAACAAAGAAATTTCCTATTAAGTAATTAACAGTTTCAATATAGGTTTTCTACTTCATATAATTTAAACAGTCCTCAAATTTTTCTCTTTATTCCACAAATTATGTATATCTTCGGATTAAGCTGGAAAGACTTGTATAGCTTAGACAACCTTAGACTCCATCTCGAATTCAAGAACGTGTGCAACACTCAAGTATCTGGTAAATATTATCCATAATGTTTTTATTACATATATTGTTGAATAAATGACAAAAAAAAGCAGTTTTACCGGTGAAATGAAACCCAAATTATTTGTTATGTAATATTTTCTCATGCATGCACTTGCAGATTAAAAAAACGTAATAAGAGTAGATACTTTTCAGTATTAATTACTCCTTTCAAATTTAGAAATAAATGTTTTTACAGCTCATTTAATTTGCAGTGTAGTTTAATTTTTCTACAAGGAGCAGTTTTCTTGAAATAACAATTAAAAAATTTAAACTGATTTTGTTCTACTGTTGAGATGTTCATCGTACTTTATGGGGAATAAATAAAAAAAATTTAATTTGAGAATATATGAGATAAATATTAGATCATAAACTATGACAACAGAATGGTATGAATGCGTTTAAATGATTATATAGAATTTTTATTTGCTCTAAATAATATTTAATAAGTTAACTAAATGAGTAGTTTGGTTACTGAAGAATGCATATGTTTGTTTTGCATGTTCAAACTCGATGGGGTAGAATGTATTTTCACTTGCAGTTTTGCTGGATTTTGCTGAAAAGGTAAGTAGGTCTCTGGCGCTTAGCTGGGTTTATTCTGAATACCACAATCAATGTGTTTCTATACTTAAGTTGCTCAATGAGTAGCCTACTGCTTAAAATACAATCTGAATTGCAACGATCATCCACTTTGGGCAGTCAAACTACGGACTTTAGTACCAAAAGACAGCACTCTACTTGTAAAGCTATTATCTATTCATTATATTAGTTGTAATTCTCAGATATATTTAATAATAAGTTTATATTTTATTCTTTCAATAATGACACGAATGTTCAAAAAGTAGTTCAAAAGCTATTGTAATCAATTATATCTGTTTTTCATAGGGCTGTCTATTCATTAACCCTAGATCTCTATCTTGCTCTTGTCGAATATTAATCCCTTCCCAGTTTTGCCCGTATCTTGTACGTGCACTGTGTGCGGGCCGCTACTGATTTGCCCGAACGGCGTACGGGCATTCTTATTTCTCTCTTGCTTATACTGTTGCTTATACTGACAATACGTTTTCTATTTTTAATTCGTCCGATGAATATTAATGATTGTTTGCTTTTTACTGTGCTTTCGAGCTTTTTTCATATGTTTTGTATCAATAGATGCATTTTTACTTTTCAGTGCTAAGCGTTTTAATTATATTTTACTAATCACTTAATAATTATATCCATGTGATCTATTGTTACTTTAAAATAACAATTGATTTAGTTTGTATGAAGCTAATTTCTTGTGATTCGAACTGTAACTCGAAATCAGAGTCTGAAATATCTGTACGTGAATCATATAGTATTAAGAATTTACTAGATGGCTTCAATAGAGGTGATTTCAATAACAGTACAGATGGCTTCATTCAAGCAAGGCAGCCTTATAAAAAATAATTGCCACAAATCTCAAATCGAGAAAGAAAAAGGATAAGTACATGTAATTGTAATCGAAAAAAGTTTAAAGTAATTGTACTTTCTTATATTTACAATTGTAAATGCAATTCCAGTTTGGCTGTTTTCCTATTTAAAATTGTAAAGCTAATATAAAAATGCAATTAAAAATATGACAATTTTTTGACCGAATTCTGAAAAAAAGAAGCTTCTAAAGGGTTAATACAATTGTTACTACTGCAAAACGACTTTTTAAAAATGTATTTTAAATCAAAAATATACGAGTACTACAAACTCCTCCGTTTGAAAAAAAAATATTTATTGAATATTAAGGTTATTTTCAGCTGTTAACAATTAGTTATTTTAATTACAAACCATCTCCGAGAAGTAAAGAATGTTCAAATGTTAAAAATTTGAAAATTGATGACTGCTTATAGTTTCATAATGTCAATACCTAACACTTAAATAGGACCTTATTATCTCAAATACTGCAAAGTTTTTATTTCGGACTGCCATTTTTAGATTTAAATTTCAAATTTTATCCTTATCGAAAAAATATTAAGTTATCGTGAGAAAAAGCATTTACAATAACTTTCTTAAACTTTTCTTTTAAATGATACTTTGAAAATACGCAGTTTTTTCCCAGCTATCTTATTTTATAAGATATCTACTGAAGAAGTTCAAGCTCAGTGTATATTTAGTTACTTCATTTTCCAAACTTTATCTGAAAAAGATTAGTTACACACATCAGTATGGGGGCATCTTAAACTAAAAATCAATTTATTCGGGAAAAGACCTTTAATAAAAAAAATTCGAGATATTTCCATTTTCTAGACGATCCAATCAATGTCCATTCGATAAATTAGAGCAAAGAGTACTCCACGGAACTGTGCTTATAAATAGCTTCATTATGAAGACAATTAGATTTCTTTTATTGTTTGCAGTTTTTGATTACGTCCATGTAGCGTTTCAGTCGATTCACGCAGTATTTTGCTCGAAGAAAAAAAAATCAAGAAATAAGAAACTTGGATTGTTGAAAGCTTTTCGTCTCAAAGAACTTATTTCAAGCTTTACTTCGGAGAAAAATGGGAATTCGAAATGGTCTTAAATAACGGTTTATTTTTTGCTATAAATAATCGCAAGTTAAGCAATTTTAACTTCAATTATTTAATTTCTGATAGACTTTCTATGAAAAGAAATATAAAATGCTTTTTTAATCTTTAATCGGTTTTTTTTGTTAAGTCTTCAATAAGCTTGAAATCAATGCATAAAAGTCAATCTTATTAAGAACTAGTGAATTGGAGCTTATTGCAAAATGAACACTTATGTTATTGAACCTACCGATTTTACTTCTTAATACATCATAACAAATATTATTTTATGTTCTGGACAAGCTGAATGGTTGGATGCTGCTCTTCAGAACCAGAATTCGAGGATTCGAATCCCACTATGGGTATGGGTGTTCGTAGCCGTTCGGAATCGGCTTAAAGCAGTAGGTCTCGGTTTCATAATCCCTTGCGTGCAAAAAAAAAAGTGGACTTAGAGCTCCGAAATCAAATCAAACAAAATTTTCAAGGTAAATTCATGATGCAATTTTAAACAATCAATTCTTTGCTTGTTATTTGACAAAATTATTTTTCTATATTATAGTAACTGTAGTTAATATAAAACTTACCTATTTCAGAGAGATATAATTTTCAAACAATTATTTACTGACTAAATAAGAAAGAAAATTTTCATTTACGTAAAATTAAACTTTTTTATAATTCTTAAGGCATATTTCACAAAAAGAATAATTACGGTATATTCCGTAGAAAATAATGCCAATTATTTTCTACGGAAATCAACTTCCTTCTAGGAATCATACATTTTCTGATTATTTATGATAGGAATGCATCAGAAACTAAAAATTCGTGTATTAAATTCTATTTTTCAATTCTGGATTAATGTATAGTAACCGTATTTAATATAAAACTTACCTATTTCAGAGAGATATAATTTTTAAATTACTATTACCCGACTAAATAAGAGAGAGAATTTTCATTTACGTAAAATTAAACTTTTTTATAATTATTATGTCATATTTCACAAAAAGAATAATTACGGTATATTCCGTAGAAAATAATGCCAATTATTTTCTACGGAAATCAACTTCCTTATAGAAATCAAATATTTTCTGACTATTTATGATAAAAATGCATCAGAAACTAAAAATTCGTGTATTAAATTCTATTTTTCAAATTTTCCTATCATTATTCCCGTTAACAATTGGAAGCAAGGTTAATGCAAAAACTAACAGGCTTAAAATAAGCGAGAAATTAATTTAAATTGATTGAAGAAAACACTTTGAAATACGTAAAACTTAATTTAAATTAAAATTTAAATATAAATGTCTTTGAAACATTGCATTAGATTTTAAAACTAGTTTGTGAAATTTGTATATAAACACTACAGAAGTTGATATTTCTGTACGAAAAGCACACTGAGTTAGAGAATATTATTGTTTGCGGATAAGTAAATCATGCTTTTATTTCGATTTTGTTTCATATGTAGCTAGTTTTTCTTAGTTCTTAATGCATTTGTTTAGTTTTCAAGCGACACAAGCATTAAAATATCTAGCATCAACAAGTTAACATCAATGTTTTAAATATCTTGAGAGTAACTAAACCAAATATTTTAGAAAACTGATGTTTATCACGTATATCCACTCAAGTTTAAAATATTTAATTGATTTATATCCAGTTTAAAAAAATATTTACTGAAAAAAAAAAAACGTGAACGAAATTTAAAGCTTTTAAAATAGCATTGCTTTCTCTCTCTTTTACAAAATGTTTGTTTCAAAAGAACTGTTTGAATCTTATTTGAGTTATTTATAATTCAAAATTATAAAAGAAAAATGCAATTATAAAAGAATAAATTTCAAAGTACACCAATAAATGTAGGAGAAATAAAATAATTTCAAATTAAATGAAATTGAGTTATTTCCGTTTGTAATGAAGCAACCTTTGTTCATGAAATCTCAAGACTTTGGTGTTTTTAACTATCCAATCTAGTCTAAAATTAGAAACTGCATTATCTACACTTATTTTTCACCAAATTGACTGAAGAAATCAAATAAACTATATAACTTTATTCTCATGCTTATTAAATGCGATACACTCGATTGTATTGATAAAAGCAATAAATGACAAATAAAGAAGTCTCCAAAGAAATATTTGCACCATTGGAAGAATAACGTTGATATCAATTTGGAGCGTTACCTGACCTCATAGAATAAACATTGGTTTTAAAGAATTCCAAGAAATAACATTCCACATAATCAAAAATCCACTTTTATACTTAAAACTATTAATAAGCAGAATTGCCTTAGAGTTTAAACTATTCAATCAGTATGGAATGCTTTTATGGGATATCGCTAAATGAAAACTTTTCCCTTCGTGGTAAACAAAGTCAAACCAAATTTGCATTTTTCCTATTCCAAAGGTTGTAGTTCTGATGTTCTCTTTCTGTGTGTTTAGTCGTTGATGTAGGTAATGAGGAATTTGAACTTCAAAACACGACCATCAATATCAAACATATGAAGCTTACAAAGGACTACAGAGGAAATTCATATGAAGACCTGAAGGAAGGGATAATTCTACGAATAAGTGAATAGTTCGTATATGTAAATAACAGTCGTTTCTTCCTATGAAAAAACTACTGCAATACTTTTCTGCTTTTCTGTTTTGTTTTTTAATTTGTTTTTATTTTTTAATGTAGTTTAAAGGTATAATAATATCTGTAAACTATAACAAGAAAATATTTTCATCATATTACATACAACACGAATCCGTATTTCTTAAATACATACATAAATACATACAAGGAACACTTTTAAAAAATATTTTAAAGTAATGTAACATTAATTTTTTTAGGAGAAATAGAAAATATGAATTAAAAATCTCTCTCTACTTTGGATAAATAATGCAAACAAAAATTCTGTAAAAAAAAGAAAAAAACCAAAAGGAGATGTTAATATGCACAGTATGTCTATTCATGAGAAACTTTTACTCCCTTCGTATAATTAAATATAATTTATGCTCGAAAATTTACGTAGGGTAATGGTCTAATGTTCTGCTAAAAGAAAGTTGATGAGTAAGGGTTCTACAGCCTAAAGTGGAATATAAAAGGCTACTAACATACATGCCAGGAGGGGAATTCGAACACCAAAATCTCCAGTTCCGAAGAGCAGCTCCTTATCCATTAGGTCATCCTCCATAGGTCATACTTGACCTGATGATAATCATTCATATAAAACGTTATGAAATTTAAGTAATTTCCCAAAAGAAAAAATGTTAACTTATACTGGTTTTGTACATAATTGTGCATAATTATCCAAAATTATGGCATTTTTGAAAAAAAAATTATTGTGCTAAGAGAAAACATAACATTATATGCAAAATTTAATAGTAAAAGATCGAAAAAGATGTCTTATACAGTAAGTAAAATATTCTGTTATGTTATAGACATGCAAAACCTTTATTTATGTTTGGTATAAAAATTTATTATGTTCGCTTCTTTAAAAATGTTTTAGATTGAGCTCAAATTGATCAATAATGCGTCCTTTAAAATGTTTTATTTAATTCTTAAACACTATTCAAACAAGAGAAATTGTGGAGTAATTGAACGGTTCGCCCATACAGTACATTCTCTTATACTTTGCCCGTAGGATTCGGTGAGCATCCAATTATTTAAATTGTTGAAAATGGAAATCATAAGGAAAGAATTCATTGATTGGGAAACATTTCTAAAAAGGACAAAATAAAATAAAGTTTTATCAAACTGCAGTTTTAAAACATTTTACTTAACTCTATAGAAAATTATTCTTAAAAGCTTTCTTAAAAGATTATTATATTTTATCTTTTTTTCGAATGATTTTATTTTCGATATATAAATCTAATCTGCAAATAAATCAGTAAATTTGAGGGCATTTTCATGTTATTTAAAATGACTAATAACGAAATATTTTGCGAAACAATTTATTCTACTTCGTTTTTGGTGCTATAAGAGATGTAGAAGAATGACAAGATTTTTGAAGATGTTTAAAATATATAGTTAAAAATACATGATAAAATAAGCACTCATAAGAGTAAAATAATACTCATGTTTTCAGAAATTATTTAGTTCACTCTTGGCAAGTCTCTTTCTTATTAACCTGATTATTCGTGATAATTTCGGAGCATTTTTGTCATCTCTGTATCACAAATTAAAAATTTGCATATTTGTCAAGGCCGTAACTAGGGCGTGGCAAAGGTGGCATTTGCAATGAGCGCATCAGTCATAAGTGGCGCAGCATTGTTATGAAAATGGGATCCGAAAGAGGACGACACGATCCAAGTAAAAATAAGTTGAAAAATATTTTTTTATTATAAAATCCGATTTTATTTATAAAATCCAAAGTGTTTAGAAACTATTTTTTATGAATTTTCTTATTTTTTAAAATATTTCAAGAGACAAAATTTTTGCACAAATTTTTTTTATTTCAGCAGGTACGAAGACTGAAATCATGACAAATTTCTTTATGTATTATAAAATTCCATTTTACAGTACTTATTTTATGTTATACCGAATAATTGTTTTCAAGAAGTTTTTCCTTTTTCATAAATGGCATTCTGTGATATTTAAAACAAACGATAGCTGATCACTAACGTGACGTGCTGTTATATTCAAAGTTGTTCAAACTTCATATTTATTTTATTCTGTGCCGCCGTCCGTAATAATTAGGTTTAAGATATGCATCGATATGTAATCGGCAGAAATAACTCGGACATTAAAGAGTAAATAAGCGCATTTGTTTTATCGATAATGATAGATAATCCCGTCATACCTGGTACTTAAATGGATAGATTACTTAGAGTGTAAGATGGTCTAGCAGTATGTTGCCAAGCTCCTTAACACTAGATTTACCAGCAGTTTAAATATACATTAAATTGCAATTGCAAAACTAGTCAATTTGACTGGTTTGGTAAATCAAGTGTTAAACAGACCTTATGTGGGAGGGTAATTCTGTGGGTTTGAAGTGCAATGTCTAGGACAATTCAAGGAAGGCAGCGAAATCAAGAGAAATTCTCCACTCATGCTCACAATTGTGAAATTACTAGAAGTTTAAGTTGTACTACTTTAACTCTTCAGACTAAATAGGGGATTTTTTAACCCATTGTTCCAATGCATGGTGATGTGTAGACCAATATTCAAAACTAAGGTTATTAGTCAAACAGCTTTGCGTAGGATGGCAGTTTACATGAGAGTAGAGATATTTCAGAAAAATTCACTTAGGACTATAATTTGAATTTTAAAGAATAGATTATTTTCTGTTCTAGCTCATCCATGCTTTCTACATTATACATTTCATTCCATCATACATTTCATTTCACCCTTAATAAAAAGAAAGTTACTTTTAATTCACTAGTTGTTTGACAGCTGTTATAAACTATGGCAGTGTTTAAATGTCTCAGAAAACTCCTAGAAACCTAAATTTTGATTTATTGCAAAAAAATATTTTTAAAACTTAAATGTCTTTAAACATTAGCATTGTCATTTGCAAAAAAAAATAATAATTAATATATCTTTATTATAAAAAGTAAAAATGCCAACTTTTCAATTTTTAAGATGATTATGGAATTAAAAAATTAATAATACTGGTAAATGATGTTGGTCAACGTAGTAAAATTAAAATATCTTAAAGTAATAAATGAAAGTTTTATTTATAAAAAACAGAGAGAAGCCTCTACCAGTCAAGAATATCAAATCTTATTGAAACAATTAAACTTGGTTATATCTCGATTTCCTTTCAAGTGTATTTTGGCATGAATCAAATTTGCTTTTAATTAAAAAGTAAGATTGGGAAATTTTGTATGTACAAAGCACCAATTACAAAAGACTTTGATAAATACAAACAATTCGTAACTTTATTAAGCCTTTCTTATGGTGCGGTGCATATTTTTTTTTAACTCTCCTTGGTAAATTTCAAACTTTAGAGTTTATTTGAAAATACATTTAAGATAACATTTAGTGTAACGTATATAATAATTGTGTACCTCTTTGAAACTTAATACTTGGTGTTGATGGTGTGTAGCAATAAACAGAAAGAAATTCCATTTTTAATCACTTCTTGTATCAGGTGTACTCCTCTAAATGTTCGAAAGCGAAGTAAAATGCCAGTAATACTAGGCGAGAATCTGTGATCGAATACAACACGTATATCACAGTTGGGCTTTTATTATCTCATAAATTATTTCGAAATTATTATTCAACAGTGATTTGCATTAGTACGATTTATCGCTTACCCGCATTACGGAACTGCCTCGTAAATTGTGCACCACACGATTCGAGCATTTATTAACGGGGCCGTATTCAAGATTGATTTCTCTCAACCTGAGTTTACTACCTTTATACGCTGATCAAGTTTTTATAAAGAAAACCCAGTATTCGTGAAGAGAATACGTTCCGAGATGTCTTATCTTTAAGAGTAAAATTTATCTGGCAAGCTCTTTTCTATGCATTGAACAAAATATTTATACTGGCCTGACATATTTGTACTTAAAGAGAAATTTAACATATTAATTTAATATAAGATGCATTTTATTCTTAACGGGTTTCATACCCTCAGAAAAATCATGATGGCTAAAAGTGTCAGTTTCAGGGCAGTATCCAGAAATTATATTCGGAAGGGGACATTGTTTTTTGTGAATGATACCTCAATAAAAATACAGGTTTTCTTATGTATGTATATTCCTAATGAGTATCGTAATGCAATATGATTTTAAAATATCAAAATTAAAAACTGATATAATGAACAAATTTATAGCCTTAAATGAGTCATGTAGTAACTACATAATGAATTTAATAGCAAAATTAACATTAAAAATATATAAACTATACATGGTATTAAATTCTAATTTTTAAAACAGAAGTATAACTAAAAAAAAAGAATAATTTTGAAAGAAAATGAAAACGTTCAAATTTTTACCTGTGTATTATAAAATATGGTCTTTTTGAAATTTTCACCAAAAAATTTTCACATTTTTTTCCGATTGGACAACAATATCATGATGAGTAGCCCAAAGTGCTAGTTAATCAGTTCTTACATGTCGAATGCCCACTGTTCTCTATATACAGCTAGGCAGATGACACGCCCACACACATGGTCCATTTTCTTTCCACGAAACGGTCTTTAAGAATTTCGGAGGGGGACCGGTCCCCTAAATCCCTCCCCTTGCCTACGGCATTGGTCTGTTTGACCTATCATAAATTTCTAAAATCTTAATAAAGTTATACAAAAGTTCGTGAGATATTTAAAATTTATTTCGGGTATTATAAAATTATGAAATTATCCCTCTTTGATGATTACAATAAAAAATATTGAATAATTAATATAGAAGAAATTAAAACTATGTTATATCACCATCCGTAAGATTTAAAATTTCTATTCGATAGATAAGTCCAAATTTTCCTACGTATGTATATATTTGTATTGTTTATAGAAAGAATCAGTATCATTCAGATAATTAACAGTTTGGTTGCTTTTAACGACTAATTAGTTATTTCTTTCTACATATATTTTTTTTAAATTTTCATTACTTTATCAACTTTTTAGATAAAAAATTATTTCTGTATTATTAATGCTACTTTCGGATCATTGTAATTTAAGTTGTTGGTTAATACTCAATTTTAAATCATGTTACCTTGCTTAATATAACAAATTATTATTTCAAAAATCTAATGTATTAATTTTTTTGTATTACTCAATTTTAAATCATGTTACCGTGCTTAATATAACAAATTATTATTTCAAAAATCTAATGTATTAAATTTTTTGTATTACTCAATTTTAAATCATGTTACCGTGCTTAATATAACAAATTATTATTTCAAAAATCTAATGTATTAATATCTTTATATTATAATCAATTAAGACGAATATTATGATTTTATAAGCTTTGAAATAGTTTTTACATGCAAATTCTTGTATAATATTACATAATATTTAAAGACTTGTGGTCTATCGAAACAGATACACTTTTAGAATGCATCAAGGCTCGTTTAGAAGATACACAACTCCTTAATATAGACACGGTATAATTGTAAAGAAGAAATAAGACGTAGAGAATTTTTCATAAGATAGATAAGGAAGGTTTTCTTTAAGGAAAGCGAACTGATTAGCCCGTTTGAGATGTTATCAGCTTCATTAGATATTTCTGAGCCATCAAAAACAGTGATGCTTTCAAAATACATAAAGGTGCTTAGTCATGAGTTGTTAACTAAAAGGGTTTATTTTGCTGTTCACCGATCTGTTATTGTTTCGAAGCATATTTATTTCAACTAAAATATTAGCTCTAAATTCGGAACTAGATTCAAGACTGCAAGTATGTCTCTAACTTATCAGAAAATCAGAGGACATTTGTATGCACTATCGCTCTATCACTCCATCGATTTCTAGAATAGATGACAGATGTTTGTTCTAGATGATGGAGTGTAGTTATGCCTAAAATTGGGAAAGAAAATTATTATCGGTCTCACGAACCACACCTTTGTATGTATGTTCCTCACTATATCAGTCGCCGTAGTAAGCATGCATTATTCACAATGTTATTGATGTTTTGAACGATTATCTGAACATAGACTAAATAGAAAATGGTTCTTGAGGCACAGAAAATAAACCATGGGCGAACTTCTATAAAACAAAAGTAATGACAATTAAATTGAAAAATCTAACCAAGGGTTTTTATAATAAAAGCGAAATCAAGAATTAAAATAATATTTAATATATACATACTCAAAGTATGGAAATATGTTTAACAGTAATCAACCTCTGCAGGATACAAATATAAAAAATAAGAAAAAATCTATAATTATGTATAATACACACACACACACACACACACACACATATATATATACATATGTGTGTGTGTGTGTGTCAGGTCTAAAAAAGAGGTAGTTGGAAATTACGTGAGTTATCAGCGATTTTAACAAGGGAACTCTTTTATAAGAATAAAATAAATGAAACACACCCAAGCTCGAGTAAGCATTTGGGATCATCCGGTCAGGCGGAAGCATTTTTAAACTATTTGATGAGCTTGTAAACAAATAAGTTTCAGTCAGCTCGTGGACATGGAACTGTGAACCACACTCGACGTGTGTCTCGACCACGAACAATGAAAATGGCGCAAGTTTTGCTTTTAGAAGAAACGATGATTTAATAAACTTATTATTATCAAGAAAGACTGTTTTCCATTCGCCTTAACACTGGATCACGACATTTCACACACACACACACACACACACACACACACACACACACACACATATATATATATATATATATATATATATATATATATATATATCTTACTTAGAAATATTCTACTTATTTAACTGATGTAAATTCAAATTATGTTTAAGTTAAAGAGATAGGCGATTAAATACGACTATTTAAAGATAAGATATGCAATTTTCTGATAAGTACTGGTAAATGCCCATTGCACTTATAAATTTTCTTTAAAAAATTATAAGGGACAAAATGTTCTTCATGTGTGGATATTCGTGTAATATAAATATTTTATAGTGTAGATATAAAGCGAATTTTGGTTTCTCACAATAAATTCAATATAATATGTATATAACTTGTATACTCTCAAATAATTTCAATATAACTTGTGTTTGACTACCAGTTACAAGGATTGGTTTAATTTTCGCTTGTATTTAGAATTAATATGTTATCTTAAGACTAGTTTGGAAAATTTATTTCTAAAGTTTCAATGTCTTATTTTAAGTAACTATTAAGAAATGCTGCTAAATTAAACAACTACTTTAAAGTTGCAGATATCCCCTCCAATAGACTAAAAAAAAACAATATATTTTCTAATATTAAAACTAATAAACTTATCACTAAATCTTTTGCACCACAGAATGCAAATTGCACGTCACTGCACAGAATGCAGAATTTATTTCTAAAGTTTCAATGGCTTATTTTAAGTAACTATTAAGAAGTGCTGCTAAATTAAACAGCTACTTTAAAGTGGCAGATATCCCCTCGAATAGACTAAAGAAAAACATATTTTCTAATAGAAAAACTAATAAACTTATCACTAAATCTTTTGCACCACAGAATGCAAATTGCACGTCACTGCACAGAATGCACAGAATGCAGAATTTGTTTCTAAAGTTTCAATGGCTTATTTTAAGTAACTATTAACAAGTGCTGCTAAATTAAACAGCTACTTTAAAGTGGCAGATATCCCCTCCAATAGACTACAAAAATAACATATTTTCTAATAGGAAAACTAATAAACTTATCACTAAATCTTTTGCACTACAGAATGCTTTCTTAGACACATAACGTGTAGTTTTCCTTGCTTATTGGATGAATTCAACAATTATCAAATTGCTTATAAGTATCAATTTTCAAGAAAAAATCTTTTACATTGTTACTTATAAGCAACCGTAATAGCTCGCTGTAGTTCTATTTTGGTGGTAAAATTGCCAATACGTAAACAAATTTTACCTTATAGATTAAATCTCGTAAAATCTCAAGCTACTGTTTAAAAATTGACAGCTACCTTACCTATATTTCGTATTTGAAGAATATATATGCATGTTTTAATTTATATTTCTGTATAAATAAATTCTTTATGGACAAACAGGAATTACATAAACATTTAATCTAAACTCTCGGCGAATATTCCATTTAAAAGCTTTAAAATATTCTCTTCTACGAAATATTCTCTCGCGCGCACGTGCCTATGCACATTGTTCTGAGAAGGACGAAACCCATAATACATACATCTAATCAAAATTCTCTGCTTATTTCTTTATCAAATTTTATTGTATTAGTTCCGTATACAAAAGAGCACGAATGCTGTTCAGAAATGTACTCGTCTAAATTGATTTCATACCAAGAGATACTTTTCCTGCTTTAAGACAGATGGCAATCTGGGCGTTTCAAATTTGTTACGAATAGGAATAATCGGAAGAGGAATAAGCCGTAAGTGCGTGTTCTTGAAGGAATTAAAGTACAAAATCTTTCTGGCGAAATACTTCTCTACGAACATTCCATAGCAAAATTTTCGCCTTGTAATTTCGCTCCGTTCATTCCATGAATTCCTCTGTTCGCTTTGCAAATGATAAAAAGATAATTTTGAAGTTGTAGCTAGCTAAATATTGTAATCGTTCGGGATTTAAACATCCCCTGCGCTGAAGAAAATGCACATTTCAGTTAATATATTTATGTGAAGATGTCCGAAGATGCGATATGAATGTCTGCAGCAAGGATATCTTTTGTTTATAGCTCATTGTAAGCCTGTTGTTTTCACGTGAGAATTTCTCTTTGAGAGTCTCTAAGTGAATTACATCTAGGAAACCAAAGGATTTCATTCTGCGGGATGTATACATATATATATATATATATATATATATATATATATATATATATATATATATATATATATATATATATATATATATATATATATATATATATATATGTATGTATGTATGTATGTATGTATATATATACATATATACATACATATGTGCATACAGACATATACATATATTATATACATATATATATATATATATATATATATATATATATACATATATATATATATATATATATATATATACACATATATATATATATATATACATATGATCATACATCCATACATATATATATATATATATATATATATATATATATATATATATATATATATATATATATATATATATATATATATATATATATATATATATATATATATATATATATATATATACATGCATAAAATATGGGCGAGATGCATAAAAAAAACACACATTTTATTTCTGGTGACGATTCATCCATCAATACAACAGGCAAGAACTTTGAGAACATCGTGCACACACACTTTTTAAGTAGGGATTTCTCAGGTAAAAAGACTACGAATAATCCCTAAGCACATTTGATCATGTGATAAAAATACCCATGTCTAAAGAGAAAGCGTTTACTATTGGTCAAAGAAGTACAGACAGAGACTGGATTAAGTCTATAGCGGGTCTGGAGGGAAAAATCAGAATTACCGATCAATCCTTAATAACATAATTTATGAACAGAAGTTATTAAATTAATATTAAAATATGTAAATAAGGGATTTTAATATTACATACATATATATATATATATATATATATATATATATATATATATATATATATATATATATATATATATATTTGTGTGTTTGTGTGTATTGTATAGTTATATAAATACACATACACACGCATACATATATATGACTATGTGTTACACTTCGTGTCTTTCTTTTATTCTGTGTTTTCATATAAATAAACATTTTAAGACTGTTACGAGTTCTAATCTGAAATAAGTACATTATCTTATGCAATATCCTTTGTGAATATTAAGAAAATAACTATACCAAAAGAGATTTTCTCTCTAATCACATTATCTTAGACATGGGAAAGAAACATGTTGTTCATTACTAGTGTATATATTTTTTAATATAATACCAATCTCTTTTCCATTACCTAGAATTTCAGAGAGCGTAAAAATAAAATGCATTTAAAACAAAAAGATATGATTAAAGACCATTTTTACCAGATTAAAATGAATGTTTCGCATGAATTATTCGCCTACGTTAACCATACAGGTAGCTGATACTGTTGGGATTTTCCCTGTTCTGTTGTATTTTTAGTAAAATGGATTTGTTCACTATTGTAATAAAAGGAACTTGAGGAATTTTATTTTCTGTCTACTTTAAATACATTTATGAAAACAATTATTATGAAATATTTTAATATTGTTACCATATCATAATCACAGTTTGATATTTTCAGAGCTTGAAGAGAGTAGTTTGAAAGATTCATCATTCCAGGTCACCAAACTTGAGCTTCTGGGATCTACCGAAAATTTACGAAATGTCTGTGGCAAGCTACTAGCAGATCGCTATCAAAAATTTCGTAATCTCTCCTATAAGAAATATAGAATAGTACTAGGGAAATATCAGCTAAGGTAAAGGCCCCTCCACACTATGGTCCACTTCAAGCCATTACCACTGTCTGGAAGGGGTATGGCTTATCGTGGTCGATTGTGACAGACGATAAAAGAGCCTTTGTGGAGGATGGCTTCGGAGTTGGTTTTTCTCCAAAGATCAAGGCAGACAGATGCGCAGCTATTATGCGCAGTAGACCCTATGGACGAATCCACGCGCTTGGTTCATTTAGTGATCCAGCGTGTGTATGCAACCCTTGAACCATCGTTCAAGGTGACTATCAGGAAGTGGTGAACAATTGGCCATAATGTGGAGGCTACATAAGTCTTAAGGCCCTTCCACACTATGGTCCACTGCATGCCATTACCACCGTCTGGAGGGGGTATGGCTTATCGTGGTCGATGGTGGCAGATGATAAAATAGCCTTGGCGGACGATGGCTTCGGAGGCGGTTTTTCTCCAAAGATCAAAGGCAGCCAGATGCGTAACTAAAGTGCGCAGTAGACCCTATGGACGAATCCATGCGCTGGGCTCATTTAGTGCCTCAGTGTGTGTATGCAACCCTTGAACCATCGTTCAAGGTGACTATCAGGAAGTGGTGAACAATTGGTCATAGTATGGAGGCTACATTAGACATCCAGAATAAACGTTGCCCCACACAATCTCAATTCTGACTCTTTAAGTAAAAAAAGAAACTATGTTATTATGACACCTTGCCTTTTAAGGGGCAAGGAACCTCAGTTTTTAAAATAGTCAACTTCTAACTCTATTCTTGTGATAAAACAAAATAAGAAATTATATTACATAAAACATATGAGACACTGAAATCTATCCGAAAAGAAATTTTGATGCAATTTCTTTACTTAAAAATTGAAAAGTTGAAAATAATTGTTAAAATATACCTAATGCTCTGCATATTAACCAACTGTTTTAATTTTTCATTATATATTTAGCATTCACATTGATAAAATGAGTATAGATTTTTAAGTACATTTTTATGTAAGACAGTTATTTAAAATTATAAAATGTTATAGCATTTTGTTTATTGTTTGATAACTTTAAAACCTCTGTGACTGGATAAAATACTTAGGGTCGGTTTCACCAATGTCGTTTAACGTCTTACCGCGATTAACCCATGGCGCCAACCAATGGTGGGTCGTAATTAAACAGAGATTAATCGCGGTTAGCTGTTAAACGACTTTAGTGAAACCGGCCCTTAACATTTTAAAATAGCATACCCAGTTTTATGACAAACATATCAATGTATAATATTAGAAATATTTTGAGAGTCTGGGAAAAATTAATGCATCTGGAACATTTTAACCATTAATTTGATAAGATGTTTTTTCAAACATTTTGTAATTTCTGTTATTTTCCCGTGTCTGTATAGACATTAGGATCTCTGTAAAATAAACAAAAAAATATATCATTTTCCATTTTTGAAATAATTAATGTCCGCTGTGGGGAACACTGACAATTATGTTATGTAGTAGTTATAAATATACATGTCCGGTGTAGCGGCCAGACTTAGACAAATTAAGGGTTAAAGTCACTGATTTAATATCAAAATATTAAAATGAAAGTTATTTTTTTTTTAGTTTTAGTATGTTGATGTGCGAAAAAAAATCAAGTTTTAATGAAGTAAAATAATCATTCAATTAGAAAAATTTCGTTTCATTATGGATTATATGCCTAGTTAGGTATTTTAAGGATAGAAAACCATTTCATATTTTGGGTTGAATTTAGAAATTTTGAAAGTCCCTTAACCATTCAAACAATTTTTCCTTGGATGATAAAAGAATGCAACAATTAAAAAGGAAAACTGATGTTTGTGAAAGCTTCTTTTAATTTAACCAATAGAGCAGTAGTAATTACAAAAAATTGCATTTGGTGGTGCGGGTAAAATTTTATTTTCCTCTAGCAGACACGTGACAAGTACTTTGTACCCACAAAAGTTAATTACTAATTCTAATTTTTTATCTTCCGTGAAGTAATTATAGTTTTTTAATTTTACAAACTAAAAACTTAATTAAAAATCAAATCCAGATGAGATTTAGTATTGATACCAAATTTTAAAACTTTATGCGTAACAGAGTTACTAAAATAATCTCAGATAATGAAATATAAACATCTTACACAAAAATTACAGTCTTCTGAGTTAGCTTTAATTTAGATTAACCATTTGCTGGATTATTGCTTTCTCGATAAATTTAATCACCTCTTTCTTTATAGATTAGTTGGCTTGACTTTACTCTCGTACTTAAATGAATTTTCTCTGCTTTCTGCTTCCTTCCTTTTGTTTTCAGAAGAAGAGGATTTTGCTGAAAATATTTAGTGAATTTTGAAAATCTTTTTTTTTTTTTTCTTTCTGCTTCTCTTTCTCTACTTCATTTTTCTCTACTTTTTCACGTTTGGGAATACTTTTTTCTCATAAAACCAGAATAATTTTTAATGAATATTTCTTCACATATTTTGTTACTTAAAAAAGATTGATTAGTAATAGATTAAAATATTGTAAAAGAAATTCCTTAAAAAACATTTCAGAAATGACGGCTAAAAAATTCAAATCGGTGTTTAAGACGAAGTAAAATGCAAGCTATAATATATAATTTTGATACCAAATTGTACTCTCTCCCTATAGAATTATTGGCCGAACGATGGCCGATTGGTTAGGGTGCTGGCCTTCGGTACCCAAGTTCGTGGGTTCGAATTCCACTGTAGCATGGATGTTCGTACCCTTTCGGAATCGGCTTTAAGCTGCAGGTCCTGGTCTCATTAGCCCTCGTGTTGCAAAAAGTAGACCGTAGCACTACAAACCAAACCAAACCAAGCCAAACTATAGAATTATTGGGAACTGAAAAAAAAAATACAGAGAAATTTGTAATTATCAGATAACACAACTGACAGATAAGAAAGCAAGAATAATGTAGATTTTGGGTGCATTTTGTTACACTTTAAAATAATATATTAATTTTAGTAAACTTAAAAAAATATATGATGTATCCGTTTAAAAAAATTATCTGTAGCCAATTATATATAATTTTAATATAAACATAATATTAAGGTTCTATGTATTGAGCTCATGAATTTATTAGGAATCCATATGTGGTTCTGGTTGGCCAATTACTACCTCGCATACAAGTGGTAAACAGCCCAAAATCGGCGCTGTATATATATATATATATATATATATATATATATATATATATATATATATATATATATATATATATATATATATATATGACAATTCGTGATCCAGAGTTAAGGCGAATGGAAACAGTCTTCTTGATAATAATAAGTATTATTAACTCATCGTTCTTAAGGAAAGCAACTTGCGCCATTTTCATTAATCGACGCAGAGCTATGCTTGGAGAAGGTGTTGACCGCTCCATTTCCACGCGTTGACTGATCTTATCTGTTTGCAATCTCATCAAATTCTTCCAAAATGCTTCCGTGTGACCGGATTATCCTGAAAACTTACTCGAGCATGGGTCTTTTTCATTTATTTTATTATTATAAAAGAGTTCTCTTTTTAAAATCGCTTTTAACTCACGTAATTTCCAACTACCCCTTTTTTAGACCTGACATATATATATATATATATATATATATATATATATATATATATTTATATATATGTATATATATATATATATATATAATATATATATATATATATATATATATATATATATATATATATATATATATATATATATATATATATATATATATCTGTGTGTGTGTAATAATTATTTCTTCTAGTCACAATAATTATGTAACTGCTGGACACATGATAGTCCCTATTATTTTTACTTGCCCGGGCTACTGGGCAATTAGAAAGCTAATCAGCTAACAGTAATAACGATGCAGTCGGGCCATTGAAAGATACCTGCACAAATCTAATTAAAACTTCATTTTAGAGCCGCTAAAACGGACATCTTTACTAGTCAACGACAGACAAGAGAAAGACACAATCACTCTGCTCGAACAGTGGTGCACCCAAGATCGAAGACAGAAAAAATTTTCCCAGGGTAGAAGAAACTTACTCAGCAAATTAAGTGTTAAGATCGGGAAAAAACGCAGAGCCATTTGCCGGCGACAGCTGGAAAACGTGTTGAATAGAGAGAAAATTTACATCTATAGGATAGAAAGCTTTGGGAATTGTATCGAAAGAATTTAAAGTCGAAGACACTCCTTTGGTTAAGGCATTTAGAGGCTGGGAAAAAGATTTTAGGGAATTAGAATGGGAGAGAGGAGATTTATAAGGAAATATTAAAGTTAAATAATTTTGAAATATTACATATATATGTTGCGTGCGTGTGTGTACTTGTGTATACATGTCTGAATAAAAGTATATCAATGTTGTAAAATGTGTCTCAAAATTTACCATAGCATTATAAGACGCAACGTCGCTTTATTCAATCTGTGTGTAATACAGCTTCTAAAAGTATTTACCTAAGAGCTTAACTGATCTCCTACGAAGAATTTAAAACAATTTCAAAAGTAAACAGGAGACATAAACATATGACAATTTTATTTTTACTTTCACTGATGCAAAATGTCTGTTTGCTCTCCAGCTATTTCCCATAATCTCTTCGATTTGATCTTATATCTGAACAACGGAGCTTTCAATAAAATTGAATCTCGAAAACGGCTTAAAATGAGTAAAATCCCAATTTTTTTCCGTTAAAAATGTTGTAAATAAATAATAATACGGAGTTTTGTATTCGTATGCTACACCTCGATGTATTAAGATTTTTACTATGACAATGCAAAGAAATTCAGTCACTGTGACGATTTCTGTAAATCCTTTAGTATTTATAAAACACATCAAAACCGCTTACAGTCCTGAAATAAAAAATTAAAAATACAGCCCAAACAATTGTAAAAATGTAATCCTAAAAGACATCGAGAGGAAATTGAAGATACGTAGAAACGGATAATATAAAATAAATATCAAAGTTCAATCGCTACATTAATAAATTCCAATTTTAGTAAGGATTAAATCAAAGTCGTTAATTAAAAATTGCTACATCGAAAAAATTTTCATAATAATGATTTGAAATTTATAAAAATTAAAGATTAAAGCATTCTCCCTTAATAATAAAATTTTTAACAAAAGCATTATCAAAAAATAAGCCTTATGCGATTATTATGCTTTTGTACTTCTTAAATGATCTGTAAAAAAATATTTCCTTCACAGTTTTCTCAAACTTGAAATCCTCCAAATGCATAAAAATCTGTATTTACTGGCTTTCAAATTATAATGCATATAAATAACAGGAATAAAAGTATAATAACGTTTAAAAATATATCTTAAAATAAACCATTGCTTTTTATGATGCACCGTCACTTTATTTAAATTATCACGATTTTCTCAAAGTTGAAATTAAGCACATGGTAAAAGCTTGTATTTACAACATTTTTAAATAGAATGCTTATGAATAACAGGAATAAAAGTATAATAACAGAATAAAATTATAAAATAATCTTAAAATGCACCATTGCATTTTATGATGCACAGTCGCTTTATTCTTATTATCACGTTTTTCTCAATGTTGAATTTAACCAATTACGTAAAAGTCTGTATTTACAGGCTTATAAACTACGATACATACGAAAAACAGGAATAAGAGTATAATAATATTTTAAAATAATCTTAAAATACAACAATGTATTTTATGATGCACTGTCACTTTATTTTAACTCTGGGTGTTACAAATTCTAAAATTATTTACCAAAGAGATTAACTGATCCCCGCTACGGAGAATTTAAAATAATTTCAAATGTAAACGGGATATATAAACTGATAACAGTGTCTAGTTTTATTTTTAACTGCTGTAAAATGTCTGCTTGCTCACCAGCTAGTACCCATAATCTCTTCGATTTGACCTGATAGCTGAGCAACGAAGCTATCAGATCAAATCGAATAAATATTTTTGTAAGACAAAGAAATTCACTAACTGTGAAGATTTCTATAAGTCCTTTAGTATTTATAAAACACATAAGAATTCCACATGAAATGCAAAATCTCCATCCAAAATCCAATACTAAAACTACAGCCGAAAAAAATAACAAAAATATAACCCTGAAACATAGCGAGATGAAACTAAAGGCACGCAGCAAAAAATTATACAAAATAAATATCAAAATACACTCGCTACATTAATAAATTCCAATTTCAGTATGAATTAAATCAAAATTATTAGTTAAAAATTCCGACATCAAGTAAACTGTCCGTAATATTGTTTTGAAATTTATATGAGTTAATGATTAAAGTATATTTTCTCTTCTAAAAATAAATAATAATAAGAGTTAAGTGGTTAATATAATTTTATAACAGTAAAATTATCTGTAGGTGTTATATCCTTCACAGTTTTCTCAAAGTTGAAAATAATCAATTGCATAAAAACCAATATTACAGGTTTTTCAGTTACAAGTACATTACGCTACTAGTGTACTAGTAGTTGTCTACTGATAATACTTGTACATAGATAAATAAAAGTATAATAATGTCTTAAAATATATCATATAAATACGCCATTGCATTTTATGATACACCGTCACTTTATTCTAGCTTTGAATAATACGAAAATATTTACTAAAGATCTTAAATGATCCCCTACAAAGAATTTAAAATAATTTCAAACGTAAACAGAAGAACCAAAATGGATGACAAAATTTATTTTTGCTTTGACTGAAGCAAAATGTATATTTGCTTTCCAGCTACTCCTTTTTGTAATCTCTTCGATTTGATTTTATAACTAACAGAACACGTTAGCTTAGAATAAGACTGAATCCCAAAGAACTGCTTAAAAGGAAGAAAATCCCAATCTCTAAGTTAAAATTGTTGTAGATAATTCGGAGATTTTTGTATTTGCTTGCAGTACCAAAATGTATAAAGATTTTAGTAAGGCAATTTAAAATATTTAGTCACTCTATAAATTTTTCAAAGTCTTTTAGTATTAAGGAAAAACGCTTATAGTCTTGAAATCCAAAATTAAAAATATAGAAATGTAACTGATGACACGTAGCGGTGGGTAATATAAAATAAATACAAAACTGTACTCTTTACACTCAATAAATTCCAACCTTAGTAAGGATTAAATTAAACCAATGGAGGAGAAAACAGCCAGGGAAAATTGGAAGTAAGCTATTTAATTTAATTCCTTAATAATAAATAACTGTACAAAATTTCTCTAAAATATTTGAACTGAATAAATTTGCTAGATTTCTCGTTTATAAGGATATAATTAAATCAATGAAGGAGAAAACGGCCAGGAAAAATTAAAGATAAGCAATTTATTTTTTAACTCCTTAATAATATACAACTATACAAAATTTATCTAAAATATTTTTAATTAATAAATTTTCTAGATTCTATTTTACAAGAGTTTTGATCTTTTTATTTGAACATCATTTAGGTTTTTTAAAGTCTTAAAATTTCTTCTCATCGATCAAAAGTAACAAAGTACAGTGGACTCCGCTTAATGTTATCAATCGCTTATTGTTATCGAAATCACTTGGTCCGATTTTCTCTATTAATTTGTATATTAAAATTATCACTTCATGTGATCGTTACATCGATTAATGGGATCAGTTTTCAAACCTCATTTTAACTGGCAAAGGAATATTCACAATATATTCAGTAGGAACCCATTATTTTCTATCCCTTTGCTGCTGTTTGAATTTCCTTGAATTCTTCTCTTCAGCCTAGGGCAGCGGTTCTTAACCTATGGGTCGCGACCCAATTTTGGGTCGCGAAGCATATTTCTTGGGTCGCGCAGAGTCGAACCAAAAAAGTTGGTAATACACCAAATAATAAGTAATACCAACACCTCCTAGAACAAGTTAAATCCTGAAATAGATATAAGGTGCTCCTTGACAAGATTCAACCGAGGTTTGAAGATCTTTCAAAATGTATTCAAGCATAAGGTTCTCATTAAAACTGTATGACTTGCATTTAAAATTTAAAAAACTTAACATATGTATCGATATTTCTTTTTTTTAGGAATAAGTTAAAATGTCAATTATTTTCAAAAAGTTATAAATATATTTTAATTTGGTCAATAAAAATTATTAAAAACACTTGATTATTAATTAAATTTTCCTTGGATCGAAAAGTACTTTTTTTATCTTTATTATTAAAAAATAAATAAAAAATTTGAAAGTTAAAAAAAATCATCATCGTAGGATTGAAGATTTTTTAAAAATACGCTCTAAAATAAAGCAATGAAAAAGTTTTGACTTTTTTTGGGCCGCGACATGAACATATTTCTCAAATTTGGGTCGCGGCTTAAAAAGGTTAAGAACCACTGGCCTAGGGAAATAGGGAATGAACAAAGGAGTGGGATATTACACGTTCCTGAATTTTTTCAGAAATACGCACACTCTGATGATGGTCAAAGGTTGTCAGATAAACAGAACACATTCTTATCGGAACTGAGAAGGAGCGTATTCCCATTTTATGACTTGCTCGCTTACATGCAGCTTGCCGATATAGAAGCCAGAAAGCAAAATGATTTAACATTAACACAAAAGATTGAAATTTTAAATCGTTATGACAGGTTGATCATAATAATCACCAATTTATCCCGATTTTCTCTATTCATTTGTATGTTAAAAATATGGCTTTATATGATCGTTACATCACTTAATATTATCAGTTTTAGAACCTCATTTCAACTGGCAAAGGAATATTCACAATATATTCAGATGGAACCCATTCTTTTCTTTTCCTTCGCTGTTTGAATTTCCGAGAATTCTCCTCTTCAAACTATGGAAATTTGGAATGAACAAAGGAGGGGGAAATAACACGTTCCTGATTTTTTTCAGAAATACGCACACCCTGCTGATGGTCAAAGGTTGTCAGATAAGCAGAAAGCAACACATTCTTATTGGAACTGAGAAGGAGCGTATTCCCATTTTATGACTTGCTCGCTTACATGCAGCTTGTCGATATAGAAGCCAGAAAGCGAAATGATTTAACATTAACACAAAAGATCGAAATTTTAAATCGTTATGACAGGTTGATTATGATTACGAACAATTTATCAATGAGCTTCTTAGAAAAAATTGTAGACAGTCAACAATTTATCAATTTTTTTAATTATGTATACAATTCTTATGTTTTAAAGGATAATATGCAATACATAAATATAAGATGAATTTTTTTCATTTTATTTTAAAATTTAGTAAGTGTGAATTAAAGGGGGGGTAAATTTATCTAATTTTGTCTATCGTTTATTGTTAACAATCGGTTGTTATTATCAAAATCACGGTGTTCTAAACTGATCACATTAAGCGGAGTCCACTGTATCTCTTATATTTACAAATTATTTTTAAGTAGTTTGTGAAGTTTGGGTACGTTTTCAATCGGTTTGTTAACAATCGGTTGTTATTATCAAAATCACGGTGTTCCAAACTGATCACATTAAGCGGAGTCCACTGTATTCCTATATTTACAAATTATTTTTAAGTAGTTTGTGAAGTTTGGGTACGTTTTCAATCGGTTTGTTAACAATCGGTTGTTATTATCAAAATCACGGTGTTCCAAACTGATCACATTAAGCGGAGTCCACTGTATCTCTTATATTTACAAATTATTTTTAAGTAGTTTGTGAAGTTTGGGTACGTTTTCAATCGGTTTGTTAACAATCGGTTGTTATTATCAAAATCACGGTGTTCCAAACTGATCACATTAAGCGGAGTCCACTGTATCTCCTATATTTACAAATTATTTTTAAGTAGTTTGTGAAGTTTGGGTACGTTTTCAATCGGTTTGTTAACAATCGGTTGTTATTATCAAAATCACGGTGTTCTAAACTGATCACATTAAGCGGAGTCCACTGTATCTCTTATATTTACAAATTATTTTTAAGTAGTTTGTGAAGTTTGGGTACGTTTTCAATCGGTTTGTTAACAATCGGTTGTTATTATCAAAATCACGGTGTTCCAAACTGATCACATTAAGCGGAGTCCACTGTATCTCCTATATTTACAAATTATTTTTAAGTAGTTTGTGAAGTTTGGGTACGTTTTCAATCGGTTTGTTAACAATCGGTTGTTATTATCAAAATCACGGTGTTCCAAATTGATCACATTAAGCGGAGTCCACTGTATCTCCTATATTTACAAATTATTTTTAAGTAGTTTGTGAAGTTTGGGTACGTTTTCTGATATTCTAGAAATTTCGTTGCATCTGAAAAAGATGTTATATCATTTTTATGTTAATTATATAACTACTTAAGTACAATGCAGTTTGTCCATTAAAACAGAGCCGAACGATGGCCGATTGGTTAGGGTGTTGGCCTTCGGATCCAGAGTTCGTGGGTTCGAATCCTACTATGGCATGGATGTTCGTAGCCATTCGGAATCGGCTTAAGCAGTAGGTCCCGGTCTCATTAGCCCTCGTGTTGCAAAAAGTAGACCGTACCTCTCCAAACCAGGCAATTAAAATAAAACTATACTTCTTTTTAGATTGCGTATCAAAATTTAGACCATAGTGCTCCAAAGCAAATAAACAACCAATCATTTTAGAATATCCTGGTAACATGACTCTCTTGTAAACGATGTCTTACTCTGGATGTTTTCATCGCCTGAGTTTGTTGGAAAAATCCCAGTATTCTTAATTATGACTATTTCTTCAAAATGTCAAATGGGAGGTATAATTAGGAACAGATGTTTCTGAAACATCTGATATAACTTCCATTAAAACTATGGTCAAATGAAAACATTCTTGGTAGTCTAATAATCAACAAAGCTTTTGTATTTTTAAAATACTTAAAAAATATTTATTGGTCTTCCACTATTAATATTGAGGTCTGTAATCTCTTAAATTTTGTATCGTTACGGCAAGAGTAAAAATGACGAAATTAGTGCTGACAGTTATTACTTAAAGTACTTGTAAGTAATAATACGCAGTTAAGATTTAATTTTCTTCTATTAAATTTAGGTTTAGACTTCAACCGTATAATCGCGTTCTTATCTAATCTTCGCATAAAGTTATCAATATTTCCCGGTTGCTTCGCTAGTTCTTTCGGTTGACGTAAAACTTTAATTTATTAAGATCCGTACAAACAATCAAATTACGTCTTTTGAAGTAGTTTATCGATTAATCGTTTACATCGTCAGAGTCAAGCAATCGATGAATATTGAAATAAGACTTTCTAGAACCACGAGTCGAAAAGTTAGCTATCGATCGTAGGTTGGGGTGACATTTATTTAAAGCTAGTAACTTTATGTTGGTGTAATCTCTGAATATAGATCTGTGTTCTTTCCCCTTGACCTCCAGATAATTTGTCCCTCTATTAATTTAGACACTCAAGTAGAGTAGGAATGTACCTTCGTTTGTTACTTTGAGTTTATAAATTAATTCTGACTTCCGAACCCTAAGAACTTACCATAAGACTCATACATTAAAAACTGCAAAATGGTACATATCAAAATCAATATATATTGATTAGACAAATTAAACTACATAATGCGGGTGTCGACGAGGACCAATAACACAAACAAAAAACGTAGACAATAACATTTGTCTTTAAACTTATTTTAATAATCATAATGCCAGCAGCAACGTGCGGCCATCACTCGCAAATAGTTCTCCTTCTTAAACTAAACTACAAAAAGTGGTGCCACAAAAAATGCAACTAAATTATACTACAAAACAAAACAGCATACTGAGCATAAAACATAACAGTACAAAATGTAAAACATTGAGTTCGACGATAAACAAAAAAAAAAGCAAAATACAAAACATTAATAAATGATTCAAACAACGGGCATGAATCATGGTCAAAATGTTAAGATCTTAAAGCTGTAATTCAGTTTATTTAACAGATAATCAACTAACTGGAATAAGCCTTTTATGAAAATAGTTTTCGCTATAATACCAATAGATCCCATTCTTTCAAATCTTAAGTAATATTCCTATCACGTTGTTTTATAATTTTCAGAATATTTAATTAAAATGGTTGTTTCTTAAACTTAGAGATTAATTATTGAAAACTATATTCCACAGGCTCTTTTACAAATCACCCTGAAACATGAAATTTTGATGAAAATGTTAATAAATTTATTTCCTGGGTAGAGCAGAAATAGAGTAATTGTAGACAAGTAGATAAAATATCTTTTGTTGCAACTTATAGTTTATCTATGAAATATCTTTCTACTGCTGAAAGGAAAGTTTTAGACGCCTTTCATTTTCTCTTGTTTGCAGAGGCGTACGGAAAGGGTGGGTTAGGGGTTTAAACATCCCCCTTGAGCTCAAACAAAATGGCAAAAATAAAAATTTTAGTAGAAATTATGCGGGCTATTATTTTTTAGAATTATGACCCACCCCCCTTGAAAAAATTCTGCGTATGCCACTACTTGTTTGCAAATACAGTAGAACCTCGATTATCCGAGCTAATTGGGACCGCTAGTACCTCGGATATCGGAAATCTCGGTTAATAGTAACCATGTATAAAAACCTTCCGTGATTGCGAATTTAACTAACTTTTAAAGTAAAAAACTATAGAACGCTCTTTAAATGATAAAAATAAACATATATGAACTTATGTTTCACAGTTTTTTTTAAAACGATTTTAAAAAGTTGTAATAGTTCTTGGAAGTTGAGTGCTTTTGTGGGGAAGAAGTGCCTGTAACAGGGACAACGAACTAAAATGTGTATAATTTTTTCCAAGCTCATTTTGGAAAGTTGAAAAAAAATTAGACTTCCTTATTGACTCGGTTAACAGAAACCTCAGTTAATCGAGGTTCTACTGTATTATATGCTACTTGATGCAAGGTAGACTGTGCTCATAGCCTTCAGAACATCGTATATTTTTATTTGCACCTTATAGGCTCATAGACTGTGCTCATAGCCTTCAGATAAATAACTGAATTTGTTTCTAAATTTAAAAATATTAAATAACAGTTAAACTTCATAAATTCTATGGAAATCTTTGTCCTATCGATATTTTATGGTATATAAAAGTCATTTGTAATTTGAATATGTATAAAATTCCATAAGTGTCCATCAATACCATGGTACAAAAGGTCAAAAGTTAAAAGAGTACTCATTAAGTAAAAGAAAATTGTACATGATTCACAGAAAATTGCCTACTAAAATATTCGTATCAATCCCTAAACATTTTTTTAAATCAGAATATTTTGAAGCTACGTAAGACAATACAATTAAATTTCCTGTGAGAAAAAATATTGCCCCATTTAAACTTCTTACCAGACATGAAAGTTTCATATTTTTTACCTATCTTAGATAAGATTCACACTTTCTGGTTTCAAATCTATGTAACATTTTTTTAAGCCGGGTGACCTCTGACAACTCGCGGGGCTTTTCTGTCTTGATATACACTTCAATTTAAGGGAGGAAATGAGAAGTCCGGAGTTATATGGTTATTTGAACATCGTATATTTTTATTTGCACCTTATACATTTTTACGTATGCTTTTCTTTATATTATGGTTTCCCTAGGTTTTAGGAAGAGGATATTTCTTTTTCCTGTAGTTTTTTTAGTTTCAATGAGGAAGAAAATGCGACCAATTATCGTTTTACTAGTGATATTATGGTAGAGGGTGGAGGATATCAAAAATGCTTTTATAAATTATTTACTTAGAGTTATGAAATTTTGTATGCATATAAACTGAAATATAAATAAATTAATCACAATAAAGGTTCTTAAAATAAGATAATATTTAAAAAAATAATTTCTTATCAATATTTTTTTAATTCTTTAAAATGTTCTATGAGATTTAAGTTTCTATAGACTTCTGCAAAATATTTATCAAATACTCATAATATGCATTAAATTAATTCTGTGTATCCATTATAAATTTAGATTGCATTTAAATTATCAAAACTCAATTTAAATTGTGGTTAAGTACGAATTTTTTACAAAATTTAATGTGCTGAGATAAAAGAATTTGATATAAATTAATTATTTAATCTATCAACAAAATATTGTCAAAAAGATATCTTTAATTAATAATAAAACAAAAATTAAAGAAAAAATTTGGAAATTCATGTGTAAAAAACAGTTAAAAAACTAACAAAATCAAGGAATTGAGTTTTTAAATAAAGATGTATATTTTTAAAAATATTTTAAAATGTAATTAATTTAATTATAATTTAATATATATATATATAAATAATTATATATAATATTTAATTTATTAATTAAATTTTTATTATTTAATATATTAATATACACATATATTATGTGAAGTATGAGTAAATTAAACACAATAAATTTAAAGTCAGATAGTATATTTCAATTAATTTTTTATCAACAGCTTTTAATTTTCAAAATGCTTCTTGAGATTTAAGCTTTTATAGACTTCTATAAAATATTTATCACACAATCCTAGTAAACATTACAAGATATTCATATATCCATTAAAAATTTATATTTTCATTTAGATTATTAAAACTCATTTTAAATTTGGTTTAAGTCCGAATTTTTCACAAAATTCAATGTGCAGGAAATGGAGTGTTTTCTACATATCAACTATTCAATCTATCAACAAAATTCCACATTAAACCGTTAAAAAATATCTTAATAATAAAACAAAATTGAAGAAAAAGTTTGAAAGTTAATGCGAATGGAACATTTTTAAAACACAATAGTTCAATGAATTGAATTTTTAAAAATGTTGTATAATTTTAAAAAAATATTTTAAAATGCGATTAATTTAGTTATATTTCAATGCATATGTGAATTAAACACAATAAAATTTTATTAAAATTAAATAACATTTTTGAGTAACCAATTTCTTATCAACATTTTAAAATTTTTTAAAATACTGATATAAATTTCGTTAGATTATTACAAAATATTTACCACGCACCCCTAATATACACTAAAACAAATCCATGTATCAAATTTAGATTTCATTTATATTACTAAAACTGAATTTAATTTGATAAAGGTCCAGATTTTTTTTCAAAATTACGTTTACAAATGTATAGAGATAAAAGTATTTCCTATAAATTATAACTATTCAACCCATCAGCGAAATACTACCCAAAACTATTAAAAATATTTTTTTAAATAATAATAAGGCAAAGATTCAAGAAAAGAAATTACAAATTAAGGTGCAAGAAACATTTTGGAAATTAAAATATTATTTAAATTTTTTTTTTAATTTATGTGAATTTGGAAATATATGTGTATAAAGTGTCGTAACTCCAAGTTAATAATTTCCAAAAGTGTACTGTCAAGTTCATAATTTCCTTAAGATAAATTCTAATTTTAATATTATTTCTATATTGAAATTAATTAAACACCTTATTTGATATTTCAATAAAGATATGATGTTATTTGCTGTAAAATTAGAAAATAGCTTGAATACATTTATTTGAAGAATTGCTTATTAAAATATTTATTTTTATGCTTGTTTAACCAACACAACAGATTAGAATTTTAACATGTCTTTTATATCTATGGTTTCATTGATTAATTATTAGCTACATTTAATCAGAAATTAACTATAAATTTACTGACACAATTTCATCAAAAATACCTTTATTTAGATGCAATTAACATGCTAATTTCTATGCTTATTAGGCCTAAACAATAGAAATTTTAAAATGTTTTCCCATCTATGCTTTTATTAATTTTTTCATTCATTTAGTTTTAATTTAAATTATATTTTTAATTTGCATGGCTTGAAGGAAAAAGCATTTACTTTATTAAGAAACAATTAAGTGTTTTAAGGAAAATCTTTAAGGAATCTCATTATTCAAATTTAAATCTCTTCTTAAAAACAATTATTTTTATGATTCAGTTTTGAATTAAACGCAATCATATTATTTGTAAAATTTAACACAGAGAAATACAAGACTGAATGTCATTTCTGTAAAAATTTAATTAAAATTGTGCATCGAATTCTTGTTTCTCCTTTCGGTGCAACTAAAGTAAAAGGCACAGTGTCACAAATTTTAAATTTCGCAGAAGAGTATAACAAAGGTTTTTAATACATTTGTTTGAGTTAGGCCGTTTATAGAGAAAAGATTTATAAACATCTTTGGGGTAATAGGGAAGATATGGTGCCTCACGTTCAAGGTCAAGGTAATTGGGTTTAACGGAGTACCTAGCGAAGTGGAAGGTCTTCACTTTAACCTCCGAACATAAGCAGATCAAAACATAAATTTAGGCCTCTAGGCAAAAAGTAATCCAAACAAAAATTTAATATATTCCAGCTCACAAGAGAGCGAAGAGATGAGAACGTTCTCATAAAAAATTATGAGTAACCAACGCGTTGTCTAATTAGGGGATAATTAGACTGTAACCTTGACAATGACCATTTGGAATGGTTATCAGCAATACAGATATGGTGCCTGTGAACACATAAAAATAGTAGAAATAAGCAGTTATATGTTCAAATGGGAGTCTTTACCTCGAAATCTTAATGGTTCATACTGCATTTTCAAATTCCCTAAATCTTTAATTTTTAGCAAATGGAGGTAATGCTGTTGTGTCACATAATAGAGAAGAACAAATTATACATGAATATGCAAAAATCTCAATTAAAAAAAACCGGACATAGTGCTCTTTACTTCCGAGGTACACATTTTTATTTAACTCTTCTTCTCAGAGCTCTATCATGTTTATGTGACTCAATTTCCCTTTTTATTAACACATTGTGTGCTGGTACATTTCGCATTGTATCGGGAGCGGGCTTTTTGAACGTAAATTTATTTATTCAGTTAGATCTCAATAGATCGAAAATTATTTATTTTTTAACCAACTTTTCGTATTTTATATGGAAATATATAAACAAATATATAAATAGAAATATATAAATAACAACCATAAGATTTTTGTAAACAAAAAATGTATTTTTTAGTGGAGAAATTTATAATAGCATCGTAAATATGAAAAATCAAATAGAAATAGTAGCATAAAGTTTTTAATTTTTCCCGTTCTGTGGCTCCGCATCGACTAATGTAAAAACTAGTTTTTATTTGTCTAAATTTTTCCAGAATCTATATAGTAGACAAGAACATTCGGCTTCGTTTTCCTGTGTATACCGTTATTTTTGTACCCACAAACAAACCATGTTGTTACACTAACCCGTACTAGTACGCTCAAGTATCAATCGTCAGAAAACGTACTAATACGTGCCCCGCATACAATGTGTTAAGTGTGACTCGCTCTAAAAGTATGCGACCTACACTGAAGAACTATAGCACAATGACCACTCTGAAGTTTAGACATTTGTTTAAACTTCTGAAAATATTACTTAACTATTCGTTCTCTAACTTTGGTCTTGTAAAGAACATTTTTAAAGTTACGTTTTACAGTGAAGTTTTGGGGACTTGCGTAGTTAGGGTTCCACCAACATTCGAAATAGGAAAATAAATTATACTCCTGCATCCTCAACAGCTGAAAATGAATTGTAGGTTTTGAATAACATGTTTCTGATTATTGGCAATGATTGTGAGATTTTTAGGAAACGTACCTCACATTAAAAATGACTAAAAAAAGGTTTTTTTTTAAACATCACTCCATTTTGTGAGTTTTTTCTTTTTTCTCGATTTTTAAAATTTTTATCGATGTCTTACTAGATTCACATAAAAGATGTAGACTTACAAAAGGAATATGACGGTGCAGATTAAGTTTTGAAAAATTGAATTGAACATTGTCCCATATATTCTGAAGAGCATTTTTTATTTTCTTCTCTCCCAATTTGTTTTCCATAAACGCCCATAAATGTTCTATACGATTCAAATCCAGACTTTATGGAGGATGAGGCAGTACTTTTTGTACATTATATAATAACCATTCCTTTACAATCTGAGCGTTATGGTTGGGATCATTGTCTTGGACCAAAGAGAAGTTTCTATTTAAATTCAATTTTACAGCTGTGTCTGGTAAATTTAGTTTTAGAACATTTAAATATACCATTTTGTCTATGGTACCGTCAATAAACATTAAATTTCCAACACCGCTAGCTGCCGTTGCCCACCATACCATAACGTTACGACCGCCATGTTTAACATTTACTTTTATATTTCTTGATTTAAGTGCTGTACCTTCCTTTCTCCATCAATAAAAATAACTTAAGAAGTAAAAATAACTTAAGTAAGAAGACTTCCCAAAGTCTTGGGACTTTGCAATATAGTATTTAGCATACTCGAGGCGTTTTTTCACAGTTCTGGCAGATAAGTATGGTTTCTTATGTGGTGCACAGGCTCTATATTCCGTAGAATGTAAAAAATTTCTTACCGTCTGTGAATGCACATTAACAACAGATGTCTCAACTCTCTTGATATCTTCACTCCATAAAATTGTAGGATTCTCTTTAACAAATCTAAGTATCGGCCTCTCTACTGAGGCGAAGAAATCTTTTTGGGCCGACCACTTCTATTTGGTCTGTGTAAAAATCTATACCTTTTATAGTTATTAAATACGTAATGCACTGAATGAGGCTAATTTCCCAATTTCTTCAATATCTCTTATGCTTTCATTTTCTTTCCATAGTGTAACAATTAAGTTTTTCATATCTATAGAAGTTTGATTTGTCTCCATTTCCTAATATTGAAACCAAGAAAAAGAAATTTAAACAGTTCAGTCTCAAAGCTTTGATTTGTATTCGTGCCAAAAATGCAACAGTGTCTTAAAAATTTGCATAAAATTTGCATAAAGCAGTGTATAGTGCGAATAAAATAAATATCCAAGTTTTTTTTGGCTGTGGAAATCTCAAAATTTTATCTTTAAATTATTTTAAAATTAAATGCAGTGTTTTATTGAAATTCAAACCAGTCATCTCAATCGTGGAAGAAATTACCATTTTTAAAAAAATGTTTCATTTTAAAAGTACAACTCTCTTTTAAAATGTTGCACTACAAAATGGATTCTCCTTGCTGTCCAACTTTTCTCTTTTTTTTTTTTTTTTTTTTGGTTCACTGTATGTGAAGCAATGATCTCTCTCAGGATTTAGGATTATCCTAGATTCATTTTGACGGATTTTACACATGCTTAACATCTTTTACCTGCAAAAAAATATTTAACACAATAAAATGCTTTCTGTTTATTAAATATTAAAATCTTAAAGTACACAACAATAGAAAATAAGAAGTTCCTTTTTCATTTTCAATATTAATTTTTATTGATTTTAATATGGATTTTAATGTGGAATAATACCACAGCTAAAAATAATGACAATAAAACAAAAATAAGAAATAAAATGATTATTTTAAATTTTAAGATTTTATTTTAAAACTTTTTATTCTACTGTATTCAAAACTTTTCTGGTTGTTTTGATAAATGACGTAGTACAGTTTGTTTCATAGAAATAAAAATTAAAATTTGTTTATGACATTAATTTAATGTGTACTCAAACAGTGTTGTTTATACTTTGTATAGTTCCATACTGTATAAAAATACCGCTGTTTGAACATATCATTTAAAATCAATTGTTTCGCTGTCTTTACTCGTTTCCTGACGAGCGAATACACAACATTAGAAAATAAGAAGTTTCTTTTTCATTTTCGACATTAATTTTTATTGATTTTAATATGGCTATGTGGAATAATACCACAGCTAAAAATATTGACAATAAAACAAAAATAAGAAATAAAATGATTATTTTAAATTAAGATTTTATATTAAATTTTTTTATTCTACTGTATTCAAAACTTTTCTGGTTATTTTGATAAATGACGTAATGGAGTTTGTTTAGTAGGAATAAAAAATAAAATTTGTTTATGACATTAATTTAAGGACTACTCAGTGTTATTTATACTTTGTATACTTCCATACTGTATAAAAATACCGCTGTTTCAACATATCATTCAAAATCAATTGTTTCGCTGTCTTTACTCGTTTCCTGACAAGCGAACCTCACATCCGCTTGACGGATGTTTTATTGGGATTTTTTTTCTATCAAAGCTATCAGGATAATAGGGGATCCGGAAGTCTGGATTATATACTACTATGATCAAAATGTATCGGAAATGCTGTCATGAAACAAAGGGTATCAGTTTATAGGTCAATATTTATTAAATCCTCTTCAAAGTAATTTCATCTGACGGCAATACATTTCTCCAATGTTTTTCCAAATTCTCAAACTTAATAAAGTCGTTTTCAAGAAACCCCGTCAGGGTTTGTAGTGAATTTTCTTAGCTATAAACTGACAACGGTAACCATGAAGCTCCATTTTCTCATGTGAAAATATGGAAAACTCTTCATTATGCCATATCAGATGAAGATGGAGCTTGTGAAACGTTTTTCTTGAATTTTCGGCATGGATCTTGGAAAATAATTACATTATCATAAGGCGCATCAATGTGGTGTAAAATCTATGAGATATCTCGCCAAATTCAGGTCTTTTCCACGAATTTCTTCACTCAAACATAGCAAAACTTTCAAATAATATTCCTCATCAACAGCTTCTGCAATTGATAGAAATTTATAACGCACAATACTACGATAAGTTAAGAAGTGAATATTAGCTTGCATTTTCTAGAGTTTGTCGTTTCTTTTTCACTCTTGCTTATCCCTCAAGTGTCTTGATTATTGAACTTCTGTATCACAAGTATAGATACAAATTTCATCCCTCTTTAACAGTGTGTTTAAAAAAAATCGCCAAGAGAAATCCTCTCTTGAACCATTTAAATATGCCGTTGTTTTTGGAACAACTTAATAAATGATACATCGCAAGCCTAAATGATCTTTATATTTTCTAGACATCAACCATATTATATAGAAACATTCAATAATATCTCTAATTGTTAGACCACGATCATTGAGTATCAATTTTCTGATCCGATCGACATGTTGATTAGTTGAAGTCAGTGGCGTAGGAAAGGGGAAAAGGAATGGGGTAGTTGTAACCCCCCATGAGGATTTCTGTAAAGGTCTTACATATGTAATGATTGCTGCATTAACCCTCCTTCCCCCATGAAAGATTTCTCGCTATAGCTCTGGTCGAAGTTCAGGGTCTACTGACATGGTTCACCTAAGAAGAATTCATCACCTTCTTTATACATTTTATACCACTCTAATACACTTCATTTTGATACACAATCATCATGATTCATCTAAAATTTTTTTATGTTTCTTACGCATTTTATAGCACTCAAATATATTGATTTTGATGCACAGTCTTCACAAACGATCTAAACGGATTATCTACCTTCTTTACGCATTTTATATCCCACAAATATATTTGTTTGTGAATACATTATTGTCATTAAAGACTTTTTGCATTATTTCAGATATATTTGTAGCAAATACTTTATTGCAGGTACAAAATTTATTTTCCGTTCTTTGCTTAATCACATTTGCCATTTTTGAAAATTGACAAACATTCTTATCTCACAAACAAATTTTATTTTCAGTCGGTAATTTAAAATCAAATATTCAGTGTTGCCATTCAATTTATAAATATTTGAGAAAAGTTTGCCTATGATTTCTAACATCAGTTTATTTTAAATGGAGCATTCTCGACACTTTTTGATCGGAATAGTATGTACAAGACTACTAAAAATGATTCATTTATTTTCAAAGCACTATACAAAGTGCGTTCAGTAAGTACTTAGTTGTCCCTATATCCAAGAGTTTCTCTATTCAGGCGGACTTTAGTATGCTCGCCTTAACTATCATTTATGAGAGAGAGAGAGAGAGAGAGAGATATCCTGTCGAGCAATAGACACATATTTATACTGATGGTTCTGCGGTTGATGGAATGACAGGTGCTGGCGTAATGTGGTCATATTTCAACTTAGAGAGGCTATTGGCCACATCCGTGATAATTTCGATGCTGAATTGTATGCAATTTGGATGGCTCTGGGCCACTGAAAATACAGCTAAAGAAAAGATTGTTTTGTTTCCTGATTCTAAAGCTGCCATTTATACAATTACAAACTATAATCTAGTCCTTCCATCCTTTGAATTCAAGTGTAAATTTCGTATTAGCTCTTTAATTAAGTCAGAGAAAGATATCACTTCTAATGGATTTCCAGCCACTGCGATGTTCCTGACAATGAACAAGTGGATACACTCATAAAAGAAGGATATAATCTTAATCAACCTACTATATGAGAAACATTAAAAAAAAGACATTATTCCTCTAAGAAACATTAAAAGGACCGTTAAAGAACATATCCTCAAAGCTATACTTGAATATTTTTTACGTACATAAACGTGTACAAACAAAAAGTTTTGTTGGAAAACACAGATTATTTAAATAATATTTCGTTTCAAGTTATGTACCATATGATGTAGTTCGAGGGTTCGAATCTCACTGCTGGCATGGATGTTCGTAGCTGTTCGGAACTGTCTTTGCGCAGTAGGTCTCGATCTTATTGGCCCACGTGTAGCAAAACAGTAGGCTGTAGCTCTCCAAACCAATCAGTCTGAATGTGGTCGGTTATTTTAACCCTTTCGGGTCTATCATCCCACTGAAAGTACATCAAATTTGATCTCACTCTATTCAATAAATATTACAAAATATTCCCCAAGATATCCTTTTTGTATTCAAATGACTTGTATTTAAAAGGTTTATTTCGTTATTTTCTAAAAGGTTGGATATACTTATTTGATAGTACTCATTCCAGATGGATTTATTTCTCTTCCATGTAAGATTCCAACATAACATACCCTCATTCATGTGTTCTTTCATACGTTCACTTGAAATAAGAAAGTCGCTTTGGTTTATTTTGATTTTTAATAATATAAACAACGTTTGTTTGTTTTGGAGCTCTACGATCTACCGTTTTGCAAACCAGGGTTAATATATAAACAACTTTAATGTTATTTGAAAACACTGACTTTAAGAACATTACTTTAGATAATGTTTGACGTAGTGTTTATCTTAAAAAATAATTATATATGTGACTTACTGTTATTGTTATTATATTTGTGAGTAATTATTTTAGGACGGATAGTTGAATATCTGTTCTAAAATCCAAACCGTTAATTGAAATTAAATAAAACTTAGTTTAAGTATTTTAGAAGAATTTATAGGTGTGTTTTAATGAAACTTTTTAACTGAAAACAAATTTTAGACCCAAAATAGTAAAAAAGACCTTATGGGACATGGGACGTTGCATTGCAGTAGTAAGAGAAATAGGAAGTTAAATTTCAATTTATAAGATTTTCAAATTTTAATGATATTTTTATAAGATTACATAATGTTGTTACATAAAACGCATACTAAAATCTATTAGAAAATTATTTTTGATCAAAATATGAGACTATTTGATAATAATTGAATCATCCAACAATATTCCTTAAAAACGTTCTTAGTGCACAGTAAACTAATCAATTGCTTTTAATTTTCATTTTATTCTGAAACTTATATAGAAACTGAGCTGGGTATCAGTTTTCACTTACGTTAAATGATACTTATATAAGACAAATATTTAAAATTAGGGAGTGTTTTAGCAACTGTTTTCTCAGTTTTACGATATTAAATTCCCTATAAATCGAGACTTTGCAATTTTCAAAAGCGCACCAAGTTTATTGAAAAATACATTACTAGACAATTTCCGAATTTTTGAATAAAAAATACATAAAAGTAATACACCTGGAACATTTTGAAATTTCTAATTCGATACAAAAATCATCAAACTGGAAAATATTATTTTTTCAGACTCTTTAAAATCAGGGTGTGAAAAAATTTCTCACTCCCCTTAAAATAAGGGTGTATGAGAAAAAAACCTGTTTCAGAACAGTAAAGTAAGCATGTTATTTGAAAATTATTTTTGGATAATGAAGCGTGTATCTAACTTGATTCTTTCAGAACAAAGAATCATTTCCTATTTTTGGTCAAAACCTGTCATTTCGAATGTCTCCAGTCTCCTTAAAGGCAAAGATTCCATTATTGAAGAAATAAGCAACATTTATCATTAGTATTTAAAACCATTTCTGAATTCGTCTCTGTATATTTTGGAAGGATTTATAATTTTAATCCTTTGTTTGTTGGCGTTTTACTTCTTCAGCATCAGGGTTTAGATATATTGTGAGAATAATCCCGAACCAAAAACCTCAATTCTGCTAATATATTAAATGGCTTTTGGTGCATTAATATATTCAGTAGTTAATATGTGAGAAATCATTAACAATGGGGAAACAGCCAGCGTACTGAGAAAGGGTGGAACGAACATCCACCTCAATGACAGAATTAGTTTATACGTTTACCCTGGTCTAGCTCAATATATGTGACAGATATGGAAATAAACACGCCTCTTTTTTTAAATATTTTACCAAATTATGATCAATATAAAGATAGAAAACCAACTTTTACTTTTTATTAATTTTAAAATCTAAATTTAGCTATTAGAAATTGAGGAACATACGACTTTCTATCATGTTATCGTAAATATGCTTGCCATACACACTAATATATATATATATATATATATATATATATATATATATATATATATATATATATATATATATATATACATGTATGTGTGTATGATGATTAAAAATTACCGTGATAAATTATTAAACTTTAACGTTAATTTTTCATCTTAATTCAGTTTAGAAATGTATTCATAGACAAAAACAAATAGCGCTAAAAACAAATCTTCGCCTGCAAGCTTACGCACGTGAATACTCTAGAGGTATAAATGTCAGATTATCACTTCTAGGAAATATGTATTAGGTCCTGAGGCCGTGAGAAAGCTTTCTTCTGACTTGTACATGGTGTTGGTTTAGACAGGACTTCACTTAGCGAGTTTGAACTTAAAATGGATAAATTTTAATGCCTCCTGAAAATATGGAATCTTTGAAACGACTGTCCGAATTTGATTACTACTATGCCTTTTGGAATTATTGCAAATTTTATTGATTCAATATCAAAATATTCTAAATATATTTTCTGATTTTTCTACTAATGAGTGCGTTTCGCTTCCTGACATATATAACGTCACCATTTGAGGAATTAGAATTAAAGGAGTATGTTTACTTTCAGTAATCAGTCAACTTATTTCCTAAATCCAATTCCGAATACTGGATTTAGAATGTAAATGTAATTTAAGTCGTTGAATTCAATTAAAATTTTGATTATGAAATAAACCTGATGTATTTTTTCTACGTGCTTATAAATCGATACATGCAGGGCGATGAAATTTAATTTATAATTAAAGTTCTCTAAAGGAAAACACACAGAAACTTTAATACGTTACTTTTATCGGAGTAAGTTTCATAATAACAATAGTAATGTACATACTATGTCACTAGCTATATATTATCAAAAGTACAGGGGTGACCAACCTGCCGCTCGCGAACCACATGCGGCTCTTTGAAAGATTATTTGTGGCTCTCGATACATGTACTAGATTTCCCTTTTCATTTTTGTGTTATTCTATTTTTAAAAAATATTACAACTGATGGAGCTCCGGCAGTGCTCGGTAAAAAAAAAACAGTCTTATTGGGCTTTTAAGAGATGATTTTCAAATTCCACAATTTATACCGATTCACTGCATAGTTCATCGAGAACATCTCGTTACAAAATATTTAAAATATCCTGAAGTTATGAAAACAGTGTAGTACATTGAAAATTACATTCGCACCAATGCAAGAAACCATCTGCAATTCCAAAATTTTCTTGAAAAATTATAGGATGAAGAACTTCCAAATAACTTTCAATAAATATAATTTCTGGAAAAAAAATTTTAATACCTTTTTTGTATACCTTTTAAATACGTATTTCATTGCGGCTAGCAAAAAATTTCAAATTTTGAAAAACGTCTGGGACTATCAAGGAGCTTGGTCACCCCTTGCATAGTATATAGTACTCAGTGACTCAGTATACAAATATGTTAAATTTAACGGAAAATAATTTATAAAACTATTCACATAATTCAAGTTTATTCAGTTAATAGGTTAAAGATATCAAAACTTTTAATGCATGATTTCATCCCCTAATTTTAATAGAAGAGATGCTTACAATATCAGTTAAAATCTTTTTTTTTTTTTTTAATTTTTAAGTTAAAAAGTTTATACCTAATTTTTGACTGGATTCGATATTTCGTTTTTAGCATGGATGCTTTTAAATACTGCTCTGGTAAATTATTTAATAATTACTCTGTCATAAGTAATATCTCGATATATTGAAAATCAGCCAGCTATTTAAATATAGTTTAGTAGAAAAAGAAGCATTGTGAAAGAATTAAAGGACTTCCCTTCTCTTATAACACAGACTTTTATTTATTCTGCTGGTGAAATATTATTTTATGATATTTTGAAATTCAAATAGTGATACCATAAGCTTAAATTTCAATAAAGAATACGACGCAATTAAAGTTTTAGCGCATAATTAATATTGTTTACATTTGAGTAGTTTTAATTCGTTATAAAGCTTAAACTTTAAGCATAATATCGGATTAAAGACTTTTATAATCTTAATAATGCTGTAATCTTGTTCTCCAAATCTATTTCATGAAGTAATATTGATTTTCTTTAAATTCCAGTTGGCATATGATAATGACTTGGAACTCGTGATTTATAGTGAATGCATCGACAGTCAATATAAGCTACATGACCTTAATTTAAAGAGCAATTGTTGTTTTCTCCCTTTGTTCATGGCCCAGTGATTATGTTTGCAATTTGAAGGAGAGCAATTTAGAAGTGCTTTTTTATTAACATGCTAATAAATTTTCATTTAAATGAGACGTTATGTTACAATTCATTGTAGTCCTATAAATTCTCTGAGGCAATTAACGCTTATCTACCTTTTTGGACTCGTGCATTCCAAATAGGGGGAACAATCTAAATACAAGTAAGTCAGTTCTCCCCTATTATTGTACATTCAAAATGTCTTTAGACTTCACTTGAGATTTGAATTCCTATAAAGATCAAATTTAATATAAAAAAGTTAAATCAATAAGTCAGTTATATACACCTTTTATAAAGAATTAGTTTATTAATTATTAAATGTTTGATTATCACTTTCAGGTGATGTGTATATTGAGTTTTTAAAATATGGTTTTTAGTTGACTTTAAATAGTAGCAATATTGGATAACCTATTTTAGTTAGTTAATGAACCACTTTGAAAAGAATAACTACTACTTAAAATACATCGCTTCTGTGTTCGAGGAATCAGGCTTTGTGTTAACTTGTGTCCTTTTATCGCTTTACTATTATCCAACATTGGTAATCTTATCAAGCTCTTTTTCAGTAAGCTGTCGTTTCTTCTTGCTTAAAAATTTTTGTTCTAATGTCAAATTTTATTTCTTCTACTTTGTTTCCTATACCTAAATAAAGATTGCTTTATCTACTGCATAATGTCCCAAATGATCATCAGCGACAAAAACCGAATTTCTTTATTCGATGTTCAACCCCTACATTTGCAAAATGTTTAAGAGGATTTTTGTATCAAATAAAATACAAATTTTAGTGTTTATGCATTCATCGCCGAATGGTAATGGGCAAAGATAAAGAAAGATATGCAAGATCTAATGGATTTTAAATTTCAAAAAGTATTCAAGCATTGAGGTTTTTGTGAAAAAAAAGAGCTAAATATTTTAATATGTCATCGATAATAACTTTAAAAGCTTTTACTAAATTTTACAATTGGCTGACTTCGAAAAATCTTGCGTGATAGTGTGATTTTGATTGCGATTGGCTTGTGTACGCTTAAACTTAAAAAGTCAAATATTATAAGTCTTCAATTATGATTTTATAAATATATATATATATATATATATATATATATATATATATATATATATATATATATATATATATATATGTATAAATACACATGATTTAAACAAGTTTGATTTACAAATTAAATGTATTTTCGAGAAATCATAAGTTTACTTTAAAAGCAATTACATAAATAAGATTTTGAATAAAAATAATGTATTGAATATACTTGGACTAAAATTTACGGAGTTAAGTAAGATTCAACGTAAGAGTAACTCTTGAAAGTTTGATTTCAATTTCATATACAATCCTGAAACTACATCAAACAGATAATTAATACAATAACACCAATTCATCCTTTTTTTCTCTTGTAAAGGAACCGTGTTACTGAAACTGAAGAAAAAATTACCTAAAATTGAATTTTATCCCGTCTAAAAATCATTCGAAAGCAATAGCGAAAGATGTTATAGGTTGTTTAGTCAAATAACATTTAATTCGTTCTACATTATTAAACGTTGTGAAAGTAACTTAGAAACTAAAACGGGTTTAAAAGAAAAATTGAATTTGTTCTCATGCTTGTTTTTTCTCTCTTTTTTTCGAATGAACTTCAGTGACTGGTGTTTCTTCCTTCAAAATTATCCTTTATTCTACCCTCATAATAATTACTATCATTCGTCTTAGTTTTAAATTGAATTCTTTTTTATAGCAATTTGATCGTCTAATAAGTATATAATTCTTTTCCCTTTTTATCTTGACGAAGATTTCTCTTTTTTCTTTTATATGTTTACAATATTTTTATAAGTTCATTTTCATATATTTTTTTGTTCCAACACACTTTATTTATACATAAAGGCTTTCTTCAATACGTCTTCATCTTTTATCTTCTTTCCCAGTAATAATTATTACATGCAGAATTATATACTTCTTTATAAAGAATTGTACTTAATTAAAAAATGAATAAATTAAAAGAAATCACAGGTTTGTTAAAATTTGAATAATTACACCATTAATCCCAAAATAATTTCACGTGATTTGAAAATTCTTAAAACTTCAGAAAGATTTAAAAATTTTATCTTAAAAAAAACTGTATGATGTTCCTTTGTAAGAACAAGAAATAAATTTCGGTTCCTATTTATAATACTATGCCGTGATGAGAAAATCTTCGTGACATTTTCCATACACATCATACTTTTTTTAGGTCAGTGACTTGAAATGTTCCCCTTCGCTATATTTTTTAATTAATGCACTTTACACCCTAAGAGTATGTAATTTTTCCTTCAGTGATCACTTGTAATAAACATTTTAGCTGTCCTTTTATATTTTCTTCATCTGGATACCCTTTTCTGCTGGACATGAATCTTTTTTTTAAGTTTTTTTTTAATTTATTTTTACCCTCAAACAAGCTCGGGGCGGTACTTTGGAGAAAAATGTATCTTCTCTCGAGAGTATACCTCAGAGAAGGGGGGGGGTCTAACTTAAATTACTGAAAATATAAATGAAGAAAAATTTTAAACAGTCTCAGTCATTACCTTGACTAATAAATAAATAAATAAGATTTGGTGAGATAAGAATGCAACGTTGTTTCGGTGAAGAAAGAAAATCACTGGAGGTGAAAAAAGTAAAAAGTGATTAAATATAATTAAACACGATTCATTCTCGTAATTTATTAGCCTTCTTTTTTTTTAAAAAAAAAAAAACTTTTTTTTCAGAGAAGACAGCAGGATGAAGGATTTGGTTTGATAACCTAATCCTACATGTGTGTGCGCGTATGCGTGCAGCTTGAAGATAAACCTCTCTGTTTGAGTTTTTCAAGAATTTTCCGCAAAGGCGGCTCATATTTTTTCTATATATACATACGTTGCTACATCCAAGAGACGGCAGAAAAAGATATTTTTGTAATTTTTAAAACTGATTTAGTCACGGAAGATAAATACGAAGAATGCCTTATTAAAAAAAGAGTGAAATTTCAAAATTTGAGACGAATATGCTAAATAAATATCTTTCATAATAGTTAACTGCCACTTTTAAATATCATAAATCCTTATTGAAAAGTATTTTTTTTACTTGAACAAAACTTCTTTAAGAAGTAAATTGTTATTAGAAACTATTACTATAAAAAATAAGAGCACACCAAAGAATATTTTAGTTACATAAAACATTTGTAGCTTTTCTAACGTGAAAGATGTTTAAGAGCCTATCTTTATTTCTATTTTTAAACATCCATATAATCTATAAATACGGTATAAAGTACATAGGATTTTAAAATTGATGAAATATTTTTTGAATAAGAACGTTGAGATCTTTTGGGTATGTTTAGAATTTTTTATTGCTGAACATATTTTAAATTTATTCCCTAAAAAGATACGATTACAATTTAAAATATTGTGTACTGTTTGTTCTCGTATGATTTCAAATCATTATGCTACTAACATATCAGATAAAAATGAGACGAATATAAAAATAATTTCAAACGTCATTTGTTTAGTTTTGAAGATTCCGTTTGTATAAATGTCACGCAATAAATTTTAAGTCATTTTTACCTTTACTTATACTAACCTAAAAACTTTTTATTATATTTCAGTCATGTAACATATAATTTCCCACAAGATTATTCGAAAGAAATTTAATTTTTTATTTTAATAACTAAAGTAACAGAATATTTTAGATGAATCTCTATATGATTCTTGGGATAATTTTAAAAATAAATTATTACGATGTTTAACTCGGTTAAGGGGCAGAATATACTACCTCGGGATAAGTTTTTACCACTCTGTTATTTTCTGTTTCTGTAAATGCAAAAATAAATATATGTGGTATGATTTTTAAAAGATAAATATTTTTATTTACGTAAGGGATAGTAAGAGTAAATTTATATTTAACTTCTTAACTGTGGTATATATTTAATAAAAAATGCTCTAAAATAAAAAAAATTTCTTGTATAATTTTGCACATCATGACAATAAAAAAGATTAGAAAATGTTTATTTTAAAAAATCGAATGAAATAAATACAATATGTAATATCGTGACATAATCTTTAAATCAATGGAATGATTATATTTTATTCAAAGTTGTCTTATCATTCCATTTTATGACAGTAACTTTTCAAAGATGAATAGCAAGAACTCACTTTTGTTACACGTTTATTTGTTCAAATTAGAAGATGTGTCCTTTGAATTGCACATGCCATGTCGTATAGATCATATTGTACAAGTACCATAACAAACTGCACAGAAGTGTCTATATCCAAATAACATCTAATTCCTAACTGCAGCGTCATCGATATTACCACCTGACCACACATACGTAAGTATTCAAGAACATCAAGCTCTGCGTCCATTTCCTGTACTGCAAGATCAAGCCAGTCCAATTATCGCATAACATGAATGAGAAGCCCAGCCATGTACTGTGAAAATACTGGTTACATATTAAATTTGTATCCGAAAGAGAAGAAATTCAGTTCAGCTTTGGTGGTAAAGGTCCATTAAACCTTTTTGCTGCCCGAAGTTTATTCAAACATCACAATTACTGTACAATTGGGTTTCCCGAACTGAATTCAAGCGACAATGGGAAGGGATTTCATTTGCTTTGTAATTATTAAACTAGAACATCCTAAAAGGAGTTTGAAAACAGGACGCTGTTTAAGCGGAGTGCCTCCAGGATAAACTGTGAGTACGAATATGCTAACACTAATAAATTTATTAGTTTTATTCCTGAAAACCTAGACGGCACAAAACAAAATTTATTTTAAATACTGTCGCATTATTTAACTTTTCATCTTAAATAAAAGAACACCATTTACTTTTTTTCAAAATTATTAACCATTACCTTGAGTGTTTCCTAACCAAAATTTTCTGGTGCAACAGTAGAAATTAGTTGCTATCTCAAGTTAACCTTCCCTGGATTAGGATTGAAGTATCAAAGGTCATACATGACTCTTTGATAAACTATTTGCTTGTAGTGGTCTGAACGTAACCTCTTATTTCTCGTATTACCTCAAAAAAAAAAAAAAAAAAAAAATTCTTGAGTTCCTCGCTTTTAGATTTTAAATTCTTTCTTCTCTTTACTACAACATCATAAGATCAAATCTGTTTTTGCAACTTTCATTTTCACTCTTCTTTTCCCTCTTTTAATATTGAATGTGAATGAACATTTGTTTATCTAAAAGTTTCTATTGAGACAAATATACTGTATGTTGATTGAAAATTTTTTAATCCTTTCTTTTGCTACAATTTTTAATCAGATCTTCAAAGTTACTGCTCTAATAAGCAATTATTTTTTATCTATTAATAACAAACCATTTTTTTCCTCTGTCGAAATCGATACAACTCATCCTTTTAGTTTCAAAACTAGCTTCCTCGCTACTAGAGTGAGAATTTTCTGCATTTTATGATTTAGGACTATATTATTAAAACTTAATCAGCAGAAATTTTTTTTAATTATTACTGAAATCATGTTCTGTGGCTATATAATAATATGGATCATAAAACTGTAAACAATGCATTATTGCTTTCAAACTGCATCACAACTAAATTATATAATAAGAAATAATCTCATTGCAAAACAGATGCATCGTTTAAGAATCTAAAGATCTTATCACACATCAACCTGTACTCGTTGAAAAAGCAACAGATTCAGTTTACTATTCCTTTTCCTGACAAAGAGTGTGCGGATTTCTCGCTTACTAGAGAAAAATTTTTAACCAACTTATTTTGGCTCAGGTTGACGTGGGATAACACCTTCAATCGATTGAAAATTTTCTTTGTCACACGATAAATCCGTGAGTTCTTTATCGGGGAAATGTACCATAAGTTGAATCAATTGCTTTTTCAATATATACACGTTGACATGTGGTAAGACCTTAAGAATTTCTTTTACTTATCTCCGATATTACTATAGCCGGTTATGCGAATCGTAGATTAAGCTCCATACAAATGTATTGTAATTAATTCGATGGATTCCAAAATTGAATGCATACTAGTGAAATATTTTTTGATAGAGAAGACATTTGGCAAAGTCTGACATAGCGCACATATCTACTAGGCTCATTAAGAACAAATTCCCCTTTGCAAATATGCAACAAATAATTTTTGCCTTCTTAATAAGAATTTTAAAGTCCGTCACATACTGCATCTATACGAAGACTGGTAAATGGTCCTCAAGGATCCTATCTCCATAACACGACACTGGCCGTGTTAGCAGATAACGCGACAATTGTAGTTAAAAATCGTAACTCTAGATCATAGCTCTCAACGGTAGCGGTAGTGGGGTCTAAAGCAAATAAGAGGCTATTAAGGCATTAGGGGACAACCAGGAGAAATAATATCTATAAAAATTTACATGTGTAGCAATGACAAAAACACATGAAAGTCAACTAGCTTGAGAGAAAGGTTAAGAAAGAATCAGGGTACAGTGAACATTAATGACATATGGAAGCACAAATACAATAACGAGATGTATAAGTAATATAAAAAGGAAGATATTAGCTATATTAAAACGAACAGTATTAAATCTGCTGGTCACATCTACAGAGTGGATTCCTCCTCTTTAACATCCAGATTCTTCAAGTTCAAATCAATTGGTGCCCGACTTAGAGGCAAATCCAGACTAAGTTGAGTTGACGGTATTGATGAAGACTTTAAATTCTAAGGGAGATCAACTAGAACTCCCTTGTGAAGAGGAGAGTGGAATGGTACAAATTTCTGAAGAAGGCCATAGACCACAAAAGACTGTCCAGTCAGTAAAGGAAAAAAAGAAAATATACAAGATATCCTTTAAAATAATCAATAAATTAATTGGATAATGCTGTATTTTTAATAATAAATACGATTTTTTTTCACTAATAAATTTCGTAAATTCCATAACGAGCTACCGTTTGGCTACTACTAGGAAAGAGTACAGAAATTTTCCTTTATTGTATTTGGCTAAACGTTGGTTCAGTGCAGTGGCTAGTTGACTGTCTAAGAAAATGATTATCACTAAACGCGAAAGTTTCCGAATGACGTTAACGACATTGGTACGTGACATTAGTATATTATTAAACCTCCATTACTTTCAAAAATAAAATTATTTTTTTTATTTCTTACTGATTTTATTCTTAAATTTTTAATAAATAATTGTTTTACTACATTTGAGGGTCATTTAAACTAATTTCTACTTTGAGATTCTTAATAGACACATAGGCAGATAAAACAGATATAGATTATATGCAACATTATTTTAATATGTGTTATATTTAACTACAATGGAAGAGAATATTCGAATATATTTTTCTTGTAAAGGTCCAGAAAAGTTGGGAACAACTTTTCTGGTCCCAAATACTTCACTTAGGAGTTTCTGGACCATGACTTAAACATGGAGCTCATTTGTATCGCATCTACTAATCTCGCAACGAAATTCTTCCAAAATATTTATAATCTCAAAAACGAAAAGATCTTACACTTACCAGGCTACGATCCAAGAGAAAACCAGAGGCGCTCGCGGGAGACTGTGGTGGTTCAATTGGTGTTTCATCTGCTGAGATGAAAAGTTCCCGTTCTGTAAAATAATATTGACTTTTTTGTTCTTTTCTGAGCCTTCCCCCTGTCATCTTTTCCTTTTTACTTCCTTGACATTTCCTCAGAACGGTGGAGCATATCATGAATATTTTATAAAAAAAAAACTTTATAGTTGATTTTTTTATATTATTTTGTAATACTTTTCAATCCATTTTTTCAGTTTAAGTCAAATAGTTATTACAAGACGGTAAAATTCTCTTAGTTTCTTATTTACTTTAATTTAATTTTTTTCCTTTTTTAACTCATGGGTAAAAGAAATGTTCATCACATTCAATTGGTCATAAAGACTATAGTACCTCAAAACCAATACATCTACGTCAATTGTAATTAATCATGGATTATATAAAACCGAATATGTTAAGTCGACAAAACCAATTGTGTTTTTGCCTTAGTCAAATTAGAGCCAACTAGTTGTTAATTAGAAAACATTTACTTTGCATTAAATTCCAGCCTAGTCTTAAACATTTGTGGTGGAAACCGGATTTTCTAAATTTAACATGCTTTCCTATGACTGAATTTACATAAATGAGATAAAATTAGATTGAAAAATATGTCCTACATTTTACAAAGAGTAAGCTAAATTGTCTTGAACAAACTAAATATTAAGAGTGCATTGTAGGATTTTAAAACTCATTTAGATTAATTTGAATTGGAACAAACAGTAATAAATCCATTCAATCTTTATATAAAGCTACTACAGAATGACAGTATAGTTATAAAAAAAGAGTATTGTTTTTACAGCTAATCTTTTTATCTCTTACGAATTTTATCTCAAGTTACGCGACTAAAATTATCTATAAAATTTTATCGCATAAAAAATAACTTTATTTGTTGAATATGGCAACGACAACTTTGTTTTAGGATTGGGGAACTTAATCAGGAACGGTAACGCGGGCTAAGTGGCGTGTCGTATAATTTTGAAGTATTGACGTCTGAACAATCGTGATATATTTGAGTGTCTGAAGAAACGCCCCGTTTCAACGTAATTTCAAGTTTTATTTTGTGAATTAGTTAAATTTACATTCACCATGGGTAGAAGTAAGTTATTTCTGTATCTAATTAATTGAGTTTTAGTTTCACTAAGTTATTAAATCCAGAAATAGTTTGATCAGGTGTAATGATTTCGTTTTCTAGATATTTTTTTTTCTGCCAACGTCATTCATTAGGATGAATTCGTAGTTGAATCTTATTGAAACATTTAGTTTTTGAGTACTTCTTAAAGTAGTTAGTCAGCGTTGTAAACAGTAAGACGTTGTTTACTTTCTTTATTGGTAATTAGAATAGTATATTCAGGTTTTGCTAATATTTCGAAGAAGTAGTGGTACGGCAGTACTGTTTGGCGTAAAAAAGAAATGATTTAATTACATGCATTATTGTGTGTCCCAAATGATGTTTCTAAATAATCTTGGAAGTAAAATATTTTATGTGTAAACAGAGGTAAAAACCTTATCTGATATTGACAAATCGCATGTTGCTTCAAACATGAATATTCGGGAACAAATGAACTGTATTTCACGGTGAAAATCTAAAATTTAATTTAATAGCAAGCATTACATTAATTCTGACTTAATTTTAGTTTTTTTTCTTAATGCAAATCTCAAAAAGTGAAGAGGTTAAGTCGTAATATTGGTACAAATTTCAGTGAAATTTCAAGAAGTGTAGAAGTGAGATGCCAGCACAATATAGATGATGGCCTGTTTTAATAGTAAAAAAAATAGACTTGCATTGTTCTGAAAATAAGTGCTAGTTATATTTGATACATTTTTCACTAATATTGTTTCTCACATCTTATTAAATTTGATTTTCTCAATAATTAATATAATGCTGTAAACTTAATTTCCTAATTGTGTTATGTTGATGAAAAAATAGTTTAAAATTTCTTATAAACTACTTACTTTGACTCTGATAAACTTGAAATGCTACAAAGTTTTTCAGGTTCCAATAAGGTGTGTAATACTTTCAGCCTTTAATTTTTAGAAATAAAAAAAAAAATTTACTTTTACTATATCATGTTGATCTGTCGCAAAATATTAATGAAGTCATGTTTAAGTTGTAGAAACTAAAATTGTGGCACACGCCACCATCAGATTTTGAGGGAATACACTACATATATACTGCAAAATATATTACTCTATATATGATGTGGCAAATGATATCAGTAGGACCAAAAGGGTTTAAATATAACCTAAGCATTATCATAATTTTCAAATTTTATGCATTTATTTTAAAATTATGGATATGGGTTTATTATAGTATGGTTATTATTTGGCCAGGGTTTTTTTTTTTTTTTTGTTCCATCATTGTTTATATGTAAAGCTTTTCTTTTTAGTAAGCCAAGAAAAGTTTTAATAGAAAACCCCTTTATAAACTACAATTTTAGTTTCTCCTGTCATCTTGCATGCATGCTTAAATTGCTTTTGTTACACTAAAATGTCATTTAAATATGAATGCTTGTGTCACATGTAATGTAATTAGTTTGCATGTATTTTTGCCTTTAGGTAGCTCAATTCTGTACAACTTAATTTTTATTTCAATTGGATTGTTGTATCCTGCTTACTGCTCGTAAGTTGTTTTGTAGTTTTGCTATCATATGCTTGTAATTCAAATGTAATTTAGTAAACCTGCCTGTTTAATTTTATCATAATTATAAATTTTTAAGAACTTTCCTTTAACTTCATGTTTTAACGTTTTCCAGTCTAATCAGGAGCTTTGCTTTAGTTTAACTTAGGACGAAACTGTTTGATACAGAATCTTCTGGAATAAGTTTTTAACATTCACTGCTCAAATAATCCTAATTGCATTAATTCTTTCCTTACATATTTACAACTTGACATTTTATTAAAGTAATAAAACACATTTGCATTCAAAACCTACCCTTCAAGATTGTTTTTATAAAATTTTCATGTTTTCTACACCATATTTAATGTATCAAAGAATAGCACAAAATTAATGCTGGAATGAAACACTTGTTGCACTATATATGTTTAGTGCTACAGACTTTGTAGCTGGTTTAAATGTAAATTATTGAAACTATGTTTTGTGATGAAAAACTTGGGTCTGAGAAATTTCCATTAAAATTCATCAGACTGGAAAGTGTTAATTCATTTTGTACCTGTGGTAAATAAAATCCTATGTGAAAAATTTTTCTTATAGAAATTTTCCTAGTAACTCTTATAAAGATACTTTATATCTACTTTGTTTTGTTGAAATAACTGATTTTGTTCTTTAGTGTACTAAGGAAATAGTGATTTGCTTTCAGTTGAAGTAGTAATAATTTTTGTCTAATAATGGAAAATTTGTAAATTCTAACGTTATAGTACTTCACTTATTTGTACTGGCATTTTTAATACCTAAAATATTTTAATTTCTGGTATTTCGGTATTAAAACCATTATCCTCCCCTTTATCCCCCTTAGCATACTATCTATGAATGAAATTGAATGCTATTAGATCTGTATATGATCATATTGGTAAAGCAAGTTTAAAATAAAATCAGACTTTAAAATAGCCTTGTATGTTGCTACAAGTTGACTATTATCTTAGTATTTTTCAAAAGCTAACCTGAAAGTCATGAAATAAATTCAACATTTTGAATCACTTGGCTTGCACTTTCCAATTCAATTTTTTGTTTTTTAAATTGGGAACTTGTAGTGCCTTTGTCACAGCTACAGAGAGATCCTCTCATGTTAACTTAAAGGCAGTTTATTTTTCCCCAGTTCCCTCCCTTTTTTTTCCCTCCAAAAGCACAGAAAAGCATTCACTCTACATTATGACTATAACTAAATTTACTTTCCGAATGAGCAAAAATGTAGATTCATAATTTGATGTGCAAAGTATACAATGTCATTTCTTTAAAGTAAATCATGTATAATTGTCACTTACAGTGCATATTAAAACTGCATTCTAGGAAGAAAAAACCCCTACAGAGCTTAATGTATGCTAATAAAACTATTTATATTGAATGTTTTTCATCTGATATTTTAGTAAATTATTGTATTTACTGTAAAAGATTATTTTACCTCTTATTTTCCTCTATTCAGAATTTGTCCTATTGGTAGTAATATTAAAAATTTTATATTTATGATTATTTTATAAAATTTTATAATTTAAAACATTCAACTGAAATTGGCTCTTATGTGAAAAATTAAGGGAACAACTCAAGGTCAAGGTAATTGGGTTTAACGGAGTACCTAACGAAGTGTAAGGTCTTCACTTTAACCTCTGAATGTAAGCAGATCAAAACGTAAATTTAGGCCTCTAGGCAAAAAGTGATCTAAACAAAAATTTAATTCACTCCAACTCTCAAGGAAGTGAGGAGGTGAGGACGTTCTCATAAAAAATTATGAGTAAACAACGTATTGTCTAATTAGAGGATAATTAGACTGTAACCTTGACAATGACCATTCGGTATGGTTAACAGCAATGCATGGATTCAACAACATGAAGCTCAGCAAAAAATAAAGAATTACAATAAAAAAGATAGGGACAGTAAAAAGTTACAACTTGGTACAGCAAATAAAAATAAACAAAGTGACAATACTAACAAAAAAAATATATTTTGAGTTTTATAAAATTTAAAAATTTTTATTAAGTATTTTTCAGTTTTTTTTTTTTTTTTTTACTTTTATAAATATAAAACAAGACAAAACATTACACAAAGTAGAAAAAATAAACGAGAGCAAAGTAGCAGAATGATACAATATACAAAATATTGGAAAATGAAAAATAGTAAAATAGCCAAAAGGTACAGAAAAGTGTACTTCACTGTAAAAAACAGCAAAAAACAAAAATTTAGGCAGTAAAACCTAAAAATGAAATTTTTAGAAATTTTATAAGTTGATGTCCTAGCCGGGTACAGAACCATCAACTTCAGGATTGCAAGCGAATGAGGTGGATACACTACCGAGCATTCCACTCTCGCACAGTGAGATGAGTTATGGATTTCATATTTTCTATCGGAAGAAATGTTAATTTTTGAGCCCATTCTTTCAGCCTGTGTGAAAAGGAATGAAAGGTTTTTTGAAGTTTAATATCAAGGACTGAGTAGTTTGGATAAAATCTTCACTTGGGGTGGGTGGTATATATGGTTCAGAAGGTATTTAAAGCAGAACAGACTCTGACAGAGATCTGTAAAGGCTTAAAAATATCCGTAACTGTTGTCAAGAATCTGGAAGACCAGGAAAATGTGTATAGTTGAATGAATATTTTATAGTTGTTCCTTTAATTTTTCTTGTTAGTGTTTTTTCGGTAATTTCAAGTTTATTTAGGAGCTTTTCTACTGAATTTTAAAATATAAATCATTATGTAATTTATCGTAAGACTTGTAAATTTACATTTAACAGTTGACATATTTTAGTCAAAGAATGTTAAAATTTTATACAACATTTACTGTTGAAATTTTGGAATACATCTTGTATGTTATCAATTGTTTTCCATGAACAGTATTTAATCTTTTACTAATGCCGTACTAAGTAAAAACAGTGTATGTTCTTCTAGTTGTGTATAGGAGTACTTAAATCTATGTACAATAAGAAAATTCTGTTATATTTTCTCCAGTGCTAGTTTGATGTAATCAGATTGCCAGCAATACTTTAAATGCATGTAGAATTTTATTTCGTAATTTCAAAACAAATGAATATAAAGTCACTATTTAGTAAGTTAAAATAAAGGTTTATAATTTTCTGGGAGGAAAAAAATCTAAATCTTGTGAGAAATTTAAAGTTTAGACAATGGCTTTTTTGTCTGAGATTCTGACTTAATTTTTTAAATTGTTTAAATGTATGAAACTGTCATTTTTTCTAAAGTACCTTAGTCTTAATGGACTGTGTAAATTTTTTTTAAAGATTTTAGCATTATTTATAAATTTTGTTAACAATTTATTCTGATAATATCAAAAATGACCAATGAAAGATTGTAAAATCAACTTTATAAGGTAAAGAAAAAAAAAATAATTATATGTAGAAAGAAGGATAAATATACTGAATTTTATCAGAATGGGAACTGTGATATCCTACTTATGTTGTTGATTTGACAAAGGATGAAAATGAGTGATTTATATATGCACATATAAGCTCAAAATGAGTGATATATCTCAGTACAATATTCTTCAAATTAAAATTTTAGTTGAAGGTTTGATACCACTACTGCAATATTTGATATATCTAAACTTAAAATAGCTTATAAGCTATCTTTATCAAAACGAATACTTTCTAGTACATTGACAGTAAGGTCTAGCATTAATATATCTATTTGTTTAGTTAATGGAAAAAATTATGAAGAATTCTAATAATTTTTTAAAAATTTAAGCATAAAATTCTAATTTATAGCTGTAAAATTAAAAAAGAAATTATACAAGCAGGTTATCATTAATTTGATTAAGTGTTTAATAGGGGCAAACATTTAAATAATTTACAGTATTGAAAAGCTTAATCACAAGAATGAAATAGTGTTGTTTCACAGTTTTGATATAATTTGTGTATTTTGTTCTTAACCATCTTTTATGTGGTCATAATTTTGATTTTTAAATTTGTTTTGCTTTGTTATCTAGTTATACTGAAATATTTACTTTCTGATAATTATAACTTTTTTAGAATTGTTGCACTCGAGACAAAAGAAAGGTCAGATGATGTTGCATGGTTGATGTTTTGGGTTGTGTTTGCACTTTTTAACATTCTTGAATATTTTGCTGATTTTATTCTGAGCTGGTTTCCCCTTTATCCTTTGTTTAAGGTAATTACTGCTTTTTAGAATAATTTACTCTTTATGCAATAGTCCAGTTCTAACATGATTATAAAAACTAATTTTTATAATCTGGCAAGATTTTTCATGCCTAGCTTTCAGTCTGTTAATTGATGATCCCAAACTGAAGTTTATTTCCAGATTGATTATAGATTTTATATTAAACCAAAAATATAAATAATTTTAAAAATAAAACTTATTTTTCATAAAGAGTAACATTTAATTTTTTAATAACTTAAAAATGATGCTAAGTATTGGCCATGTACTTTTTTTCAAAGTTATTTTAAGAGGAGCAAGGTATTTATTAAAAATATTAAGACATGATCTCACCAAAGTTGATTAGTAATAATCAGGGTTTGTGCTGTAATAATTGTTGGTTAGTTTAGTCAGCTATGGTAAATAGATTTCATATTTAAAAATATACTAAAATTAGAGTTGTAAAGAAGTATACCAAATAAAAGTAGATAAAATTAATGTGAATCTCGTCAAAAAGCACCAAAACTTAACACATTTTTAACATTATCAGATGAGTAAGCTTAAAAATTTTAATAATTTTAGCATGTTATTTAAAGAAAAATAATATTCATTGGTGCTGTACAGTGAGGTTGCCAAGTCTGATGGAGAACAGCCTTACTATACCAAAAATGTCTTTAATATATATTGGTACCTTGACCTCCAAACAATTTGACCTATCCCAAACCTTCAAAGGGTCTACCTGAATTGTCATGCAAAATGTCACAAATGATATATGTGATAAGATTGGTCCAGTCATTTTGGGAATGCATACTTGTTAATAGATAATTTTTACATTTATATTTAATCATAGAATTATAATCTTTTTGGTTGATTATTGTTATATCTACAAGACAACTTTTTAAGATTAAGGCAAGGAGAGCAATCAATTCACACTTATTTTGTAAAAGGATTTATTGCACTCCAAAGTTATTTTTAGCTTTTAAGTTTATTATTTTAATAAGAATCTCTAAGACAAAAGGAAGTGTTAAAAGCAGTAGAACAGGCTGTAATCAGATGGATAAAATGAATATCCAATATCTAGCCTATCAGCTGAATTCTAGATATCATGTACCTCATTTAGATTTTTGTAGTAAAGAGGCAGATATGCAAGTGTGGAAAGTCAATGATTTTTCAAAGTAAGCCAGACATAACTTTTCAAATTTTTATAAAGCTTTAAAATTTTTTATTAAAATAACTAAATTAAAAAACAATTGAAAATACAGATTTTTGTTTCTAAATAAGGAATTTTAATGCATAACCTGAAATTTATTTAATACCTATCACACTTAAATATTAGAGGAGAAAATATAGTCATTAATATGAAGTTAATTTTTCCTTTTTATGAATCTCCTAAAGTATTTTAACTGAATAGAACTGTAAACAGCATCAAATTTAAAGTGTATAAACTACATATATCTTTGAAAGAATACTCTTCTACCATAACTAAAATTATTGTATGTTTAAGTTTCCATCATGCCAGAATTGTATAAACCAAATAGAGTATTTTGAACTATCCAATTTCTGTGCATCATTATTAAAAGAAATATTAGCATTTTTGTAAGCAGTGATGTATAAAATATTTTTGAAGAATGGCTTGTAAAACATGTTCATTATTTATTTTTGAAATTATATATGAAAGATATAAGTATAAAATATAAATGAAACATAAATTAGTACCAGATATCTAAAATTTAGTAACTAGCAAATTCAGTATTTATTCCTAATTCAGAGCAAAGTAGCTGTATAAAATTTTCTAAAAGCAAGTGGCAGAAGCTGAATTTTAAGGCTTTTGTCTAAAATTATCAGTACATGAAAACGGTTCAAATTGGTTTTTAAAAAATTGGTTGTGTATTGCAAATTAATTTTTTACTTAGGTTTTGGACATAACTGCCCAATAAATAGTATGACATCTTTTAACACTTTGTACTCTAATGTCAAGTGTGGCTTGACACAGTTTAATTTAAGAATTATGGTCCACCCATGTGAAACTTGTTTAAAATTGCTAGGCCAGCAATAAATTGATATAAATCAAACATTAATTTGGGCTAGACTACTGATGACGAAGAAAATAAATTTGGAGTACAAACAGTTAAGTGTTTAGTTTTAAGTTATATGCTTAAATATTGTAAATTAACTTGTTGCTGTATTTTAGCTTGGATTCCTTGCATGGTGTGTTGCTCCAGTTGGACAGAATGGAGCTTATTTCCTCTACAAAGCCTTTGTAGCACCTTTCATGCGTATGTATGGGGGTCATATTGATGATATCCTAACACATACAGTTAACCATATGAAAAATGCAGCAGATTACATTCCGTCATATCCTAAATGAAAGGTAAGTTTTATTATACAGAATTGGTTGTGTATATATTTAATAAGTAATATTGATTTAAGGCATGAGAATTTGATCAAAGTAAAGCATTTACATCCGATTCTTGAAGGTTATTTGTATCTTTAAAAATTAATGCAAAAGGTAGCTTAATTCTTTTCCTATTGTAAAAAATATTTATATAAGCTATTGTAAGTAAATAAAAATTATATATAAATTGTGAACAGCTGTTAATGATTTAATAAGTATGGGGTGTGTCTAATCTGATCCTTTATATCCATTTGCTTCATTCAGTTTAAATTTAATCTTGAACAGTTTTATAATTTTTATTAGAACTTAGAAAGAGATGAAAATAAGTAGAACTAGTATGTATAGAATCATTTTTTATTTCCCATTATAAGAGAGATAGCTCAAATATTTTTATTTTATTCTAGAAATTATTAAAGCAAAAATTCATTTTTAAGTTAATTTTTAACATGCCTGTTAAATTTTGTTAAAGGTGGCACAAGTTTTAGTTGCTGTTGGTCAAATTCAACTTATTAACTGTCCAAAGTACAGTAAATCATTCAGAGCTGTAGAACTAAATTTAAATATGGTCAAAACATACTATACATATCCTTAAAGGTTTAAAAATGAGTATTCTTTTGCATAGTTTCACGAAGAAATTTATAGTGATTTATATTTTTCTGATTCAAGTACATTGGTCATTTGATTTTTTATAATGTAGAGCCTAAAATCTTAGTGTGTGGTATTAAATGTTATCACCTTATAAAGCATCACAACCAGGCTTGAAATTAAACACTTTGAATTATTTATAAACTGATTTTAATAATTTTATAATGTAAACTAAATCTTCTATACTATATTTTTTAATCAAATAATCATGCATTCTTTTCATTTTTTTTTTTTTTTTTTTTTTTTTTTTTTGTAATGTTAAAAATTAATTTTCCTAATTTGTGATAATTATCTTCTAGGTTATTTTGCCATTGAAGCCCGTAAGTGCCAACAGAAGTCTTCAGTGTAAATTAACATTGAAAATCCTTCTCTAAAATGTTTCAAATAATGGCATTGCTTTGTAATTTTGCGTTTTTTAAAGCCTGTTTCATCCAATAAAACCTTTTCAAAGTATTTTTATTCATGCAGTCTTGTACAAAATTTTTTACCTTTGTAAATTGTGTGCATGAGAGGGATATTTGAAGATATGCTTATGAAAAATTGCTTATTTCCTGGTATGCAGTATACAAAGCATGATTTGCAAGTGACTCACTCACTTCTCTTTCACCTTTTAGGGAAAATTTACCGTATTGCCCAAAATGCTTAATTTTTGAGATTTTTCTGTATGGCTCAAGTAATCCTCCACTATACTTTGAACTTTAAATAACAGGTTGAAACTTGGTAAGCTACTTCGACAGCACACTGCAGGAAGATCCTGTGAATAAAAGATAAGGGTTATTAGAAATACGTAGGTATGCAAATAATAGTCTCTGACTAACAGTTAAAATTGTAAAATAAACTCCACTTTCATTGAACGTGGACGTAAGTGGCAGGGCTCAACAGTTCATACTTGTCATATTAGTTGACAAAAGAAATTGCTTATCTTTATTTAATAAAGCAATTCTGACAATTTATCAAAATCTGCTTTAATTTTTCAGAGTAAATTAATACTTTTTAATTATTTAGGATACTTTTCATATCGTTACGCTATTTTTAAAATTTATTTTTATAGAAATGATGTAATCACATCCCTCTGAAATGTTGCTCACTAATTCTTGTTTATGCATCCCTTCGATGTATAAACCTAAAATTTTCTGGGGAATTTTTTTTTCCTTGATTTTCTAATACATGTGTAGGAACGTTCATAACTTAGATAGTATACTAGGGCAAGATAACAAGCAGAACAACTATCTGATGTATACAATTTGTCATTCCCTCCTTTCTTTTCCTTTGCCTTGTTTGTACATGAGAGTAGAGGTTGTTTGCATGTCATCTCCAGAGATGCAGACTTATGTCAGGCCCATAACGTAGTTCACCCCTAAAGAAATCCAGAACCAATAAAAATTTGAAGTAAGAACCTTCATAGTGAGTCCAAAGTACTCAAGAATATGTTCTGATGAAGCAAGCTCAGTGAACACGTGATGCAAACAGCAAAACACTTGGAACCATCAGTAGGTCAAATATGTAAGGTGTTAACTGTTTTTAAAAAAGTGCACGAGCGATTAATTCAATACAGTGATATTGAGGTGGAATGGGCCAAGAAGTTTCATCTATGCATTATCTTAGAGAAAAGTCTCAAAAGTAAGAGGTGCGCGAATGGTAACAAAGCCCCTTTTTAGCCAAAGTATTTGCAAAATCATTGTCTTCGTGGTCAGCATGAAGAAACCCACTGAAAGTGGATCAGATAAGTTATAACTTTTAAAATATTGATCGTCTCCTCAACTATACGAACTGCCCAGATGTCGAATGGAACTTTTACTGTTACACAAAATCCAGATTTCATCGTCATAATTGAATCAAGGTCTTTATTAATATTTATTCACAGCGAAGAATAGTAGGAGTCGGCAGTCCTGTGAATTGCATGGATTTTGATTTGATATACACTTAGCTAACAATTGCTATCATTCTTGCAACCGTACCTGTAAGGCCTCAACAGAAATATTATGTCCATGGCCGATATGAAGATATCTAAATTTATTCACACTATCGAAGATCGTTGTGTATAATTATCACTTCAGAACATGATTTCTTCACGGTGCTAAACAGTCTTGTGCATTTAAGTTTTTGTCAAAATTAAAATTACGTAAGTGCGGACTGGCAGTGATAGTATATTTAGAAGTAGAGACGGTAGAACGGTCATTCTTTGCAGTCAGGTGGTCCATTTGTACAAAAATGGTATCACAATTACAAAACTTTTTTTAATTTAAATACTAAGTATCGCTTTAAATATTTTGTAAAATGTTAAGTACTTCCCGTTAGGGCTACAAATAATTTCTTCAGTCGCACATTTTTCCGAAAGTCTCCCAATTTCCTGCTTTAATCGTTTCTTATTCTGTTTTCTCTGAAAACTGGCTCGAGGTTCCACTATATTTTTATTTATATTTCTTTAACTAAAACATCAGTTCAGACATTTATCATACAAAGTTTTACTTATAAATTTTGTCAAGTTATTTTTGATGCTAATTACATAGTACCGATACATTAGAAGACATTTGTTCTCGATTCCGGGGAGGGACAAATGCCCCTCACGTCACCCCCTCCCTGCAGACGCCCATGCGTGCTGTATCCAAATACGACAGTCTTATTTTAATCTCTGTAATTGCGATTCCATTTCCAGAAAATGCATCCTTTTTTGCGAAGAAACCAATTACCGAACTTCTAAACTCCTAGAGTTTTAATTAAAATCAATTTCACCCTCAAGAATATCCGGAAGCAATTTTAATTTTTCTAGAATAATATATAGCGATATTTGTTCATTGAAGAACTTGCGGGGATGATTATGGTCCGGATTTGTGAAATGTAGGCTCATTATATTTCTCCAAATTTTCTTTCTTTCCGTTCCATCAACCATTCTCTTCCTGCTAGCGGTTCATTTCCAGCACCTGTTAATATGCGTACTTCAGGTTCTAATCCAATAAGCAAGTAGTCATTGTCTGTTAAAATGTCTTCCTAATCACACTGAATTTTCAGTTAATAAAGAACGTGTTGCAGAGAGCGAACGGTATTTTTTCATGTGCATTACTAGTGCGCTCTTCGGCCGCACTGATTTTTCTTCTATTACAAGTAGTTGTAAATATATTGCCAAGTAGTCATTGTTTCTGTTAAAAATGTCTTCCTAATCACACTGCATTTTCAGTTAATAAAGAACGTGTTGCTGAGAGCGAACGGTATTTTTTCATGCGCAGTACTAGTGCGCTCTTCGGCCGCACTGATTTCCTTCTATTACAAGTAGTTGTAAATATATTGCCAAGTAGTCATTGTTTCTGTTAAAAATGTCTTCCTAATCACACTGCATTTTCAGTTAATAAAGAACGTGTTGCTGAGAGCGAACGGTATTTTTTCATGCGCATTACTAGTGCGCTCTTCGGCCACACTGATTTCCTTCTATTACAAGTAGTTGCACATATATTGCCAAGTAGTCATTGTTTCTGTTAAAAATGTCTTCCTAATTACACTGAATTTTCAGTTAATAAAGAACGAGTTGCTCAGATCGAACTGTATTTTTCATGCGCATTACTAGTGCGCTCTTCGGCCGCATTGATTTCCTTCTATTACAAGTAGTTGTAAATATATTGCCGTGTGTTACTTTACGCTTTTTTGCAAAGAGACTGACCGTAGCATTTCAGCGTCAGGTAGAGGATTTGGTCCCAAACATCTACTAGAACTCTTCTGTATTTGATACTTACGCATTATATGTAACGATATATTAACCCCGGCTAACAGATTTAATTATCTGAAATAAATTTCTGGCATTCTGTCCCTAAAATAACAACCTATGCTGGATTGTTTCAGTTTTTCTTTTGATTGTGGTAACTTTTGGCAACTTCGAAAACACGAAATTTATTTCTGCTGAGCTCAACTATTTTTATATAACTTTGTTGCGTAACATAGCTTCACTTAAGCGTTCCAGTGGGATTAATCGTAACACTGATCAGATTATTTCCTTGCTTCCTCGCATCACTATAAGCATATACCCCGTCATATAGCGGGATCAGTAAAATTTTTAATTTTAAAGAATTGTCAAGTATCCTATGAAGGCAGGTAAAAGAATGATTTGTTTTTTGGATGGCAACTATCTGGTACACGTTCAATAATATATCTTCATACTCCTCTAAAGTATCCAGATACTATGAATACAGTCTAGAATCACGTTGAATTCATTTAGAAAGATAATTCAAAGTTTTTTTAGTTACGTCGGAATTAAGTTCTTCCCAATTTTTTTTCCACAATAAATTATTGAAAGTAAAGGAATGAAACTAGCATTTCCACTACATTCTGGAGGTAGGCAGAATTTGTTGTTAATACCTGTGCCACAATTTTCATTGCAACAAAAAATAGTCGATGATTAAATTTAAAATTATATGTACCTAATCTATTTAAGCCAAATATAAAAGAAAATTATTTACATCATATCTAAATTCATTGACAAAACGTGTGAAAATAATACAGAATATTTTTAAGTAATTTAAAATAAATGATTAAATGAGATGGTTAAAGGAATGACGTCATAATGCTAGAAAATTTTTTTTATATTTTTACGTATGTGACAAATTGAGAAATTTAATCGCTTGCTCTTAACCGGGAAAAATAGGGCTTGAAATAATGGCATTAAATACTGGAAAAGGGGGGGGGGAAGGGTGGATTTCGAACGTTGCTAACTCTAACTAATCAAAATCCAATATGGATGCTACTATCTATTCCAGGTCCAACCGCTTCATAAATTTGAGGACAGATAGCTTAGGTTATTATTATATAAAGAATGTAAAATGTTTTGGCGGGAGATGGCCAAAGGTGGATTGTTTGAATAAACTCAAAATTTTTATCTTCAAATTGTGCTTCATTCTTTCATAGCCTAACGATTGCATTTTATCATGCAAGGATACCATTCTAAGATTGTAATGAGTATAAAACTATTACACGTATTATATATATTAGTCAGGTTTGGAATTTTAAAGTAAAAATTAAAGCATTAATAAAAAGAGAACTTACTCTTTGTGAAGCATAAGAATATGTAGTAAAACTACATTATTTAAGAGCAGAGCGCTAGGTTCCACGAGAGGACTGGTAAAATCTGGGTTGGTGACCTGCCGAACTGAGCCTCATGTTAAAAACAAAATGGCTAATGTGGCTGTCATATTCGAAATAAAGTTTTAATGCTTGGAATGAATGACATCATATCTTCTTACAAGGCTCTAAGCTTGAAGCATCGTATTATGTATATATAATACGATGAACACAAAATAGTAGTCCATTGAAAAGGAGTATTAAAGACGCATATAGTGGCGAGAGCAAAGTCCTTTTTTTTTTGCTGATTATTATGAAGCAACTGTTGTGGACTAAAGTTTATTAATATCTTATATTTTGCCGTCGTATTAGAAAAAAAAAATACTGCTTTCTTAAATGGACATAGTAAATTCCTAGACTTAAAATAATAGCTTTTTTTAAATTTATAAAATAAAAAATTCTGCTCCTTTTAGAATGAATTGCTTGCAGATTTTTTAATAATGATGTAACTTTAACAAAATTATTTGGGTTTGACCTTTAAGGTAGTATATATTTTTTTGATAACAAATGTACACATTATAAAGAAAAAAATAAAAATGTCACAAGGTAACTTTTAAAATATGTATTTAGAAACTAAATTTTTGTATGAAATCAAGGCTAAATTTCATTTTATAAGCCTAAAACTTCTGAGCAGGACATTTTAAAATAAATAAATCCTTTATCATGTTAGAAACTGAAATGTATTGCTTATATCTATACCATTGAGATTTATAGAAAGAAAAGACTCATTAGAAATATAAAATGAGATTTTAATTTACAAATTTCTAAAATTACTGAGGGTAGGTAGGGATGCGCCGATTGCGGCAAACTGCGCCGATTTCCGATGTCTGCGCTCAGCTGCTCCCACGACGGTATTTTAACAGAAATTGCGTCTAAACTGCGCCATTAGGCAGTTTTTACACTTTCATACTTGATCGGTAATTTCGTCAGTTCTAATATTTGGCGAATTTTCTCCGCCGAACGTCACTGAATATTAGAAAGGCCTTTTGGGGTGAAGGACATGTCATATTTGTTCTTACTTTGTCAGGTAAAATACATAAAGAGAAAAGAATTTCCTCCTTCAGACATGTTGCCACTCTTTGGTACTACTAACACTCAAGATTGTCCAAAATATCCTACTAAAAATTAAAATTCTTTACCCACTAAAAAGAAAAAAGTTTATAGCATGTGTAGGGATAGAAATTTTCCTCTCTTTGGTGGAGTTCCGCTTCTTTTTTTTTTTTTTTTTTTTTTTTTTTTTTTTTCTACAGTCAATTTCTGCTTCTCCGCCAATTTCGGCTTTTTATTGTAAAACTCCGGTTTTGTTATTCGTAAGTTTTTGAGAGAGTGTGAGGACTTAAGAAAATGCTGCCTTTTCTCAAATCTCTTTTGTGTTTATAATTTTTTTCGAAATCGGAAAGAAGTCCGCGTATTGGTGAGATTATCATTCCTTGAAATCATATTTTCAACTTTAGGAGGTTCAATCATTTAACACTATTTCCTATTGCCGATTGCTCCTGTAATGTAATGTTAAAAGTGATAATCAAGAAGTCCACAGATCGGGAAAATATGGAAATAATTTACTATTTCAAATATGTGTTTACATAAAGATTCGGCCAAGGCCATTCGCAAAGCGCTGTTCTGTCGAGAGGTGAATGACTTCTTCCTGACAATCCGGGCATAAAAGTCATATTTTGGAAGATATGTTTAAATTGAGAATAAATTCACATGTTTTGGAATCCATCAACAATCTTTTAAATTAATTTTTGAAGGTTGATATTCTTTTCAGGGCCATAGCTGGAAATTATTTTCGGAGGAGGACATTGTTTTTTGTGAATGATACTTCAATAAAACTACAGGTTTCCTTATGTATCTAAAGTCCTAATGAGTATCATAATACAATGGGATTTTAAAATATCAAAATAATTAAAAAGTGATATAATGAACAAATTTATAGCTTTAAATGAGTAACGCAGTAACTACACAATGAATTTAATAATAAAATTAATACTGAAAATATATAAACTATACATGGTATTAAATTCTAATTTTTAAAAAAAGTAAAACTAAAGAATAATTTCGAAAGAAAATGAAAATGTTTAAATTTTTACCTGTATATTATAAAATATTTTTTTTGGAATGTTCACTTAAAAATTTTCACAATTTCTTCTGATTGTGCAACAATATTGTGATGAAGTGCCAAAAGGGCTAGTCAATCTTTTCTTACATGTCGAATCCTATTTTTACCTACTCCTTAAATCAAAGTCACTGTTTTAAGAACACTGCTGCCTGTGCACAGCTAGGCAGATGACTCACCCACACACATGGTCCATTTTCTTTTCACGAAACGGTCTTTTAGAATTTCGGAGGGGAACGCCCTCCTCTTGCCTACGGCCTTGATCCTTGTATTTATTTTTAGAGGTGAAACGAATGGGGGTTTATAATCTCCCGTATGTATTGCTGTATACATGCATTACATATGTTACTAATACTTCATTAATTTTTAGTTATAAGTTGTTGAAAGGATGAATCTCCCCCCCCCAATTTTTCGCTATGCTGAGTTACAGCCTTACCCTTAATTTGGCTAAGTCTGGCCGCTACACCGGACTTGTATATTTATAACTACTATATAACATAATTGTCAGTGTTCGCCACAGCGGACATTATCTCAAAAATGGAAAATAATGTATATTTTTTTTGTTTATTTTACAGAGATCTTAATGTCTATACAGACATGGGAAAATAACAGAAATTAAAAAATATTTGAAAAAACATCTTGTCAAATTAAGGGTTAAACAAATGCAAATAAACCAGAACAATCTAATTTGGAATGTTAAATAATGCTGCTGAATTTTTCTGGTAGAGTGGCAGTTCATAGTCTCATTTTGCATCGATAAATGATTTCTTTTAACAGTTTCAGTATTAACTGTACAAATCTTATTATACGAGATTTAATTTAGGATTTCTTTTACTGGTAAAAAAATACTCGTATTTCTCATGCGACTGCAAAAATTTTTCTAACAATTAATGGTACATTAGTATCACAAGCCAGCTTAAATGAAAATAAATCAGTTGAAAATTTTTCACTGTAACACAAGAAATCTGCTTATTCTTAACCAGTGAAGGCCGTAGGCAGGGGGAAGAATTTGGGGGACAGGTCCCCCCTCCGAAACTTTGAAAGACCATTTTGTTGATAGACAATGTCCCATGTTTGTGTGTTTATGGGCTATCTGCCTAGCTGTTAATGAACAAGGACAGTTATTCTCTTAGAAAAAAACCGCTGAGACCATAAAAGTTTTGCTAGGCCGCTGGCCGGAAATACAACACCGTATTTTCGGCATTGTATTCTTAAAATGCAGTGCTTTTCTTTACATCAATTGAAGTATAATTCACAAATAAAGATGTCTTTCTCCCTTGGTCCCCCTCCGAAAATAATTTCTGGCTACGGCCCTGTAACCAGTAAAAATATATCATTACCTAATACCTATATTTTGACATGTGATAAGGAGATTTACTCCTTTTTGAAAGTTGTAGATAACCTTCCTTTTACTAACATTGTTATTTTCTGTCACCTGCCATGGAACCACAGACTTAAATGAAATCCCAAAACCGATATAATTTGATTCGATCAAAGAAGCTTAAGCAGTTGCTACTGTATGAATTTTCAATAAAACCAACACAACATATTAGTGATTAAAAAGGAACAGCTCAGTTTTAAAACGTCACCAACGCGAGGATGGCCTTACGATAACAGTAGCAGGTGTTTGTTCTCTTTTTGTTGTAACAAAACAAAAGTGCCTGATTGACATAAAAGTCCACTGCAGTAATATTTCACGTTCCAGATTAGATTGGTCTGGTTTATTTGCATTTCTTTTAAGCTGCATCACAGCTTAGCGAGAAACTGGGGAGAATGGATTCACTCTTTGTACTTAGGTTTCAAAATGAATGCAAAAATACTTATAATATATCTATTCTTATGGAGGATTACAACCCCCACATTCCCTCATTTCCACTGGTAAGATTTTGAATACTCTTATTTTTTTGAAAAGTGCTTTAATTACGAAAATTTTCATTGTTCTTCTGTTTTACAAAATGAAGGTTGTAGTTGTTTTAAAATTTTAATTACTTTATAGATTATATTGCAAGGAATTAATATAACTTCTTAAACAAAGAAAAGTACATTCAGAAAACGAATATTACATTTTTATTATATATATTTTCTTTCCTAAAATTTAGAAATATAAGTTAGTTATAAAATTGAAATATCTGGTGAATTATCTTTGCACTCAGGTAATGGAAGATTGCATATATTATTTGCGAGATAATTTAATGAAACAAAGATGCAAATAGTAATTTTAAGCATTGACATGAAAGACACTTTAAATATTTTTCATTTGGCAAACGTTTACTATCCTAGCAGAGGAATATATTACCAGTCAAACAAATGTCGAAAGAAACGGAAAAAGAAGTAAATTAGCCAAATACCAATCGATCAAATGAAATAGCTAAAATGAATCCTTAAAAAAAAAAAAAAAAGATGGCCGAATGGTTAGGGCGCTAACCTTTGGTACCGGAGTTCATGGGCTCGAATCTCACTGCGGTATATAGGTTTGTAACCGTTCGGAATCGGCTTTAAACAATAGGTCACATTCTCATTAGACCCCCTCGTGTTACAAAAACGTAGACCGTAGCACTCCAAACCAGCTAACCCAAAAAGAAACAAAACTAATTTCAAAATTAATCTTTAACACTATAAGATGAATTAATTTACTTACAAGTTTTAATCATTTTAGCAAGTTATGAATAGAAAAAAAATATATGAAATTACCTTAAAAAATAAATTTACCAAACCCAAATATTCAATAAAACTTTTTATTTTCCTCTTTCCCACAATCCCCGATCAATTTAGGCTGTCTAAAATCTTTCACGGGTTTACCTGAATCACCCTGCAAAATTTCATTCTGATTCGCCCAGCCGTTTAGGAATGCAAAACAGCCATACGTACACACACATACAAAGGACATTAAATACATATTTTTTCATCTTTATCTGATGACAATTGAACACGAACTAAGGGGTCACAACCTTGGTGGGGTCATGAAGAAAATTTTGGGGGCTGCCATAGTTAAAGAAATAAAGGCATTTAAAGATAATCTTGGAAGATTTTTAACATTCACAAGGAATGTTCAGTTAAACAATTCCATATTAAAATCTGATATTGTTGTTTTCTTCATGTCGATTTCAAAAAGGAAGCATTTAAAAAAGGTTTAAAAAGGATTTTAAAAAGAATTAAGCATGCCAAGTTAAAAAAAAAAAAAAAAGAATATTTTGATTCATTTTGCATCATCCTACTTATATGGGGCCAGTTTTTGAAAGTCAGTAGCGAGCTATTAAACAAAATATCGAGTTCGGTTAGACTCAGAATGACTTCCGGCTGGTTATTGCGAACTCATATCTGGCTAAACGACAGCTGAATGGGAAGGGCGCTCCTCTTTGGTGCAGGAGTTCAGATGTTCGAATCCCGCTTTTGGCATGGATGCCCAAAACTCTTCAGAATAGGCTGTAAACAGTAGATCCTGGTCTATTTCTCTCTTTCACTTTCAAATTTGTCCACATTAGTCTCTCGTGACAAATGTTTCGAAGCACTAACTTACTTTCGATAGAAGTTGTAAAACTAATTTTAAACGTCCCTTAGCTGCCGCTTCACTTTAGTCAAGACAAACTGTGAGCTAACCAAAGATTAAACGCCTAACATTGTGTCGGTCTAACCAAAGTCGTTTAACGACTAACCTCGATTAATCTGTGTTTAAACGGAGAATTGCGTCCTACCCTGGTTGGCGCTATGGGTTAATTGTGGTTAGCCGTTAAATGACTTTGATGAGACCGGCTCTTAACCAATAATGATGAGCTGAAACCTAAGTATTCTCAAGGATGAATTTGCATTACTACCCACAATTTATTGCAGTCTTCATTTTATCTAGTTTAACATTGGAATCTGAACTGACGGAGTTTTTAAACTACTTAATGCTATCAAATAAATTGTTAAAACTAAATATGACTTTGATTCCACATATTTATGATGCATTTTTGTGTAGTTATGAATACCATGTTATTATACAATTTCTAAATTTGAATAAAAGTCGGACATTTATGCAGATTTACTCTTTTGAGGAAAATGTACGAGATTTACTTTGACTGCATATTTATGTATGTGTATGTTACAAATAATTCATTTATATACACACACCGCATTTTCTAAAATCTATCGGAAATATCGAAGAAATAAAATGCAAGAAAATTTTTTCTTTAGCTATAACATGGATATTTCCATTTTAAAATACAGCATATCTGAGCAAATATTTATAATTTTGACACGCTCTTAAACGGCCATGCAATGCGATTGGCTGTCACTATGACATCACACGCTTCTATTTGAATAGCTAATTAGCTATTCAAACAGAAAGAAGCTAGTACTTGATAGACCTTTTTGCTTTGTTAAGTTGCTGACGCGAGTTCCATTTAATGGAAGTAACTTCAGACTGGAACTCTTAAGGTAAGCATATGCTACTTCTTTTAAATATTCTTATGTGTCACGTTCATTTATGCAGATTTCTATTTTTTCGGGCTTAGTAATTTTAACAGTGTTATATCAACACATTCGTAGCGAGTAAGCGGGAAAACTCCGAATGCAGGTGGTAAGAAAGAAAGGACTTCGAATTCGGTCAGAACCATATAAAACGAAAGTTCCCTATGCTAGAAAAAATACATCATTTAATGATTTTCCTTTTGTTCAGTAAGAAAGCAAGTAAAATAGACTAACATACTATGTTTATATAAAAATTCCTATAATTTTTAAGAAATTATTTCATGCCTTATTGTCGGAATACGGCTATAAGTGACAGTATACAACTACGGTAGTATACGGTAATGTTTTTATTTTTATTGAATAGTTGTATTTCATACACCCCGTTACGTTTTTCGAATAACACCGATACATTTTTCTGGACATAATGTTTTTTGTATTTTAAAATTATATAGGGTCATACCGCAATAAATCTACAAGCAGGTTCTGGTGTTGTGTGAAATTATGTAAACAGCAAATAAGTTTTAATATATGTTAGTCCTTTAGAGTTCTATGAACAAAGCTAAGAGGACAAAATGGCTTTTAAAAAAACGTAATTCGACCAAACAATTTTTATAATCCTGAAAAGGTAATCTAGGCACAAGTTTGTTAATGAAACGAAATTTGCAGTTAACTGATAAATTTTATTTCAATAACACTTTTTTTTACGATCAACTTTTTTTTTTCTTAAAATTTCCTTGCATGATTTATTTTTTTAGAGATTTCGTAATATTTAATGCGCATTTCTTTTATATTCCACTGAAATTTTTGGGCTGTGTCTATTAAAGTGTTTGAATTTTAAACTGGGTATGTGTTTTTTAATGTACAGGATTTTGTCAAGATGCAGGGTTTAATAGCGCGAAGCACATAACACACAAAGCTGCTAAAATATATACTTTAAAGTAATTTTTTATGTAAACTATTTTTAACGCAATCGGGTATTGATGTCCGGGTTTTTAGTATTATATAGAAACTAAACATTCAGTGAAAAAATAAAAATAGTTAATTAGTGAATTTCGAGGGGCATTTCAATTTTTAAGTAAATATTTTACATCTAAATCTAGATAATTTTTATCTTATAGTTTAATGCAACATTTAGTCTCATAAATTAAAAAAAAATATTGAATATTTTAAAAATGATAATCAAATAGCTAAAATAATAGCTAATGCCAGCGCGATAATCAATATCTAAAAGATTTATTACTTTGTTCAGGTGTGGTTTATAGCGTCTCAATATTAAAATTTCGTGGCCCGTGGCGAAATTCACAAAATCAATGTACTTATTAAATATATTTTTAGATTGCTTTACTTATTATTATAAATATTATGCACATTTGCAAATTAATTGCTCCATTTCTAATTTATGAATAATACAAATTTTAACGAATTGAGTTTCACATCAAATGTGTGTACATATACATAGAACATACTGTGTAGCCCAACGACGTAAGATGCACTTCTAATGTGGCCTGCAGAGTTCTCTGAGCTCCCCAGGCCTGATCTTGATGAATATATGTACTCTTTTCATTTTGAACTTGTGTATAAGCCTTTTTTTTTTTTTAATTTATTTTCATTCAGTTTTTATTAATAGAATGTAATTTCAAATTTTTCCCCTTCAAGTTGTGAAAATTTTATTTTCATTCTTCACCAGTCAAGTTAAATTTTTGTTTAATTTATTTCCGATTATTTTTCTTTTATTTTTACACACGCGATATTGGTAATTATATTTTAGCCACTTATCAATCGATGGTCATTAGATATTAAATAGTTTTTTAATAACTTACGAAGATGTAAAAGTTAGTTTTGAAGAGTAAACCTAAAGTTTACTCTTCAAAATTAAAAAAAAAAAAAATGGTTTTTGATATTTGATATTGTACGGGGATAAGGTATCTTAAAAATGGTAAAGTAAGACACACACACACACAAAAAAAATTGTGGGTATTTTGTGTTTACCTCTACCTTAAATTGTTAAACTTGTGCTGTAAAGTGAAACCTAAGTTGAAACCTAAAGTCCATTTTATTTCATTAAAATTTATACTTTCTTGTTATGAAGGGTACAACACATGATTTCGGCTATTTTCCAGTTCGGGGGGCCCGCGGAACCGAGTTCGGTGGGAACGCCAAGCGTGAGAGATATCGCCAACTTCTACAACCCTATTTTCTGGCAAACCTTGCTCTTCTTTTCGGGCTCTTCCACCACCCCCTAAAAAAGGTGGGGGTGTCAATCGGCGCCTTTATTTTAGGGTATTGGGGGAAATGACACGTGATTTGGATATCTGACCCTTATTGGTTCCTGTAACTAACAATACTTCAAGACCGCTGAATTTGGATTTTCTAGCGTCCATTTCAAGTCTTTGTCCATTTCGGCTGTGCTCTGGAGGTGTGTCCATTTTGCCTGAGCTCTTATATTTTTTTTCCGTTTTTTTAAAATTTAATACTGGAGCTCAAACCAATGCAATTGAGGGCTTGTGGAGCTCAGTTAAGAGATCCCTCCTTACAGTTCGCAAGTGTGAAGATCAATTTGATTCGTACCTTTGTGAATTTATGTGGAGGAAAATGAAAGAAAATCCGCAAGATGCTTTTCAGGATTTTTTAAATCAGATCAATCGTGTATATCTACCAACAACTCAGGATACTTAAATTAGGTTAGCGCTTTATTTATTTTATATTTTATGCATAATTTTCGAAGAGTAACAAGTGATGTTATAATTCACATTTATATTTTTTTTATTTACTGCTTTTTGAACTTTATTCAAAATTGTGTCTTAATTTAATACAAAATGATGAAGAAATTTTTTCAAACTATTATTTTATAGTGTACTATATTGTTAATAGTGATACGCTGAGTAATAAAAGTAATTTGTACCGTAGTTTATAACTATTTAATCGTTTGATAGTTTTAAAATAATTTCATTAAATGGCAACTGTATTTCATAAATATAACTAAATATTTTATATGCATAATTGCCAAAATATAACCAATTAATGTTTATATTTTGCTTAATTTGCACTTATTGCAAAAATTCTGTGCTGTTTAGTTTAATAAGCAGTACATAAGAGCCTCTAAATATATTAAAAACTCAAATTTAAATTTGTATTCATCTTAACAAAATTTCAAACCCTTTTTTTGTTTAAAATATGCTTTGAGATCGGGTATAAACTTAATACACAAATTGTAAACATCACTTGTCGACAATTTGGCAATCACTTGTACAAAAATAGAGCCAAAAACAGGGCGGTGGGGCCCCCGGAATTGGGAATTTACCCATGATTTATATCTCATTTTGATGTATTTGATAACTTATTTGTAAGTTAGACTTCCTGAGTGCAATTTTTTTTAATTCTTACCTGATAGTTTCGATACTGTTTACCAAATTTTTATAGACAAATTTGGAACCCTACTTTATTATATTTTTAAATTTTTTTAAATGAAATACAGTGTGTATGTAAGACTGAGAATCTATAAAAAGGGCTAAAATAATTTAAAAATTATGTTTTATACTAACTCTTTTAAATTAATAAAATGTGATACCTACTTACGTTTCTTGGTTAATATTGTAGTGACTGAGTGACTGATCACAAAGAGGCCGAAATTAAAAATGTAATATCTGGGAACGAAGGAACTCTTTTATTCTTGAACATGTTTTGGGGAAATTCAAGGTAAGAGAAACAATTTTTATACATGTAATTCTTTGTGAGAATTTAAAATTCCATATATTTCACTAAAACTCTGTTGTTAGAAATTGTAAATGCACGTTTCCTCTTGTACCCCCACTTTTTTTTTTTGTGTGTGTGTGTAAAGGATTAGTCTAGTCGTCTAAAGCTGATAAATGGACTTTGGTTCGATTCCAAAGAAGGATATGTGCTGTACTTGTGTAATACTGAAAGCCTGAGTTCTGTTCTAGTAATCAGTGATTGCTGAAGAAAAAAATGAAAGTGCCCTTTATTAGACAAAATATATTAATCTCGTGACGAGTTCAGAAGTGGAATATTAATGCTGGCATGGATGCTAGTCCTTTGGACAAAGTAGTAGGTTCCAGCCTCATGTTGCGATGAGTAAACCATAGCGCTCGAAATTAAACCAGGCATCCACATTTAACCTGCTTCTTCCTATGGAGAGTGTTCAAATAGTTTCACGAATTTTTGACTTATTAAAAATGCTTTTAGCATTAAAATGGTATATTTCATTCAGAAATTTCAACACTTAAATTAAAACCCCTTTATTTCTTAAATAGCTCTATTCTTTTAAACATTCAATAAAGGTTTATAAAAAATTATATATACTGGAATTCCGAGAATATCTACCTTTTGTGCTACAAACATTTAATTTGATCCGCTCAATTAAAGATTTCAAAGTAGGGGAAAATACTTAATGGAATAAATTACTATATCTAAAAACATAGGGTGTGCGTAAACAAAACATATTGGAGCTTAGACAAATTTGTCTTTATAAAGATTTAATGCAATACTTTTAAGAATGCTCGTCAAGGCTACTTGTTGCTTTACTACAGTTAAAGAAAAAACATATGTGCGATATTTTTCCCACATTCTGCTGTAAATTAAATACCATTAAATGGAAGTTGCAGAATTCTAAAGGTTTTATTTTAAGAAAGCCAATAATCTAGCACTAAAAGTTATTGCAATGACAATATACAAAATGTGAGCTATTGTCTGATTAAAAAAAATATTCATATTGAGTATGCATGGCATCCCCTATTGGTACAACCGCATACTACATTAAATGAAATTCAATTTAAGATTTAAAGTATTCCATTCCCTAGGGAAATTTTATTGCACATTTCTGAGATTAAATATTAAACGTTCAAATTATATTTTTATAATTGGATTTTATATTGAAGGCAAAAATCTTCTGTTAGTCAGATGCATTTAAGTATAGTGCAAATAGCAAATTAAATGTAAATTATGTAAAAAAGAAAATTTATATGCCTATATTAACCTGTACATACTCATAAAAAAATCTATACTTTAAAACACAGCCATAAAAGTAATATAAATATTTGATTCCATACATTCATTAGTATAACTCTACCTTTGAGTATTTTAATGATGCCTAGTTGAATCAGAAGGATATTGCAAAAATATTATTCTAAAAGCAGAAGTATTAATGTCTAGTATTTTTAAACTAAATGTTAGGCCGATTGTATTTTTATTCAAGCATCAGGTATTCTTTGTAAATTCTATTCTTGGAATCTATAGCTAAAATGTCAATATCGTATAACAATTTTGATGGTTTATTTTAATTTTCTGATATTTCTGCATCACTGTTTATCATCTTTTTTTTATATTTATCTTATCCTGCATTGCTAAAAGAGTTCCAATGTCAAAGTATTCTATATTGTGTAAAAACTTGGTCAGTGGCATAGACATTATTATGTCAGGGCACCCATATTTAAATCCTTGCAGTGCAACTTATCATCCTGGCAAATTCAAGCAAATCTATACTTGAAATTTCGTGATTTTCTATAGTACTTGTGCTGGTGTGTTTAAATATTTTTATACTGCAATAAGTGTCATTTTTTATGTCAACCTGTATTAATTCAAGACTGTTGCAATGCCAGATTATTCTAAAAATTATGTGTACTCACTCAGTGCACCCACATTAAATGTTAAAACAGTCCTATGGACATTCATGCAATGCAGTTGGTCTTCTCCGCAAATTCAAGCCAATCTATGCTCGAAATGTCATAATTTCCTATAACTTTTGTGCTGCTATATTCGCATATTTTTACACTGCAGTAACTGTCATTTATTATTTTATAACCTGTATTAATTCAAGACAGTCGCAATGCCAGATTATTCGAAAAATATGTGTACTCAGTACACCCACATTAAATGTTAGGACAGTTGTATGGACATTCGTGCATTGCAACTGGTCTATCTGGCAAATTCAAGCCAATCTGTGCTCGAAATGTTGTAATTTCCAATAATACATTTGCTGGTAATTTTATATATTTTTATACTGCAGAAACTGTCATTTGTCACACTATTAATTGAAGACAGATGCAATGCCAGATTTTTCTAAAACTATGTGCTCATATTTAGTGCACCAACATTAAATGTTAGGGCAGTCATATGGACATTCCTGCATTGCAACTGGTCTTCCTGGTAAATTCAAGCCTATTTATACTCGAAATGTCATAATTTCCTATAATACTTCTGCTGCTATTTTTACATATTTTAACAAAGCAGTCACTGTCATTTTATGTCACCCTGTATTAATCGAAGACAGTTGCAATGCCAGATTATTCTAAAAATATGTGTGCTCATAGTCAGTGCACCAACTGTAAATGTTAGGGCAGTCATGGACATTAATGCATTGCAAATGGTCTTCCTGGCAAATTTAAGATTATCTAATTTTCAAATATCATAATTTCCTATAATACTTCTGCTGATACTTTTATATATTTTTACAAAGTATTGAATGTCATTTTATGTCAACCTGTATTAAACGAAGACAGTTGCAATGCCAGATTATTGTAAAACTATGTTTGCTCATTTGTGGACCAACATTAAATGTTAGAGCAGTCATATGGACATTCGTGCACTGCATCTGGTCTTATTGACAAATTCAAGCCTATCTATACTTGAAATTGCGAAATTTTCTATAATAATTCTGCTGATACATTTACATATTTTAAAAAAGCAGTGACTGTCATTTTATGTCACCCTGTATTAATGGAAGACAGATGCAATGCCAGATTTTTCTAAAAATATGTGTGCTCATATTCATTGTACCAGCATTAAATGTTAGGGCAGTCATATGGACATTTATGCATTGCAACTGGTCTTCCTGGCAAATTCAAGCATATTTATACTCGAAATGTCTTATTTTCCTATAATACTTCTGCTGATACTTTTACATATTTTAACAATGTAGTGACTGTCATTTTATATCACTCTGTATTAATCAAAGACAGTTGCAATGCCAGATTATTCTAAAAATATTTGTACTCTTAGTTAGTGCAACCACATTAAATGTTAGGGCAGTCATATGGACATTCATGCATTGCAACTGGCCTTCCTGGCAAATTCAAGCCTATGTATACTTTAAAAGCCATAATTTCCTATAAAACTTCTGCTGATAATTTTACGTATTTTAATAAAGCAATGACTGTCATTTTATATCCCCCTGTATAAATCAAAAAGACAGTTGCAATGCCAAATTATTCTAAGAATATGTGTACTCATATTTAGTGCACGAACATTAAATGTTAGGGCAGTGCTATGGACATTCATTCATTGTAACTGCTCCTCTAAGTAAATTCAAGCTTCTTGATACGTGAAATGTCATAATTTCTTATAATACTTCTGCTGATCCTTTTATATATTTTAATAGAGCAGCAACAGTCATTTTATGTCACCCTGTATTAATCGAAGACAGTTGCAATGCCAGATTATTATAAAAATATGTGTGCTCATAGTTAGTGCATCAAAAATAAATGTTAGGCAGTCATACATTGCAACTGGTCTTCCTGGCAAATTCAAGCCTATCTATACATGAATGTTATTATTTTCTATAATATTTCTGCTGGTGATTTTACATATTTTAACAAGCAGTGAATGTCATTTTATGTCAACCTGTATTAAACGAAGACAGTTGCAATGCCAGATTATTGTAAAACTATGTTTGCTCATTTGTGGACCAACATTAAATGTTAGAGCAGTCATATGGACATTCGTGCACTGCATCTGGTCTTTATAGCAAATTCTACCCTATGTATATTTGAAATGTCTTATTTTCCTATAATACTTCTGCTGATACTTTTACATATTTTAACAATGTAGTGACTGATTTTATGTCACTCTGTATTAATCAAAGACAGTTGCAATGCCAGTTTATTCTAAAAATATATGTGCTCAGTCAGTGCACCAACATTAAATGTTAGGGCAGTCGTATGGACATTTATGCATTGCAACTGGTCTTCCTGACAAATTCAAGCCTATCTATACTTGAAATTGCAGAAATTTTCTATAATATTTCTGCTGGTACTTTTACATATTTTAACAAAGCAGTCACTGTCATTTTATATCATGATGTATTAATCGAAGACAGTTGCAATGCCAGATTATTCTAAAAATATGTGTGCTCATAGTTAGTGCAACAACATTAAATGTTAGGGCAGTCATATGAACATTCATGCTTTGCAAACTGGTCTTCTTGGCAAATTCAAGCCTATCTATACTCTAAATGTCATAATTTCCTATAATACTTATTTTGATAATTTTACATATTTTTAACAAAGCAGTCACTGTCATTTTATGCTACCCTGTATTAATGGAAGACAGTTGCAATGCCAGATTATTCTAAAAATATGTGTGCTCATAGTCAGTGCACCAACATTAAATGTTAGAGCAGTCATATGGACATTCATGCATTGCAACTGGTCTTCCTGGCAGATTCAACTTATCTAATTTTCAAATTTCAAAATTTCCTATACTATCTCTGCTGGTACTTTTACATATTTTAACAAAGCAGTGACTGTCATTTTATATCGCCCTGTATTACTAGAAGACAGTTGCAATGCCAGATTATTCTAAAAATATGTGTACTCAGTCAGTGCACCCACACTAAATGTTAGGGCAGTCATATAGACATTCCAGCATTGCAACTGGTCTTCACTGGCAAATTTAAGCCTATCTATACTCAAAATGTGATAATTTCCTATAATACTTCTGATAATTTTACATATTTTAACAAAGGAGTGACTGTCATTTTATGTCACCCTGTATAATTGAAGACAGTTGCAATGCCAGATTATTCTAAAAATATGTGTGCTTATAGTTAGTGCACCCACATTAAATGTTAGGCAGTCATGCATTGCAACTGGTCTTCCTGGCAATTTCAAGCCTATGTATACTTTAAAAGCCATAATTTCCTATAAAACTTCTGCTGATAATTTTACGTATTTTTAATAAAGCAATGACTGTCATTTTATATCCCCCTGTATAAATCAAAAACAGTTGCAATGCCAGATTTTTCTAAAAATACGTGTGCTTATAGTCAGTGCACCAACATTAAATTTTAGGGCTCTCATATGGACATTCATGTATTGCAACTGGTCTTCCTGGTGAATTCAAGCCTATTTATACTCGAAATGTCATAATTTCCTATAATATTTCTGCTGGTACTTTTACATATTTTAACAAAGCAGTGACTGTCATTTTATGTCACCCTGTATTAATCGAAGACAGTTGCAATGCCAGATTATTCTAAAAATACTTGTGCTCATAGTCAGTGTACCAGCATTAAATGTTAGGGCAGTCATATGGACATTCCTGCATTGCAACTGGTCTTCCTGGTAAATTTAAGCCTATCTATACTCAAAATGTCATAATTTCCTATAATACTTCTGCTGATACTTTTACATATTTTACCAAAGCCGTAACTCTCATTTTATGTCACCCTGTACTAATCGAAGACAGTTGCAATGCCAGTTTATTCAAAATATATGTGTGCGCATAGTCAGTGCACCCACATTAAATGTTAGGGCAGTCATATGGACATTTATGCATTGCAACTGGTCTTCTTGGCATATTCAAGCATATTTATACTCAAAATGTCATAGTTAACTATAATACTTCTGCTGATACTTTTTACATATTTTACCAAAGCCGTAACTCTCATTTTATGTCACCCTGTACTAATCGAAGACAGTTTCAATGCTAGATTATTCTAAAAATATGTGTTCTCATAGTCAGTGCACCCACATTAAATGTTAGGGCAGTCATATGGACATTTATGCATTGCAACTGGTCTTCCTGACAAATTCAAGCCTATCTATATTCGAAAAGTCATAATTTCCTATTGTACTTCTGCGGTTACTCTAACATATTTTAACAAAGCAGTCACTGTCATTTTATATCATGATGTATTAATCGAAGATAGTTGCAATGCCAGATTATTCTAAAAATATGTGTGCTCATAGTCAGTGCACCAACATCAAATGTTAGGGCAGTCCCATGGACATTCATTTATTGCAACTGATCTTCCTAGCAAATTCAAGCCTATCTATATTTGAAATGTCATAATTTCCTGTAATAATTCTGCTGATCCTTTTATATATTTTAGAAAAGTAGTGACTGTCATTTTATGTCACTCTGTATTAATCAAAGACAGTTGCAATGCCAGATTAATCTAAAAATAAGTGTGCTCACTGTTAGTGCACCCACATTAAATGTTAGGGCAATCATATGGACATTCATGCATTGCAACTGATCTTGCTGGCAAATTCAAGCCTATATATACTTTAAATGCCATAATTTCCTATAATATTTCTGCTGGTGATTTTACATATTTTAACAAAGCAGTGACTGTCATTTTATATCATGATGTATTAATCGAAGACAGTTGCAATGCCAGATTATTCTAAAAATATGTGTGCTCATAGTCAGTGCACGAACAGTAAATGTTACAGCAGTCATATGGATACTCATGTACTGCAAACTGGCCCTCCTGACAAATTCAAGCGTATCTAATTTTGTAATGTCAAAATTTTTTATAATAATTCTGCTGATTCTTTTACATATTTTAAAAAAGTAGTGACTGTCTTTTATGTCACACTGTATTAATCAAAGACAGTTGCAATGCTAGATTATTCTAAAAATAAGTGTGCTCATAGTCAGTGCACCAACAGTAAATGTTAGGGCAGTCATATGGACATACAAGCATTGCAACTGATCTTCCTGTCAAATTCAAGCCTACGTATACTTTAAATGCCATAATTTCCCGTAAAACTTCTGCTGGTAAATTTAAATATTTTTACTCTGCAGTAACTGTCATTTTTGTCACCCTGTAATATTAGAAGTCATTTGCAATGTAATGTTTTTTTTTATTTTGTTTGGAGTGCTACGGTCTACTTTTTGCTGCACGAGGGCTAATGAGACCGGGACCTAAGTTGCAATGCCAGATCATTCCAAAAATATAAGTACATTTTGTCAGTACACCCTTTAAGGGCAGTCGTATTGACAGTCTTGCATTTATGGCAAATTCAAGTGAATCTATAGTTAAATTGTTATTTTATAGCAAATTTGTGTCTTTTTTTTTTACTATTTCTTACACTGCAGTAATTTGCCTTTTTTCACACAATGTATTAATATTAGCATTTGCTATGCTATAATTAAAAAAATATGTGTGCTCATCATTTGTGCAAACAAATGAAATGTTAGGGCAGTTTTATTGGCATTCCTCAAATTCTACTGGTCTTCCAAGCAATATGACAAATATAAATATTGAAAATGTTAGTTTATTTATAATAAATCTTTCAGTATATTTCATTTTTTTAGATGCAGAAATAATTTTTTTTATCATCCTGTATTAATTAGATTCAATGCCAGACATTAATATAAATATTAGTGTATTCATGTTAAGTGTACCAACATTTAACTTGTTTTGATTCATACAGTACAATTTGTTTTCCCGAAATATTCAGGTAAATCAATAGTTGAAAATAAATTTCTTATATTAATTATATAGTTTAATACTTAACTGCAGTATTTTAGTTTTTCATTCCATTATCTTCCTTGTTGTATTCATATTCTGGCATTATATAATTTTAGAATGCAGTTGCGACGCCATAGTCTAAAAGCTTGGTAACTCATATTTATTTCCCCAACCAGTTATTAACTGGCTAAATGACTGTTTTACCGCGCAATCACCCCTATGCAAGAAAGCGTTTAATAGTGCTGATTAAAATGATATTTCTCAATATATACGAAATAATATTTTCTTACAAAACGTAGGTAATACTCATATTGTAACTGTTATAAACGAACATCAAATGTAAATGGAAAAAAAAAAAAAAAAAAAAGACAGGAAATCGTACCATTATGGTCCGCTTGTATTGTTAGTATTTTAGATCGAAGGTACTACTATGGATGTAAACATTTAATGAATTTGGGATATAACTGTTCACATCCTGACTCGGATAGATTTTATTTTCAATGCTTTTTAATAGAAATTCTTGTTTTTTAAGTGTGTGTCTTAATACTCTCGGATATACTAATAAAATTCTATAAAAATGTGTTCAAGCTTAGTTCAATATTTTCATTTGTCCCCAAAATGTATTCTTCCATTCTATTCAGAAGTATAGATATTTAATTTATATTAAATTATTCTATTAAAATGTAGGTATTTTAAATAACTTATATTCATTACTGTTTTTTTTTTTTATTTTCCATGTTGAATGGTATGTTGGAGACGTACAATCTGACTTACAATCTCAAAGAGCTGGTACATTCATCCTTTTGGTTATTGTAGAGAATATGAAGTTTCATTCCTCTTTAGGTAAGTAAATTCAGATTTATAATTGATTAATTTAAAAAAAACATTTCAAAGAGTTAATATTTTTACTATAAAAATGAGATCATGAAATTTCTTCTATTTTTGCTTAGTTTCGGATTAGTTTTATAAGATCGGAAGTAAAACTGTATCAATTTCGTACAAAGTACATTTATGCGTAGAGATTTCTCCCTATTAATAGCTTGACATTCAAGTAAAACGTCATCTGATGTATCCGAAAACTATTTAGTTCTGGATTATCTGAACAATTTTGTGCAAGTTGAGAAACAGAACGTTTTATTTTATATTAAATTGGCATTGCTTTGTAACATTTAAGGAGTTTATATGGGATGATAATCTACAATAATTAACAGTATAATATTATGATTTAATATAATGTTGCGCGACCTTTGTTGGAGATGCCAGTCAACTTTGGTACTTAAGAGGAGTGGCTTTTTACAGACGTCATTGTATGTCAAAGAATTAAGCTGTAAATCATTTTATATATATGCTCTAATTTTGAAGTACTAATGAACTTTGATATCGGATAATTTTTAAAATTACTATTTGTTTGATATGAATTTGGTTTACACGGCTGCTTTTACCACGTTTGTATAACTAAAACTAATATTTCATGTAGAATAAGTTGAAATATTTCTTCATTAAGTTGTAAAATATTAAAACTTTTTTTAAGGACAAAACTTGCTGTTCAAGCCTTTTTATGCAAAAAAGATAGACATTAAAATGATTTGGCACTAGTCATATTGTATTTCTCTAGGTCTGTTAAACTGTAGCATAAATTGTTCTACTTGTTACATTTAAAGGTGTCTTTGAACTAATTTTTACTGTGATAGAGGAAAATTTTTCATACTTACGATACTATTTATTATAAATTTATCACTAAAAATATTTTTTGTTTACAAAAATCTTATGGTTGTCACTTATATATTAATATTTATATATTTGTTCATATATTTCAATATAAAATACGAAATGTTGGTTAAAAAATTAAATAATTTTCGATCTATTGAGATTGAACTGAATAACTAAATTTAAGCCCAAAACGCTCGCTCCCGGTACAGTTCCATTGCGAAATGTACCCGCACACAATGTGCTAATGGGAGAGGGAAGAAAGAGGTTAACGTCCAAGAGATTGTTTAATACCATTGGCTGCCTAGATAAATGTCCTTCAGTCTAGTTATGAAAATCCCCCTTTCCGACTTAAAATAGACAATGAAACGCGAATTTCATGTTATGTAGAAGAATAAGTAGGATATGAATGCCAACATACGCTTTATCCAGGATAATGTCAGTCGTAAGCATGGCATCTTATTCGCTTGCGTATAGGACGCACTCGTCTCACTCACAATTACCTTCTTTTAACCGAACTCAAACCCCGATGTCCTGTTTTGTCAGTCATCACTATCTATTTTACATATGCTCACCTCGCTTACAGTCTGTTTAGGCCTCATTTTTGGTACACGCCATCCTAACTTAAGGGATTTACTGGATGAACCTCCAAATCATTTCTATAAGTTTGCTCATAAATTTACTCTTACGGCAGGAACATGGACTAAAAGGATAAGAAATATCTTTATTATAAAGCTTCACTTTACAGTACTGTGTATGTGACACCACATAAAGCTTTATCTCGAAGGATTTTTTTTATAAATGGTATAGGTTACTTTTAATTAAAAAATATTTCATTGTACTTGTATTAATCCATATAGGTTTATACTTTAAGATTTTTTTTTAGATTGTATGAATAGCAGTAAAAAATAGACTTGAGAGAAAAGACCGTGAAGTAATGCAACCCATAAGTGACGCAAATAATATACTCTAATTAGCGTACAAAAGGAATTTTTGAATGCGGATATATTTATATGGAGAATTAAATAGAAAAAGTTGTTACAATGTACGTTTAGTTTACTACACAAACTCATAACACTGTGCTACCTTTAGCTCTAAGCAGAGTAATGTACTTGGCCAAAATAATGATTTAAAATTTATTCTAAAAACTTAACATTTTAATACTTATATTCTTTATTTACAATCTCATACCAATCAGGATAGTATTAAGGCCTTTAATGATTAAATTATCCGGAAGCAGTTAACGATTAATTTATCTAAATATAAGATGTTGTGACTCAAGTCGTTTGATTTACAAATATGATGTGCTCGTTTTTTGGATATATCAACAGACTCAGCAACTTCTGTCAATTTCAATCGGCTATCATTCATGATATTTTTGGGGACTTTTATAACGATTTCTTCTGAAGTGGCTGATTTTGGTCTTCCAGGACGCTCCGCATCTAGAGTGCTTATACGAACACATTTAAAATTTGCAATCCATGTTTTAACAGTTGTAAACGAAGGAGAAGATTGCCCAGTGTCGCATCTAGCTCAGTTTTAAAATCCGATGGGTGTATAAGCCTTCAGTTTTCTCTATTCTCGATTAAACACAAAAGCAGAAAATTTTAAAAGAGCACAGTATAAAAACAACCTAGCGAAAATTTTTAAAGTGTGCCGGAATTATTAAAAAAGACAGTTGCCTTTGTCAGTAAATTGCCTTTGTCAAGGTAATATTGAGAACGTCATTTCTAGGTCAGGCCAGAAAATTTTCATCCCACCCTCGTACGTGCAAGAAAACTTATTATATTTTAAGTAAATTTAAACACATTTATCCATTTACTTTAATAATGATTCAACAGTCGGGATGCTTTAAATATTTATTTGTATATACCTTAAACGACTACTGCTATAAATTATTTGTAGTCATCCAGGTCGTATCGCCCGTTCGTAACCATTTAGCTGTAAGTTCAATTTTATTAAACCCTCATGTTGCAAGTAAAGACTCGTATTTCTCTAAACCAAAGTCTGTACAAATAATTTTGCAGTACATTTATAAAACTTAGTTTAGATCCTTGGTCTAAGAGAATTTTATCTGTGAAATCCCTAGGAGCTTGAAGCATTTATGCTAATTCCCTATATAATAATAGCCCAAGTTATCTGTCCGTCTGTCCTCGAATTCATGAAGCGGTTTGGACCTGGAACATGGTTCAGCCGGGTGCTTAAAATCCTTAAAAAGTGCTTATTTTGTAGATCCATTTTTAAGGTCCCTAATAAGTCCTTAAAAAGTGCTTAATTTTCTTTTTGTAGACTTAAAATTTATAATTTTTTCCGAGTGCTCAAAAAGTGCTTATTTTTCCCCAAATATCGGTTGCTGAATTTTTATTTCCCTTGATAATTAATCGTCACTCGATTCAACAAAGCTAAAGATAAGAAAAGAGTTAGACCAATTAAAAAAATGTATAGAAGAAAAGAAAAATGAATTTCAAAATTAGACATAGTCTCTTATTTTTCCCCCTCCCTATATTTTTTGGTTCTCATCTTCTATTATGAATGGAAATAGTTCTTCAGTTACATTTTTAAAATAGCATTGATAATTTCCTGAATCTTGTTTTGAGTATGCCATAATTAAAACTTTTTTAGTGCAGATACTGCATCTTCTTTTCTGTCTCCCTGTGTGTGTGTGTGTGTGTGTGTGTGTGTGTGTGTGTGTGTGTGTGTGTGAATATATTTACCTGTTTATAATACAGAAGTACTTTTTATTATCTTATTTTACATCTATGTTGCTGTAAAAATACTGTTGCTATAATGTGAAACTTGTTGATCTTCCACCACAGATAGTACTTTCTTAACTTTACAAATATTTCAGATTTTTTTAGGGAGGGGGGGGCATTTGATCAATAAGGACTATTACTGTTCTAAAATTTATGTTAGGCAAGAAAGATGTCTTAACATAAAGTATGAGATATTAACAATTGTGTTTAATAAAATTATTAAATTGATCGATATATTATTTAATGTCATTTTACAAATCATAAATCTCATGAAAAGCTTCAATTTTCAAGCTTTAGCTGTAGGTCAGTTATAGTACAATGAAAATTAAGATGCTTAAAAAATGCTTAAAAGGTGCTTAAAAAGTGCTTAATTTTTTCTCTGGGGAAAGAGTCTGAACCTTGTGGAATGGATATAGGCAGCCATATTGGATTCTTAACGAGTTAGGGTTAGCAGCGTCCGAAATCCATCCCTTCCCCCCTTTTCTAGCATTTAATGCCATTATTTAAAGCCCTATTTTCCCCAGTTAAGAACAAATGATTAAATTTATCAATTTGTCACATAATAAATAGGTAAAAATAACATTTTTATCCTAGCATTATGACGTCATTCTCTCATTTAATGTTTTTTTTATTTTAAATTAAATATCGTCTGCATTATTTTCATACGTTTTATCACTTAACTTCGATATGAAGTAAATAATTTTCTTTTATATCTAGCTTAAATAAAAGATTAGGTACATATGTGATTATTCCAAATTTAATCATAGATTATATTTTGTTGCAATGAAAATTTTATCACAAGTATTAACAGCAAATTCTATCTACCTCCAGGGTGTATTAGAAATGATAGTTTCATTCTTTTACTTCCATTAATTACTGTGGCCAGAAAAATTTGGGAAGAAAAAACTTTGAATTATCTTTCTAAATGAATTCCACGTGATTCTAAACTGCATTCACAGTATCGGGAGACTTTAGAGGAGTATGAAGATAAACAAATTATTGAGCTTGTACCAGATAATTCTCAGAAAAAAACAAACCATTTTTTATCTGCCTTATAGGGTATTTTACAATTCTGGAAAGTTAAAAATTTTACTGATCCCGTCATATGATGGGCTATATGCTAGTATAGAATAATACTTTACTAGGTACTTGAAATAAACAAATTGGACCGTTGAGGAAAGAAGAAAAATAAATTTGATACCAGTGTTCGAACTTGCATTAGTTTTCACATTGGATCAACTTTATACTTTATATAAATATAGATAATTATTTCTGATACTTTGATTATCAGTGGGCTTCAATTCAGAGTTAGAAATCAATATATTCACTCCTTGACAAGTTTGGGAGACTTCAGTCATTTCATGTGCCAAAGTAGACGTCAATAGCTTGTGAAACGTAATATTAAATCATTTAATTATTTAACTCGTGGTTCGTTTCTGCTATGACTAGAATGATCATGATATTATTTATCTTTGAAAATTAATATAAGTTGCAAAACTACGTCGAAGTGTAAAAAATGTCGGTTCCACTACCTAATCTACTATGCTTTGCAATGTTTCATACTTTACAGAAAAAACTAATTTTATGCTATTAAACTATATTACCAGTAATATCTTATATACCTCATTAAATGTCACAATGTATGTTTCAAAATAAAATGTCCTTTTCTCAACAAAATTGTTCAGAAAAGCAAAACTAAATAGCATTTTTCGGACATATCAAATTGCGTTTTAAATTATATGTCATGGGATTAAGCCAGATTATGTGTTTGGCCAAAATAATGATTAACTCTTTATTCTGAAAACTTAACATTTTAATACTTATATTCTTTGCTTACAATTTCATACTTATACCATCAGGATAATATTAAGGCCTTTAATGATTAAATTATCCGGAAGCAGTTAACGATTAATTTATCTAAATATAAGATGTTGTGACTCAAGTCGTTTGATTTACAAATATGATGTGCTTGTTTTTTGGATATATCAACAAACTCAGCAACTTCTGTCAATTTCAATCGGCGATCATTAGAAGAATATTAGTTGGAACGGTTTTAAAAGGATTTTTGACTGCTTTTTATTCTTTTTTAAATGCCATAAGTAAGGCCTGATTTCCGACAGGGCAATCAGGGCAAGCGCCCGCCCCCCTAGTCAAAAGGGGGACTCCAAATTAACTTCCATTTCAAGTTAAAATTAGGATGCGCATGTCTAAAATTCACTTTAAATTATTGACGATTTCTTCTTTTAGTTTTTGATTTATTCAGTATCATTAGAGAGTTTGTTATCAAATGTAAGTGCGGACAAAAATGTAGACGCGTATCTACATTCTTTTTTAGGCAGGAAAATTCCTAGGGTAAGGACTTACAAAATTCTAACATACTCTTTACCTTCCATGATTTTTTTTTGTAACTTTTTTTTTATAATTTTTCATTTTATTTTAAACTAATCTTATTTTACTAACTACATTGGTGAGTCAACTTTAAAGACTTGAAAGCCCAAACTGGTCCACGGGCCATAGTTTATGCATCGCAACATATAACAATCACCCCGTAGCTACCATCTATGTGTACATCAGAGTGAGGGGGGTGCCCTGGATGAATGGGTTTGCCTTGGGCTCCCATTTCTGTAAGTCGGGCCCTGGTCATAAGTATTGTAGTTTTTCTGTCACTGTCTTCAGTAACGCTGTTCATTTAAATAAAAATAATTACGTTATAGAAATCACATATTATAAATATTTAATTCGATAGTCTCGGTACTAAAACATTTTAACTTGAAAACGAATAGGAAGTTTATTTTTCTTACCTTCTTAAAATACCTTTTTTTTTTCTATTTCTGATGCTGCTATATTGTCATTTAACAAAATTCTGTGTATAAATCTCCAAATAGGATTGGTATTTTTAAATAGATAGTAACTTTCGATCGGATGTCTTTATATAATAGCCTATTTTTGATTCAATTTAATATAAAATGCTCTGTGTAGTTTAAAATAAAATTATTCCTAAATCTAAATCAACTGTATAAAAAAAAATGTTTTTAAAAATTATATTTTTAAAAAACATGAAATCTATGCACAACTGGAATGACAAATAAAAATTCACCCGAAAACTAACACCTGAAATTTGTAAATTAAATACTTATTTTTGATATCAAATAAAAGCTAATTGTATATTATTTTTTTTAACTTCAATCATAATAAATAAAAGTGTTTATAGCAAGATAAATGTAACTATTTTAGGTTTGATATTTTTTCTTAAGTTCCCGGATTTTTAAGTTGATTAGTAGATAATTATCGGTTTTACGTTTACAGATTTTCTTTAGTTTGATACAAAAGTTTAGTCTCTAATAAACTATATAAATTGAAATTATTACCTTTTTCTAAATAGCCGTCTAAAATTCTCTTTCCCCATTCTCACTTTTTAACTATTTACTCAACTATTTAGCTAATTTACTAGCTGTAAAATGATAGTATAGAATGTAGTTATTTTACCTGTCTCTCAAAACTACAGCTAGAATAAATGCTAATTTTCTGTTTGTTCACTGGCCACATTTTTCAGCTGTCCAGAGAAAATAGCTTCGCTTTTGTAATGATTAAATTGTTAGACTGTTTGTTTTTCAAAGATCAAGGATCACTTGTGCCTAACAAAAATCGCTGAGCAATCTTTAGTCTCATGGGAACAAAATTTGAAATTACAAAGGGAATTTATTCTTGTATCATTCAATGCAGAGCAGGTACCTTAAAATGACGGCCAGTTGACTGCTACGCTTTTTACCAAAAGTTGAAAGTTCAAAAAATGTTTGACTTGGGTTTCTGATTGTCACGATTAACAATTGCAAGTTCTTTTTGCTCAGCAAAGACGGCCAAATCAAATAAGAGAATTTTCAGTGTAATTGATGACACACACTCATGCACACGCAGGCACGTGCAGTATATGTATATATAAACTAGATGACTTTAGAGACGTTGTCCTGTAAATCTAAAAATTGTAGAATGTTTTTTAAATAAATTATAAATTGGACGCTTAAAGGAAAAGTAAGAAAAAAAAAATACTTGAAGAAATTTTAAAAACGCTTGACGCCACTACGCGCCAGTTATCATAAACGTAATTAGATTAAATTAAAATTCCCACATCGCTCGTACGGGGATTCGATCCTGAAACTTCTCCTACTGAAGCCTGTTGCGCTGACCTTTGTGCCACGGATACGTTGGCAGTGAAGGGTTTCAAGTGGCATTATAATAATCTCAGTAAATGCTCAATTCTGGATTTTTAATAAAAAAGCATTTTCTACCGAATCAAATTGTGAATCTAAACCATTCTCGAATCAAATTAATTACATACACAAAATTTCATCAAAATCAGGAAAGCCGTTTAGGAGGAATTCTATTACAAACACACTGACAGAAGAATTTTATAAAGATATATATACCGATCAATCAAATGGTATATCAGAAAAACGAATATAATTTTAATTAGTGTGTAATTTCTTTATTCTAAATATATTTATATGTATGAAACCTAGTACTTTAAACTATACTAGTTGAAATCGCCAATTAAATATTTTAAAAGCTACAATGATGTTAAAAATAAAGTATAAAAATTTTATATTAAAAGGAGTGGAATTTTATCTTATGAACATGCGAAAATAATTTTTTAATGAGTAATTTGTTTGATTAGAATGATTAAAAAGGTACTTTGTTCTATTACGAGAGGTAATTAAGCTGGAACCAAATATCTGGCTAACACATCAACAGGGTTGAATCTGTGTAATCAATATGTGTATTAACCCCTTACCAGTTTCATTTTTTTTCATATTCGATCCAAAAAATGTCACATTTTTTTATTGCATACTTTTCTTCATTTTACATTTGTAAGCTGGAAAAAGCTATTAAAATTAGTATTTCTAATTATTTTAAACATGTATAACACCTTTTTTACTGGATGTAAATATTTTCCCTGGAAGTTGTCTTTTCTCTTTTATAAGGCAGACCGGAAAGTTACATTTACAGTCTTGCATCAAAAAATACAAATATTTTCGATTACAATTACTACTCAATTATTTTCGAATGCGAATACTCCAAGTACATTTATTTAAACTGTTTTTTTCAAAGATCATATTTATTGCGATGAATCTTGAAATAGGGCGCATGAGGCATAGCCCAACATCACTGTTCGGACAAAAATACCTAGTTTCTTTTCTAATTCTTTTGCCGCTGTTACTTTTTTCAGGGAACACACTAAGCATTTATTTACAAGTTTTAGTTTTTTATCTGTAGATGAAATTACCTCTAAAACGTCTCTCTCTCTGTCTCCCAAATTTTCAAACCATAAACTGAATGATTAAAAAGTCACGGAGTAATGCAAAACCTATCAGAAAGCTCGCGTTTTAACACCAAGCAGAATACACTTTGAAAACCAACATCTTATGGACATCTGTACAACTAATTTGACATTAAAAATACAAAAGATACGGCCAAAACAGTTTGAATGATAAAGAAATCAAATTGCCCTTATGCCGTACAGGCATATCATTAAAGGCACGGTAACCGCGCCCGTACGGTGTGCGTGCAAAACAGGCAAGAAGTTAAGCATCCTACTAGCTCCCCCCCCCTCCCCACCTTTGAAAATATCCTTTACACTATATCTTCAACATTTTTGAGATTATTGAAGGGACTCAGTTTTCGAAAAAAAAATCTTGTTGAAATATCAGTACTTCCTTATACCTATTAAACAGTTTTTTTATTATTATTATTATTATTATTATTATTATTATTATTATTATTATTTTTTTTTTTTTTTTTTACATTTTGATTGTATGATGCTTCAACACAATTATTAGTTCCTTCTTTTAAAAATCCAAAGATTTTGTTTTGCTGGGTTAGTGAATTTCAATCTTTTTCAAAGCTAGCGCCTGCTCAGATGTAAAAAATTTTCAACGCCCCTAATAAAATCTCGTAATTTACGGTACCTGGAAGAGTGAATATTAGATTGTAAGAGGCAAGGGATCTCAGGACTTTTAGACATAAGGATTCCATTAGTTTTGTTAAATTACTTCACACTAAAACGTCTGAATTTTTTTTGTCTCTTGTATATCTTTTCAATAAACTAACCTAAATGTAGCCTCCAAACTATGGCCAGTTGTTCACTACTTCCTGATGGTGACCTCGAACTATAGTTCACGGGTCGCATCCACACGCTAGGCCACTAAATGTGCTGAGCGCATTGATTCGTCCATAGGGTCTACTGCGCACTTTAGTTGCGCATTTGGCTGCCTTTGATCTTTGGAGAAAAACCGCCTTCGAAGCCATCGTCCGCCAAGTCTATTTTATCGTCTGCCGCCATCGGCCACGATAAGCCAAATCCCCTCCAGACGGTGGTAATGGCTTGCGGTGGACCATAGTGTGGAGGCGCCTTAACACGTTGACTGCCATGGGGGCCACCAGTGACCGGCGACGCAGAAAATAATAAAAGTAATAATTATAGTAAATTATAATATTTTAAATAATTGTAGTAAATTTGGATTTTGATAAATTTTTCAATAATACCATTGTTATTATAATTGTTTGAAGAAATGAATGCAATATAGAAGATACAAAAGTAATTTGAAAATTATACATTTTATCAGTGCATATATCGATGAGTCAGATTGAAACATTCGAGGCAAAGAAAAGGTGAATCAATGCAATCGGAACAATGCCACCACTTTTTTAGTCAAATTAATTATTCTAGTTCTTCCTAGCTGCTTTGAATGCTAAAGAATGAGAGTTATCACTTAGCAATTGCACGATTTTTTTTTTTTTTTTTTTTTAAAGGACAATTATAACAGTTACCTACCACGTCATCGGCCTCACCACGGAAACTGCTTCAAGCGTGATTTTATACCTCATTTAATCTGCTGCAAATATTTCAGAATATGCATCGCATAATGAAAAGTTCGTCAACTGCTTGGGCTAAGCATCGAAAATGCGTCTGGCAGTCAACGTGTTAAATACTTATAATAATACTTTTTTATATTTATAACTTGATTTTTTGTTCGTTTAAACTGTTCTCACTTTCGCGTATGTTTTAAAAATATATTGCATACAAACGTTAATTTTAAGTAAATAAAGAATACACTTCTAAAATTGAATTTAACTTTTAAAAATAAGTTTAAACATATTTTGTTTTTAAAACAGATTTATATAGGAGTAATTTTGACATGCACTTACCTCTCTAATACAAAAAAATATTATACGAAATATTATACAAAAAAATATGATAGTTATATAAAAAAAAATATTTACGCGTTTTGAGCGTAAATTTAGTTATTCAGTTAAATCTCAATAGATCGAAATTTATTTAATTTTTTAACCAACTTTTTGTATTTTATATTGAAATATATTAAAAAATATAGAAATATATAAATAACCATAAGATTTTTGTAAAGAAAAAAAATATTTTTGAAAAATCAAATAGAAATAGTAGTATATAGTTTTAATTTTTTCCCGTTCTGTGGTTCCGCATCGAGTGATGTAAAAACTAGTTTTTATCTAATTTTTTCCAAAATCTATCTAGTAGACAAGAACATTCAGCTTCGTTTTCTTGTATATACCGTTATTTTTGTATCCACAAACAAACCATGTTGTTACACTATCCCGTACTAGTACGTGACCCGCGCTCAAGGATCAATCGTCAGAAAACGTACTAGTACGTTTCCTGCATACAATGTGTTAAATGGGTTTTGAGAAATCTTGAGAGCAACATAAAAAATTTGCTTTCTCAGAAAAATCAACTAAAAATATCAAGTAAACTACTGCCAAGTCCTCTGCCAAACAGAATTCACTAGAGTATCTTTTATATTATCTTTTAATGCTAGAACCGCGGCAGTTTCGGTATATCTAAAACCGTGGGCAGGATCAAATTGGCCCCAATTCATATAAACATCTGTTATACAAAAAGTACTCTGCATTTATACGGCAATATTTATTCAATTTTATTTTTGTTATAATGCTGAAAAAATAATATATTTCAATATGGAAAATTTTAAATAGTTAGAAATATATACAGATAATGTTTGGCGCGTGTATAAGATCTTGGATTCACCAGAGTCTATTTAAATTATTTATTAACACTATAGTGGACTCCGCTTAATGTGATCAGTTTGGGACACCGTGATTTTGAAAATTATAACCAATTAATAACAATAAACGATATGAAAAATAAGATCTATTTCCCCTTCCTTTAATTCACCCGTACTAAATTTCAAAATAAAATGAAAAAACTCACTTGCTCATCTTTACCAGCTCTATTACGTTTGCACTCCGTATTTTCATTTTGTTTATCTCTTCTTGCAAGTTCATCACAATTTTTCAAAATTTTTTATAATAGAGGCTGAGAAATGTTTAACTGCTCTGCAGCATTGTGCTGACTCATTTTTGGTAACTTGTTATTACGATTTAAAATTTCGATCTTTTGTTTTAATGTTAAATCATTTCGCTTTTTGGCTTCCATATCGGCAAGCTGCATGTAAAAGAGCAAGGCATAAAATGTGAATATGCTACTTCTCAGTTCTAATAAGAATGTGTTGCCTTCTGCTTATCTGACAACCATTGACCACCAGCAGGGTGTGCGTATTTCTGAAAATTTCCAGGAACGTGTAATTCCTCATTTTTTTGTTCATTCTTCATTTCCCTAGGTGGAAGAGGGAGGATTCACGGAAATTCAAACAATAGGGAAAGAAAAGAATGAGATCCTTCTGAATACATTGTGAATATTTCTTTGCCAGTTAAAATGAGGTTTGAAAACTGATAACATTAACCGATGTAACGATCACATAAAGCGATAATTTTAACATTCAAATGAATAGAGAAAATCGGAACCAAGTGATTTCGATAACAATAAGCTATTAATAATATTAACCGCGATCCCATTAAGCGGAGTCCACTGTATAAAAGAAAAGGGGAATAAATCCACACTTGAATCAAAACACAGAAGATGGGGGTTATATACCCACACTAGCTAAAAGTTGAATCATCGAAGCATTGGGGCTAACACCGCATATACTCCCTTGAAATTTGAAGCTCCTTTGCCCAAAAACATTCTTGGTCACATCACCACGTTGGCTGCGGGTTAGTGCGGCATGCCCAGAGCTGGTCTGAACAGACAACATTAACTGAAATATTTAGTTTCTTACCAGTCAAAATTTCTTAGGCATTTCAAGCGCAGTTTGGGAAACCTTTTTATATATTTTGTATACTTTCGGTGTATCAATATTTTAACGATCAGAACAAATATCAACGGTTTTGTTTCCCCTAATCGGAGCTTGAAACGAAAATTTTTTCGCATCTGCACAGATTCCTCAGTAGTATTAGCTTTTGTCTTTGTATGCGACTGGTATTTTTATTCACGAATATTATGCGTAGTCCTCAATTCTTTAATGAGTCATTGAGGATATTCTCACATAAATTTTATTCCAGTAACTTTGTATGAAATTCATAAATTAATCCCAGCAAAATCAAAAATATGGTAGAATACATGAACTAGCCTTTTGGATTCTGCCTTCACAGAATATTTCTAAGACTCTCGGTGACAACGTTAACACCAAATTTTATTGAGTTATAAAATATCGGTTGAGAAACTTTTTTGGATTATTATCGTCAGTATCGAAGGTAGGATTAAGGGACCTCAATAAGAACTTTTTAATTGTTTTTCCTTGATAAACTGGGCCGAGCGATGGCCAAATGGTTGGGGTGCTGGCCTTCGGTATCAGAGTTCGTAGGTTCGAATCCCACTATGGCATGGATGTTAGTAGCCGTTCGGAATAGGCTTTAAGCAGTAAGTAGCCCTCTCAGATCAGATCTCATTAGCCCTCGTGTTGCAAAAACGCAGACCTTAGCTCTCCAAAACAAACCCAAACCCATCCTTGATAAACTGTCAAAGCTATATTATTATGCTTGTGTAATATTGTATCGTATAAATTACATCTTTACTTTTTTCACAATTATAATTCTTTCAGATTGCATTTCGTTCGCTGCAATTAGACATGCGTTCTTCGTTTTTTTTTAAAACCTTCGGAACAGATTCAGTGTAGTAAGAAAATTTTCTGTATTCATATTTTTTTTTCCTATCTTTTCGGAAGGTACAGCGCAAAGCGACGTATTCGGTAAGAGTAAGGTTTTCAGGGTGTTATTTTTTTCTTTTCCCAGGTATGAAAAAACATTAAGCATGAATTTGTTTTTTAAATCGCAGAAATTTAATGTAAACCCGTTAGGTTTCCAAATTGGCATTGCTAATATTGTACCACGAGCAGACTTGAGATTCCTTTTGATAGGCCAAAATCGCAAACACCAGCGAGTGCCCTTCGAATACGCTAACAGAGGCATTTTCTCATGTAAAAGGTCATAACCAGAAGCTTTTAGAAGATGAAAAAGTTATTTACTTTACTGTTCAAATGTAAGTATATTATCAAAATGTTGCATTTGCAGCACTGTCTACTGCCACCACAATAAAATCGTTTGTCCTTCTGTTATCAGTAACACCCCTCTGATTTCTCCCTGACTTAGTAAATTGACCATTTGACCTTGAGGTATTGTTCTGCTCACATGGGATATTTAAAGAAAATTATAAAAGAGTTTCCCATTCCAGGAAATGTTGAATTTCAAAATTCCTGCTTGTGTTTATAATGCGGTCAAAATTACCCATCCTTGGTTTTAGGTATAAGTATTAAAAACTAAAAAATTAATGGGTATTTAATGTATATTTTCATAGATTGTTACTGGTATGTGATTTGGAAAAATCACGACATTTTTTTCAATTCCATTAGTAATTTTTCTAGAAAATCGGAAACAAAATTGATTTTGGATCAAAATGAACCATTCCGTGGTTCTAGTTTTCATCGAAGTGGAATTTTTTTAATGCGAAGCGACTCAATCTGTAACTTTCTTTAAATCAAAAGTTTGGAAGGTCTAAGTGTCTCGAGACCCCTTAAGTAAAATTTTCTTCGGATTTCTCCGCCAAACTCACATAGTTTTACCGTAAATTTTTTCTCCGGGAGATAATTGCAGCGTATTTGTTATAATTGAAATATCTAGAGCAAAAGAAGGTTTAAAATGTTTAAAAAATGCTTTATATTCTATTGTTCAATAAAGGAAAAAAACAGCAAAATAAGCTTCACTCTAACTGTATTATGATCGAAACAAAGTACCTATAACGATAAAGTTTGAATGCGTTGTCATTTATTTTATTAAATAAAGTGCGGATTGCAATCAAGGGGGAAGGTGTACAACTATCTATTATAATACCTAAATAAAAATTCAAATATTTGAGACACGTTCGTACAGACAACACGGTGAAAGTAGTCAAAATACATTGGGGGTTGGTCAAAAGTAATATTTTGAGTTTCAAAATTAGTTTCTTCACGTTACGTTCATTTAGCGTTACGATGCAACACATAAAAATGTCAATAAGTACAGCCATTGTCAAATTGAGCATGTTTGTAGAAATCTGAACACTATTATTCTTCATTTACTTCATACAAAGAGGTAAAAGTGGTGCAAGGAGAAAGTTATTTTAGCGTGTGCATGCTTTTTTCCTTACAAAGCGGCAGAGCTTAATGACCATTTCATTTTGTGAATTGTCATGTGCATTCAAGGTGCTTTCATATTGCAGTTGAGATACGTCACAGGCGACTTCTACGTAATAACGACTTCATAGACACATCAGATGTCGCCAGCGAGGGAAATTTATGGTACTAAAATCTCCTTGCTGTTGACTTCTGACGCCATAATGATGCGGAAGTTGTCCGTGACATATCTCGACTGCAGTACGGTAGCACTTAGTCTAATATTCAACTGTAACTGGTCTTCGAATAAGTGTTTAGCAAGTGTTCCGCAAGGAAGCGCGCTCCCGGAATGAGGAATTTTCACGTTTTCTAATATTTTAAACAGTAGAAGACAAAAAAGTAAGCAAGACAGTACCTTTATTTCATTTGGGGCCCTAATTAGGGATTTCTAATGGGTTTTATATCGGACGTCTCTCGAAAACGCTACTTTTCCACCGCCTAGTTTGCGTCACAGTTCATGAAAACACCGACAGCCTATGTTGGTTGCATGGGAGAAGACGACTTTTTAATTTGTTTCTGTTCAAAGAATCGCAAAAATAGAATTTTTTTTATTATGTCTGACATGAAACAGTCATATTTTAAATACTGTATTGTGCCTCTCTGTACGAAGACAAAAAATAATTGTAATGCAAAGATATTTTTCCGCGCTTCAAAGATCCTAGTATACGTAAAACTTGGATTGATGCTATGAAAAGAGATGAAAAAATAAACCCCAAATTATCGTAAAAATAATTTCTTTGAATTTGTGAAGACCATTTTACTATAATTAAACCTTTGCTTTCTTTTTAATATTACGTTTAAAAGTGCTGTTGGGTAACCAGTACTGTTTTTACTTAAAAAAAAATCCCTCCTTTTGGAGTATTTTCATAAAGCTTAGTTAGAAGAACAATATAAATTGCAATAATTATTTAATACATAACTTAAAAAACTATGTATTCTCAAGGTATTTAAATATTTCCTTGAGAGATACCTACTTTCTTAAATATAAAGGGTCACACTGTGACATCTTTCAATTAAATTAGAGGCTAATTTGAAAAAATGTATACTTTTTTTTAAATACTCTACTGATATTGCTTAAAAATGTAAATTTAATTCCAGAAACTATATACATTTTTAATTTAACATTTATATTAGGCAATAAAAATGTATTAATATCTAATATATAAATCAAAAGTAATACAATCTTTAAGTATAAAAAAGTACTATGAAGAATCTGAATAATGCATACATTTTCAAAAGTTATTTGTGATTTTTTTCAATAATCATTAGAGTGAATATATATTTATAATTAAAGTACAAACACACAATATCAATTTTATATTTCACCACAAACAAACAAAAATCAGGATATTAATTTTTCTGAAATTTATATATCATTATCAATTTACATAAAATATCCCAATGCATATTTACTCTTTTCCTATTACGTTTCTTGTTTTTTTTTTTAATTTATAGGCCCAAGTTATTCGTGAAGCCTATTCTACTCCTAAAATTAACATTAAACAAAAGTGCACAGGGCATACTGTTATATGTACATATCAATTTATGCTAATGTAATTTTATAAAATTTCTTTATTAATTTCTATAAATTATTTAATATAGAAACTTTAATACAAAATAGCCATGATTGTTTTAATTAAAAATAATTCATGAGATGAATCTTTTTTGAATGTAAATATGAAATAATTGGTATCTTGCATACAAAAAAAAGTTACCCTTTAGGAAAGATAATAAATGGGGATTTTTACAATGGTTATCTTTGTAATCATACATGATGGGAGTTTTAACACATAATCAAAGTGTTTTGATTCAAGAATGCTTTTTAATATAATATTTCCAACAACATTATTAAAATACATTTCAGATATTTTTTATTTTACCAGATCAAAATAACATTCATACATAACTTCTAATTAAAAGAAATATGAAAACCTTCTCTAATTTTTTGTTTAAACACTACTTCTATCTCTATATATAAAATGTGATACTGCAACTACAAATGTGTATGTGTGCATAAATATAAATATTATTGACGTGTTGTCAATGTCTACAAACAGAATAACTGTGGTTAGTAATAATAGAGGACTTATATAGTTGAAGTAAATTAAAATAATTTGAAAAATATAAAAAATTATTTTACATATCTTTAGATTTTGATTCCCCGCATTTTCGCTCCCATTCAATCAGAATTATTTCCAAAAACGAAAACATTGATATACTGTATATTTTCGCGAGAATTGTCGGACTGTTCTTTGGTAAGAAAGACATTTTAAACAAATGTAGATATATACGTTATCGAGATTGATAAAATAATCATAAAGGTCGGAGTAGAAATAATTATTGAAAACTAGAAAATTTTAAAATACGAGCGAAGCATAATCCGGAAATAGAAATCCCTAACAGAAAGTCAACATTGAATATCATGAACTGTGACGTCACAACCAATCACGGAGCTTTTTGAAGTCACGTGGTTTTCTTTTAACTTTAAAATTAACTTTAAAAATAATGTATTTTTTTTTTACATTTTTGAGAACATTTTTGGAATTAACGAGTCTGGAATTACCAGAAAAATACAAAGTTGTTCCATTCTCCCACATGTGCAAATTCCTCATTATACGAGAACGCGCGCCGGGCCTCGGATACCCGGTGCAACTTTTCTTAGATAAATATCTACTAAATTGCTTTTGATGACGAACAGAAAATTTGGATAACCAAAAAACTTTTAATAAAGTTTAAAATATATTTCGGATTACTTGAAATATTAATTTTTATAAGTGTTTTAGACTGTAGGTTCTTTTTTTATTACCATTCCGAAAGCAGAAATATAAGGCACACACAAGTTAAAACCTTAAATCACATCTTTAGACTTCAACTTTATATTTCAACATTTTAATCAAATAACGATGTATTTTTCAGAGCATCTCTCCTTCGACCGCAAATACTAAATAAATATGCAAAAGTATATGCAAAGACTGGGTATCTAGCCCGAATAAATTAAAAGTATCTCTTTCTGAGAAAAGTATTCAGAGAAAATTACAGAAATGCATGTTATTAAGATATAGATAGTTTATAAGACATTTGGGAAGTTTATTTCTTTTGGGTGAATTTGTGTGGAATGTTTTTATAACGCCCTAGAATAAATATAGCTTTTATAGCGCTGGGCGTACGAAGCCCGGCCCTCGTCCTCGCAGGTTTAACCCGCGAGGACGGCATTAATCGTATGGCAAATTGGAGTAATGAAAATTCAGGAACTTCAAAAATCTCCTTATCGTTATCCTTACAAATGTCCTTTAATTTTTTTAAAATCGTAAACAATTCATAAATCCTTGTGTCGTAATAGGTTTGTTCGGTTTACTACGGTTAACCGTATAAACCAGTTAACTGACTCTGTATACAGGAATGCAATATAGGTTGAACCATTTGCTTTAAGCTCTTTCCAATCTACAAACACTGTGTGCAGCGGGATTAGAACCCATAAATTCTAGAAATGATAGAAAGCAGCCTTATAATGTGATCGTCCGGTCCATATTATGTTAGGATACGGTAAAAAAATCCTCAACATTCTGTGTTTTTGACTTTCTTGGTATTATTCTGCAAGTTTGAAGTTTTAAATATTTATTTTGACCTCCCCTCTCCGAGTTCATTTTTTTTCGTAGAGATGTTTGTGTGTACTGAATTGTACCAAATAATATCTTAAAAAGTTGACGTTTTGTATCCGACTGTTGCAGCAGCTAGTTATGTACCTTCCCTATTGAATGAAATCTGAACTATGTATCAATAAATTTTAATGTAAATATTAATAAAATGCTGAAACATTGTATTTAGGGCTGTTAGAACACTTAGTTCTACACTTTTCTTTTGAATGTAATCTGTGATATATATTTGGAAAAATTGATTTGGATGTCATACTACGACTTTCACTTAATAATTGTAGAAATAAGTATGCAAGGAAAAGTAGCATGTTATGTGAGGGACAAAATGGTTCAATTACACTTCGTGAACTACACAAGCTTCTCGTATTGTTTAGAGTGCTTTATTCTTTCCCTTTCGCCGAACGATGGCCTACTGGATAACGCTTTAAACTTGGAAATGAGACAAAATATTTCGTTTTTATGAAATTGCCACGAAAAACATTAAATATATTATTAGTAAAATTTGAGAAACTTGATTTTTTTGACTAAAAACACTGTAACGTCAGGCAGCGGGTATCTCTGACGAAATGCGCTCAATGTTTGCACTTTTAGGTGCCTATGCGAACTTTATCAGAATACTTGAAATATTAGACAAAATTTATTTTATTAAATTGATTAGGAAAGAGACGGTTCTTCGGTATCATAATGCGTCGATTCTAATTCCACTACTGGTATGGATGTTCATAGTCTTTATCAATCGTCTTTAACCCTTTATATCCCACATTAGCTGTGGATAGCGGAAATTTCAAAATCTCAAAGTTAAAACAATCAGAAAAAAACTGCCATCCCCCTTTACTATTGTAACTGTTGATGTCCGCGAGTTACGCTGATAACGGTATACAGAGGACTGTACTGTGATCACCTGAAAATAAACAACCTCCGCCGTTTTCTTGTTAATTGCTTACACAACGAGAAAATGTTCTAGGCTGTCTAACGTGATATTCGAAATGTAGCCTCCACACTATGACCAACTGTTCACCACTTCCTGATGGTGAACTTGAACGATGGTTCATGGGTTGCATTCACAAGCTGGTCCACTAAATGAGCTCATTGAATCATCCATAGAGTCTACTGCGTGCTTTAGCTGCGCATTTGGCTGCCTTTGATCTTTGGAGAAAAACCGCCTTCGAAGCTATCGTCCACCAAGGCTATTTTATCGTCTGCCGCCATCGGTCACGATATGCCAAAGCCCCTCCAGACGGTGGTAATAGCTTGCAGTGGATCAGAGCGTGGAGGGGCCTTCAAAGTTTAAAGCTATATCAGAGAAAATTTCCATTCCCTTTGTATTTGGGACTGCTGGTGTCCGCAAGTAAAGCTGATAACGGTATACAGAAGACTGTACTGTTATCACCTGGAAATAAACAACACCCGCCGTTTTCCTGTTAATTGCTTAAAACACAGCGAGAAAATGTTTTATGCTGTTTGACGTGATATTCGTAAAACGCATGTTTTTCTTTCTTCCTATAAAATGGTAATTTATTATCAGTATTCAAGGTATGCGTATGTTTGTTTCATTTATAATTTTGATGCTTTAGTGCACTGATAGGCAAAGGGGTGTGACCAACCAGCCAAAAAAAGAGTGTGAATAATTATTCAGTTGTTAGTTCCCTATCAATAGAGCAATTTGTCGCAACGTCACGAACTACTATAATGCCCTTCCCATTCATTTTCATGTGTGCAACAGCCAATGGGCAAACAATAAACTGCCTTTAAGTTTGAAATTAAATCCAGAATTGTCATAAATTGAGATTTGCCCAGCTGCGTGAAATCGCCTTATAATCTGGATTCAACTAGTTTTCTCTAAATTGATGGGCAAACAAAGTTTTGTATGAAACATGCAAAATTTCAGCAATCTTGCTGTTTATGAGAGGACATTGGAAACTTCAGTGTCTGGGTCTATATATTTAAACTTTAGGACCCGTTGTCTTTCTCTCATAGATTTCTCTCATAGTAGATTCGTATGGCTTCAAACAAAACCTCTTACTAATAAAAGGAAGGACAAACCCAAATTTTGGTTTTTGAACCATAAACATGACGATTTAGTTTTTGACTAATTTTTAAATACTCCTTAGTGATACCCCATATGAATTCATTCATTTCTTGCTGCTTTTATATTTTGTTACACCATTCCCTGATATGTTTAAAAATGTAAAATGAAAGGACCTGGAGATTGAACAACATACTGTAAGTCAAACTGGTACATAAAAAGTTAATATTCAATTTGATGTTTTAAAAGTGAGAATTCCCACACATGTTTAACTTAAATAATAACTAAAACTCTTAAAGTTTATACAACTTATAAATTTTACATAGTATATTTTTAAATGTAGCATTCAATTAGATGTATATGGATCAAAACACTCTTACAGCATACAACTTATTAATTCTAGAAAACTTGAAAAAGTGATATTTTCAGTTTACTACTTTATCGGGTATCTGGTTTCAACAAGTTTCTTCGTGTTTTCCTCTCTTTTTTTTTTTTTTTTTTTTTTTTTTTTTGAAAAATGAAATAGTCTGAATAGGCATGGTATTTCCGTATATTTTATTTGAATCTCGCTATAGTATGTTGTCTGAGCGAAAAGTATGTTTAGGTTTTGTTAACATCGTTGTTAACACACTTTATGCGGGACACGTACTAGTACGTTTTCTGACGATTGATACTTGAGCACGGGACACATACTAGTACGTTTTCTGACGATTAATATTTGAGCGCGGGTCACGTACTAGTATGGGTTAGTGTAACAACATGGTTTGTTTGTAGGTACAAAAAAATAACGGTATATACAGATAAACAAAGCCGAATGTTCTTATCATACTACATAGATTCTGGAAAAAATTTAGACAAATAAAAACTAGTTTTTAACATTATTAGTTTATGATTGCCCTTTTTATTTTTTTTATAATGTAAAAATGTTTATATATAACATAATTCGAAAAAATCAAAAATATATACTACTATTTCTATTTGATTTTTCATATTTACGATACTATTATAAATTTATTCACTAAAAATATATTTTTTGTTTACAAAAATCTTATGGTTGTTATTTATATATTTCTATTTATATATTTGTTTATATATTTCAATATAAAATACGAAAAGTTGGTTAAAAAATTAAATATTTTTCGATCTATTGAGATATAAACTGAATAACTAAATGTACGCTCAAAACGCCCGCTCCCGGTACAATTCTGCAGCGAAATGTACCCGCACACAATGTGTTAAAATCATGGTAAGGGAAAAATGGCTACAGTTAAAACAACTAAGACTCTCAATTAGACCATTAAATTTATTTTCCCTTTATGATACGAAAATGCTCAAATGTTTTTTTCATATTTTCTAATTAAACGTTCACACCACTCACATTATTGAATTTATGTGTCAAAAAAGATTTTGAGAGGAAAATAACCCACATTCACCTAAAGTCTTGGAGTAAACAATGCGGCCGTCGGCCGAAAAAGTTTTTTTCGCTTCGATTTGTCAATCTATCTGGATAAAACAACCATAAGATTTTGAAGTTGCTAATGTTTATATA
>CM063502.1:43934661-43992161 GCA_032207245.1 Pardosa pseudoannulata | reverse complement strand
TCTAGTTTTTAGGAACATTCGAGGTAGAATCGTTTCTTGAACTCGTACATAATTCTGATTTGAGTGAAAGGATTTTTGTTAAGTGTTCTCCCTGTTTGAAGAGTATGTCCTTTTTCAACAAGTTTTCTAATCTTCGTAATCATTCGATGTTCCTAATTATAGTCATTTATCTGTTTTCGAAAGGAATCTTATTCACTTTCTTTGTTTCTGTAAATGAAAATCAGCTTTATGGTATGAAATTTTATAATTTTGTTTTTGCTTTTAGACTTTTTTCTCCATAAGTTAATTGTTCTAATTGAACGGTCTTTCAATCAAATATGAGCTTTTTACTTGCTATTTAAACATTCTATTAGAATCTGATTTTAACACTTATTGTTGATTTCGAAGCGTAATTTCAATAGTTCTTCTAGAATATACGTCAATAATTTACATTATGACTGAAATTTAGCTTTTACTATTACTAAGGGGCAGATCGACTTATCCATTTATCGAGAAAAATTCCAAAAACTTATTGATAGGACTCCTTGTGGAAGTGAAATTCGTACTGACTCCACCTTTTATGAACTTGGTTCAACTAAATATTCCATAAAACTTATATTTATCTCACAATAATTAGTATTTGATTACTTTTGTATCTTACTGTGCCCGGTTTTATGCTTTTTCTAAGACATTTATCTTAGATCCATTGTTTGCAATTGCAATACTACTTTCAATCTCGTGAAGCACCTGATTTCTACTTTCTCTCCTCTTTTTTGTAACAATTCTTTTACTACTTTAGTTTAATTGATTTCGTTAAAACATTTCGTAAGTTCGAGCCGCATAGATATTTACGACGATAATTTCTTTTGACATAAAGTCTTTATTTAGAAATGTGCCCCTTAAGAGTTGATTAAATTGGTTTGCCAAGAGCCTGCAGCAATATTTCACATTTTGACATTCAAGAGTTTGTCTAAGCCAGATCGTTTATGTTTATAATGGTCATTTCCATCGTATGCTGAATGTTTCTACAGGTAATCCTCTGAGTTCTTTCTTTAATGAGTGATATATGCATTATTTTGAAATTGCTTGAAACTAGTTTCATTTCTATAATCGTTATATGAAGGACTGTTTTTACCTTCTTGGTCCACAAGGGCTTTTGTCAATCATTACTTCTATCAAGAATTATATCGATTCTTTCGGTTTACTTTTGAGAATGAATACTACAATCGTATTGCTTCCCTGAGTGTTCTTACCCATATTTTTGAGATTTTTCAGACTGTTACTGTCTTTCCTGAAACTATTTGAAGTATTTCTTCCACATAAGATTTCATCTCATCGTCCTACTCGAGATTTTTTTTTTTTTAAATTCTTGTTCACAAGATGTCAAATGTGTTCTACTTTTGATTTACTTAGATCAGCTTTAAAATCTGAGCTTTAACCTTGGTAGTTCTTCATAGGGTTGAACCCAGAGCTGTTTTTAATGACATGCTATAAATGCCAACAATAGTTTTTATTTACGAGAAACAAATTACTAGGACCAAGAATATTCAAATGGTAAAGAAAATCAGATATTTTGTTGGTAGTTGAATTATCTTTGAAAGGAGCCTGAAGGACTATAAACTAAGATCTTTTCTAAAATTAGAAATTAATAAGAGATAATTTTCCATTCAGCATAAATTTTTAACAGTATCTGATAGAATTTGAAACACTTTTGTCTCTTTTTTTGATATTTTTTTTTTTACTATTTTCTTTTTAAATAATTTTTATTTCTTTTCATTGATTCACTGATCTAAAACATTTGATAGCTGTTTTGGTTATTTTTCTCTTTCTATATTAGTTGCCATTTTTTTATTTTTTAACGTAATTTTCTTTTAAGTTAAAATTCAAATTTTAAACCTTTTGGTGTCTAACCTTTCTTTTCTAAAATAAGTCAGCAGAATAATTTTTATCAAAAAGTTTAATTTCAGGGTCTTTTTGTCTCCAATGTTTATACTTTGTTTTGAATCTCATTTCTATTAAACTAATAATCTGTGCTACATACATTTATCTTTTAAGTTTGAAATTTCTCTCTTTTGGCTAGAGAAATTTTCCATTAGCAAATTGTTCATTAGTAATTTATTATATTCATTAAAGAAAACAGACAGGTAGCTTTGTGCTTTTCGCTGTTTTTTTTTTTTACTAATTTTTGCTTTTTCTTAATTTTTTTATTCATCCTTATCTATTCGTGACCTATTGCTTTTCTTCAAACTCTCTTATCGTTCGGGTGCCTCTTTATTTATTTTTGTGTCTTAACTTCTTTTTCGGTAATTGGTATTTTTAGAATTTATTTAACCCCTTCTTGGGCTGCGTCGCATATGGTATGTTCGGCTTTTTCGCACCCGTACCGACTGCGTCGCATGCTCTGCGACTCTGAGAAAAATTTCATCTTTTAAATCGAATACTTCGCTACTTCGACGTCTGCGATTATTTTTATATTTTTGAACATTGGTAATAGATGACGTAACTAATCCCACTTTTTTTTTTTTGCAATTTTCACAGAGATTTTCCGAGCTTCTATTTTTAACCTAATTTTAATAATTATTTTTATGACAATAATTATCTTACACGCCTTAAAGCTATAGAGTTAATATAGTATCAGATTGTATTTTTTTAAGTTTAAAACTCTGGTGCATTGCAGTGAAAACTGGCGATTGGTGGACGGGGTATCACATTATTTGACCACCCATAGGTTCAGCAAAAATCTGCTTGCTATAAAAATATTTTGCAGTTTTGAATTTAGGATAAAAAATAATTTTCAGCAATAAAATATGGCTTTTTTAGGGCAGAAATTCGAAAAATCCGATAGAGAAGGGTTAATTTTATGTAACACTTTACATTCTTACAGCGATCTTACAGCTCTGAATTATTTTTTTAATTCTATCATTCCTAAAGTGGATCACACAGTTTTGTTATAATTACTATGTTATCCCTTTCCCTAGAAAATCCCTAAAAATATTTACTTTGTCTCCCCTCTTAGTCTTATTTCAGCCACCGAATTCCTGTCATTGATATTACAGCTCGGATGTAGCGGCAAAACATTTATCTGCGTTTGTTTTTCTATCTTTGACAAAGGACATAACACGCCTGTAACGGAGCTGAACGTTTCATGGAACGAAGGCATTTTCTCTCTTTACTATGAACGTTACAATAATTACGGACATTACAACTGGATCTAAAATATGAAATGTAAGATCTATGTTCGACGAGCTGAAATTGATTGCCGAAATGAAATTTCCAAACTAGCATTTTTCAAATAGAACGAAAGTTGTGTTCAATAGACAATTGCCGTCAGAAAATACTTTTGAACTCTAAACGTTTGAATCATTCTTAAAGTCGATAAACGCCGAGGACTTAAAGACAATATGGAAGAAATTAGGCATGAATTCAATTTTCTGTATAATCATTCTGATAGCTTTTTATTTTCTTGGTTTTTCTCATAGCAGAAATATATATTCTTTTGTGTCTGTCTTTATTTTACACACATCAATTTGTAAATTAATTGCCAACTCTCGCAATTAATTTGCAATCATATAATTCCAAAATTTTTCACAGGTGTATATTTGAATTAGGCATCAACGTAATTAGAAAACATACATTAAAATTTCTATCAGACCACTAGTAAAATGAACAAAACTTGGACAAGTTTGATATAATAAAACCAAGTCAAAAAATGGCATTTGTATATAGGAAAATCTTAATATTAGTTGTCATATATTACAACAGGCCTAATCTAACTTCCCTCTTAACCTACTGTCTAATCATGGTCTTGGTCAACATAACAAACCAAACAAGACAATCAGTTTGTAGTACACAATTTAAAAAACTAACGTTTGGCAAGGTACTTATTGCCTCGGTGTATGAGTATACAAAACAAATTTGCATCTTAAAAGTGATAAAATTATGTTTGGACAAATAATTGAACTAATAATTTATAATTGAACATTACCACAATCCTGTGAAAAATTTAGGTTAAATAGCTAGATGTCGTGGAGCTATTATACATTGGTAAGTACTTCCAGGTAAGTATCGGAAAAAAATTTTAATTTCAACTTCATTTAAAAAACTTAATTTCTAATACTACCTTTAAGTTATGTTGCATCCCTCCAGCTATAAATTTGCTTCATGCGGCCATTAATCTGTAGATAAAATAAACAACTATGCTTGATACACAGAGTAAAAATTTTAAACTTTGTAATAGATTGTGGACGAATAAGATATAACGAATAAATACACTTAGTAATAAATTCGCCGAATGGTGAGGACGCTACACTACTGTTCGAAGAGGTCGTAGATTCAAATTCACACTGTTGTAATAAATAATCGTAGCAGTCTAGAATCTCTTAACCAACATTAAGAGATTCTAGACTAATAAATGTATTATAATCTAGACATAAGCCCATTACATACACTGAATTGCTACTGACTTATGGCTACCTACTTAGTCACACAATTTCGCCCTCTCTGGCCTTGATAACAGCTGTCACACGATGAGACATAGAACCAAGAAGTTTCTGGAAACGTGCACGGTTAGGGCGTGCCAAATATTGGTTAAAGCTGTCTATAATTTAGTAAGGTTTGTTGATGCTGTGTGATGGCCTTTCACCTTGTTCCTAAATATTACAACGATGCTCGATAGGATTTAAGTCTGAGCTTCTAGATGGCCAATTTATGACAGAAATGTCAGAAATATACTCGTTCAATCAGCCAGTAGCTAACCGGGATTTTGGTAAGGTACAGTTGCTTTGCTAGAAAACACCATGCAGCTAATAAAACAGCATAAACGGATGGATGTGATCATTGGGAAGCTTTACGTACCGAATTGCATTGAGGAAGGCTGGTACAAAAGTTTCCAAGCTGTAGCAAAAAGCACATTTCAGACCATGATTGAGCCATCATGCCCTTGGATAGTTCCAACCTGGCATGCAAGATACATGGCTTCATGTGCCTGAAGCATATTCTTAGCCTTCCGTAGGCGTTAAGTAGTCGGAATCGAGACAACACTGCATGCTACTCGTTTCCGGTTCTCTACACTCCAGACTCTGCGCTCTCTTGCTCAGGCAAGACGTACAGTCCGAGGGCGAGCATAGAACAATGGCATTTTCGCAGGCCGACGGCTCCTGAAACCCATACGGTGAAGCGAACGTTGCACAGTCCAATTACTGACTTTCACTGGCCCCGTCATTCCACTGGGTGATAATTTGAGCTAATGGTAGGCTTCGGTGGTACTATTCTGAACCGTTTCTCGACACGCTGTCAAAGCTTAACTGTCATTTGCAGTTTGCCCGGTAGCTTGTTATTTTCCACCATCCATGTATACTTGGTTTACTCTTGACACTGTCGACCTAAAAAACCCTATCTGTCTGCCGAGTTAGGAAAATAAATCGCCCAAGTGTAGCGTACCTACAATGTTCCTCGCGATCGATGACGACCTAATCAGGCAGTGTACCCATATTGGCAATTCCAATAATAAATTCAGAACAATCCCCGTATGCACTATAGAAAAATCATTTAACCTACTTAATTTCTTTAGAATTTTAAGATAATGATTTTTTTAGAACATTTACTCCATTCTTTTCTGTCCGGTTTTAAGCTAATAATTTCTAGAAGTTACTAGTAACATACTTTATTACTTTATAATCATTTGATATTTTTAAATAATATCATTTAATAGCAACAACGTCATATAAATATAACTGGATAACAAAATTTGAAAAAAAAGTTAGCGAAAACATCGTGCCCGGCCTTCGGAACTGGGATTCCTTCCCTAGATAAAGCGAAGGACTTGGCTGCTTTGGTAACCTTTATGGGAAGTTGAGGTACGCCTGTTAGAACAAAGAGTGCTAAATTGGGAGTTGCGCTGTACGCCCTTGCAATTCTAAGTGTATAGGGGAATTGAATGCTTTTTAAGACACTATTTTTCAATAGCCGTCATTGAAGTATCCCAATGTACGCATTGTATAATATGCTGCTTCGGTTGCAGTTTATTCCACAAGCTGGGGACTCCTCACAGCCTTCCAGCCACCTTCATGAGATGTTGGTGTCAAGCCGCTTTACAGTGCTGTGTAAGATTCGATGTTATTCTGCCGTTATGGTTTGTGAACCTAAAGCAATAACTTAGTCACTCACGAGTGTTGGGGATGCGCTAATTGCTCCTTCCGATATCGGCTCCCAGCTGCTCCAAAATGGTATTTTAATAGAAATTGCGCCCCAAACTGCGTCATTTTATAAATTTACGCAGTTTTCGCACATTTAGACTTATTTAGTAATTTTATGAATTTTACTATTTGGCGAATTTTCCCTGCCGAACCTCACGGAGTACTAAATTTTGGAGAAAACAAGTGATATTCTTTCTTAAGACCTACTTTGCCAGATAAAAAGTACATAAAGAAATCGAAAAGAATTTGGGCTTTAATTATGCTATCATTATTTGGTACTATCATTCTTTGGAAACATGATTGTTGAAAACGTCTAACAATAAATTAAAATTTTGTACTCACCGAAAGGAAATTAGCTTATAATATGTACAGGGATGAGAAATTTCCGCTTTTGCATAGTGTTGCGCTTTGTTTTCTACAGCCGATTTCTGTTTTTCCACCAAATTCAGCTTTTGTTTTTCGCAAGTTTTTGTGTGAATCTCAGATTTTTTTAGCCGAACGCTGGCCAAATGGTTAGGGCACGGATCGTCTGTACCGGAGTTCGTGGGTTCGAATCCCACTATGGCATGGATGTTTGGAATCGGCTTTAAGCAGTAGGTCCCGGTCTCAGCCTCGTGAGCAAGACCGTAATGCTTCAAACCAAATCTCCGATTCTTTTAGAAATACTGTTTCAAAAATTCCCTTCCTATTCATTAATTTTTTGTAATTGTAAAGAAATTCGCGCATTGGTAAGACTATCATCACTTATCAATTTTTGGGGGGTCAACCATTAAATACTATACCCGATTATGGATTACCTTTGTAATGTACAGTTAGCAGGTTATAAAAAGGACAATGAGGGTATCAATAAGTCGGGAAAATATAGACATGTCAGGAAATTTTAATATTTAGAATCCTAGTTTTTATAAATTCACATTTTTTACACTTTACTACCGAGCAATACAGCTAGAAAAATTGAGTACTAAACGAACGCGCACATACATGTTACAAGAAGTATCTCCTGCACCTGTCGTATGGGGATCTTAGTATAGTTTTGCAATTATAGTTGTGTACAAACGTGTCACGATTAGAATCTCTTGATGCAGTCCCTACTCAGAGGACACTCGGCAGCTTTCGGTTCAACTTCAAGTTCGGTAATTGAGAATCGCCTAGGTTTTTCACTTTTCCACAGTCTTTCTCTTCTATTTATTTCCAGTGTTGGTGATCAGTATAAGGATTCTTCAATTAAGAACGAAATAATTTTGCGATATAGATAATAAATTGCTCAACACTGATATTCTGCATGTTCCTCTTCCAGTGTCGGAAAATCAGAGAGACGATATTCATATATCGGTTGGTTGGAGTTCTACAGTTTACTGTTTCTCTGTACAAGGGCTAATGAAACAATGACCTGTTACTTTCAGTTGATTCGAACGTCTACGAGTAATCATGACAATAGTCGCATACGAACAACGCTACCCATTCGTCCATTGTCCGATGTTCATATATCGGGACAATATACTGAGCTTGAGCTGTGTGACTAAAAATCATGAAATTCCAAAGATTTGTAGGGTGGAACGCGACATTTGGGAACACTATATTTTGCATGCTTTAATACTGTTATAGCATCGGAAAGAAGATTTCACATCAGAGATCGACGATTGATTTAGCTATACAGACGTTCGTTCACATCTTGATTGCTAATATATAATATTAATATATATACTGCATATTATTAATCGGGGCATTAGGCTATTAGTTTGGAGTAATCCAGTGCGAGCCACGTTTTCGGTTTTCTAAGATTTTTATTCAACATAACAAAGGACTGACAACAGAACAATTACAGGTACATTTTTTCAACTTCCAAAACGCGCACACAGCGCCATCTGTGGAGATAAAATTATTAGATTACTGGGTTGGAAGATACAACACTGCATTTGAGCACATATATCTAAAAACAAAAACAAACAATATCGGAAAATTTGGGAATTCTGAATGCTACCAACTAATCATTCATAATTATTACCCGGATTGCAGTTAATTAAACGTTAGTTTAGTTGCTACTAAAACAGTATATCCTGCTCTAAATCAATATTTTGGCTGCTACAAAGATGATTTAACCTGCAACAAATTCAAAGTTTAACTGCTTCAAAAGGCTTGAAGGGGTGCAACATCCCTGGGTAGGTGAATCTGTAATTTTCCCCAACAATTCTATACTACTTTTATAAAGTTAGATTCTTATTAATTATCGAGGAAAGGTTTTATTTTAAACAGGGCAGAACTTTTTATGAATCAAAAATAACCTGTTACAACTTTTCTGTTCGAATGTACTATGTCCCCTTAACTACGAAAATATTTCACACAGAAGATACAGTCAAGTCCCGATGTACCACCAACTGTGTTATAGCGCCATAAGTGTGTGAACAAATCGTCCGTATAGGACTTGCAGTGTTAAAGTTTCGTTATAACCAAAACTCCTCTGCGCAACAGCCCCTAGAGGGCTAAGTGCCGTTTTCCGTTTCCAAGACCTGGGGTGGGAAGCATATGTTCCGGTTAGGTGGCCAACCTTATTCGAAACCCCTACTGTTTAGTTCCTAAGCATGCTTGGTTCTCAGTTTGTTTAACCACTGAAGGGATGAAAGTCTGAGTCAACCTTACCCAGACCGGGGTTCGAACCTCGGATCTGTGTCACGGGAGTGTGACCTCAGCGCCACTGGGCTTCATCCGTTATAGTGTCAACGGATATTTTCCTAGTTAGTCCGAAATAGCAGTTGTAACATTTTCGAAGATTTTTTGCTGTTATTTCTTTAGTTTTCTTATTTTCTAGTTATCGTACAATATTTAACTCGATAGACTATACTATTTATACTTTTGAACATTGTCTAGGAAAACTTTTTGGAATTCGATATTCCTTAATGGCACTTTGAGCTTCAAGAATTACCGTTGAAAAGGTTTTAAAAAAGTTCCTGTTTTCGAAATTTTTAGAAACATGTTCATTAACAACAGTTAATTGGTGAAACATATATTTGTCATTAGCTGTTTTGACTAGTTGTTTGGCCATCGTAATGGAGAAATTCCAAGATGTTCTTCATAAGATTAAAGCTAAAGGGAAAAATACGATTACTTACTGATTTATAGGTGTTCGTGCACTTGGGTATATAAATTTAAGAATGGAAATAAAACAACTTACCGCACATGCCATATGACAAGGTGCATTATCATCTTAAAATATTTGTTGTGTTAAACGTTTGAGAAACCTACAAAATTATGGAATTAGCATCCTTTTTGTTAATCCCCTTGTACTTTTTCAAGTTAGTTGATCCCCTGAACGTTAAAACTTCTCCAACTTCTTGAAATGTTAGGCAACATCATACAATAATATAAGGGGAGTATTTCGCTATTTAAAGACTGCAATTTTTGAAGGTGCTCCCCATTTCGTCGTCAAACTAGCTTGTTTCCTTCAGGTATAAATAGATTGAATTTCGACTCATAAGAAATAAAACACCCGAACTCAATAATTAACTGAACATTTTTAAAATTTTCTGGCCCACTTTTATTCCCTTAATTTCTTTCGGTATTTTTTTCCTGACTTTTGAATTTTCTTAATTTAATTGTAGCTGTTTTTTTATAATTTTATTTTTTGTTAATTTATTTTTTTATTAAAGAAATTCTTTCTCCAGACGTTTTTTCTCATTCACTTCTAAGTTCTGAATATGTTACGAATAGATTTATCAAGCATAGTTTTTTTTTAAACTTTTGGCCCTTTCATTGTATGTGTTGCATGGCTGCCCAGAGCCTAATATCCTATTTAAAATGCCAAAAGCTTTATACCTTGTTAAAAACTATCTCGCTGATGACTTGTTAATCTTTAAGTTTACGAACATCCTGTCCAACGAAACATGTTTTTGTTTTCCTGTTTAAAATCGATACTTTCAGGGATAGCGTTATTTGCCTTATTCTTGCCACTTTTTTCGAATACTATTAAAATTACAATTTTCTTATCTACTGGATTCTTGATTTGAAAACTTAAACAAATTCCACGTATCACTCTATAATTTTTTTCAAAACTTTGTATTTTTAGGTAAAATTGGTGTTGTTGAAATAGAAGAAGAAATTATCCAAGCTGCCTTCTCCCATTTAGTGTATATTACTAATACAGTATTAAATTTACATTATAAACTCTTATTTTGGAACGAAACTGAAATACAAGGCTTAATTGGACCAAAAGTAAAAGATTCCAAACATTAGCCATGTATAACGGATGTAATGGAGGACTAAATGTTTAAAACCCATTATCTATGTCTGGCACCCATGGCAACAGTGCATTGCCTATCTAGATTGGTTTCAAGCAGACGTTATTTAATCCTTTGTCTAAGCTGGTATTGCAAAAAATAGACCGTAGCGCTCCAAATTAAACCACACCAAACCTTTGCCTAAGCTTAAATCTAAAATTATGGGTTTAAAAGTAAGTATTTAATAACCTAGAAGCACAAGGGAACATAATTGGAATAAAGTATCGAAAGCATTTATTTTTCTAAGCCTATATTCGATCGTCATTTAAAAGGCAATTACTAATTCAATAATAAAAATTTCTAGAAGTTATGCTTATTTTATTATATTTGCTATCCATCCAAATATTATTGAAATATTCTTTAATTTTGATTGGGATTTCATTTGCAAAGATCCAAATTAATTACGGAGACATTTATCCCATTAATTCCCAGAATTGCCTTTTGTTTAAAGTAAGTTTATACAGTTATTGGAATTATATAAGGTCTTTAAATGTCTGCATTGAACTGATTTGCAAACGTTTTATTTTGAAGAAGCATATTAATATTTGGTCCAGTGGGTCAAAAAATTGCATTCCCTCATATTTTTCAATTTTAATTCAATTCTATAGACTGTAAAATGGAGTGAGGATGCGGTGAAGCGTTCAAATTGGTTCAAAATGCCTATATCCTGAAGCATTTCTTTGAGTTTCTGGAAAATCTTTACTACGCACTTCAAAACGTCAGAATATGTGTATTTTTTATTCATCTCACTATAGAATTATTCGCTTTAATCGGGACATTACGTAAACATGGCTTCTGGAATTCTTTATACGAGATACTCTTTATTTATTAACACCGACAAATGAATTTTTCTACTTGAAAAGTAATAAAGAGAATATTCATTAACATCTGAATCGATATTAAGTGCTTGAACTTATATTAAGTGTGTGCATTTGAAATGTATTTAAGCACAGACCGGAAACATTTGGCATTGCTTATAAAAAAGATTACCCAAGTTTAATGAGAAATAAGATATTTTTAAATTTCAGGATCAAGAAATAAGCTTTTAGAGTAAACGCACGTTGGACTATACTTTTAAATTGGGATTCGATTATCCGTGTCTTTTGGATAGCGAAATTATAAACAAAGGGTGAAAATTAAAAGCTCAAAGTTCTACAGAAAAAGTGTACTGCCTGTTTAATTTAATTCCATCTATCAGAGTCCTTTGTTTTACAATTCGTGTTCAATGTTTACTTTGTGGTAAGCTGAACAGATTTCGGAAAAAAAGTAAAGTTAAAAAAATTTAACGCGGAGTAGAAGTGTTTAATCTCTACCCCCAGGCCGAAAAGAAAATTAACGTAATTATTTTTGAAAAATTCTGATCATTCAATCGTAAAATAATAAGTGACTATGATTCATTTAAAATTTTATCTTTTTATTTATTAATTTTTCTTTGCTGAATGATGTATGAGTACACCGTAGCGTTCTCAACCAATTTACCAACCGGATGAATGTATTTATTTACCCAATAGAATTCTGAGCAAGAATATGCAGAATTAGTGTGATTGAACAGAATCCAATTAAATGGTTAGAGTTCCATACCACTTTTATCTTCAATCAAAAAGTAATTCATTAAATTTAAAATTCTTTTTATGTCAGCATTTGTAGTTAATTTTATTTAATTGGTGAAATGAAGCCTGAGGAAATATCTTCTACATCCGGCCACGACAGAACACCATTAAATCACCACTGATTCTGCTGTATTTATTGTATTCGAATTACAACCCCTGGATTACTTTCATAATCTCCGGAAATCAGTAAAAGGGTGGTTAACGTCGAAGATTGCTCCATTTGCTAAAGTTACTCTACTCAGTACCGTGTAGGAGAAATAATAAAAAAGTCCACTCATATTATTCACCGTAAACTTCCTTAAAGGATAGAAGTCAGTATGATTACGAGGAAACTTTTGGGGAAAGATTTATCGAAGAATGACTTCAGTTTGTTGTGAAAACTGATATGAATAATTATGGCTGTAAATTATGTGGATTTATTTTTCTACTATTTTTTGGTGCATCACATTATTTGTGTTTCTTGCACTTTTGGAGATAGTGTTTTTCTTTTGGGCTTATTTATTTTTTCTCCGTATACTATTATTTAATAAAGTGGTACATTAGTATGTAAATAATTATTCTTTAGGAACTAGAGACAGGAGAACATAAACTGCACACATTTGTCCGAATATAAGAAATCGCTGTGTATCAGCTCACAGTAATTGTTTTCTTCAATATATCACAGGGTCTGAGTTTATACTGTGAGGATTAAAATTATTTTTTCGTTGATATTTCTAAGGGTAGAGGGTTGAGTTTAGTGCTACACATTGTAATAATCTCGTGTGCCTCTCATTATTGGTGGCTATGTCAAGGCTAGAACTTGTTGCCACCAGATCAATGGTGATGAATAACTGATCTCTTAATCCTCGTGTGTCGGTATTTAGATGCATTTTGTTGTTTAATGTCTAATCAAAATTTTAGGAACAAGTGAATCAATTAATATATGATAGAAAACTCAAAGAAATAATTTTATATGAAGCCCAACACGAATTTCTGAGGTGAATGAATAGAATATGTAGCGGTTCAACGTTCTTCAGGAATCTGTTAAAAAAGATTACCAATAAAGCAGAATAACAGTAAAAAATGCCAACATCAAGTTTCTCAACATTGATATATTTCTAAAATTAAGCAAAATAAAAACAGCGAATTTAGTCTCTAAATTTAATTAAACTTCCGAAAGAGTTAAAATTAGATATTTTATTTCCTGAAAACAGTTATGTGCGTGTACAAATTGAAAAAAAGTTAGAAAACTCGATACTTTTCATAGGTACACTTATGAAGATTTACAGAGTTTATCCTCTCTTCCAAAACTTGTGGGTCGTGATATGTAACATTCCCGATCATTCTAGATTGAGGGAGGTTGTTCTGTTTAGACTGATAATGAGACATGATTATTTCAAGTTAACTCTATCGCATTGATATCCTTCCAAACCGTAATTGTATGTTCATTAATCTCGGAGAAGCTCTAGACGACCCATCTTCTCCGATGCCCTGCTCTTGCATTTCGTAATGAGCACGTTACGGGAAGTCTCGGGTGCTTATAAGCTAATAACCTTTCTCGTTCGCGTTTAGTTTGTATTCTCTGTTTTTGCTTTGAGTCGCTGTTTGTTCACTATTGGAAATGATATTTTCTCCAATATTTGAAAAAAATTAAGTTCATGAATCTTTACGTACAACATAACCTTTAAAAAGCATTCGTATTTTTTCAGGTGATAAATCTCAATTAGCAGCTGCGCATCAAACAGGAAAAACATCCAATAGTAAGGCCAGCCCTCAAACTATCCGAGAAAAAAAAACATTTAGTGTTTAACTTATCGAGTTTCTGATTCCATGTATTAACTCAGATACAAATTCTTTTATTTCTATTAATTTATTTTGTACATGAATTCGTAGAAAATATTTTATAAAGTGACCGCTCGATGTCATTGTAAATATTTTAAATGTTCACTGCTTCTCGCATATTGCACAAATATATGTGAGTATACGAACGTGTGCATTTATACAGTCAGTCAAAATAAAACTCGTACACTCTGCTTTTTCTGTTCAATTTGAGGTTTTAAAAGTGAAACACACACATATACAAGTTAGGAGACATAGATACTCAATAAAATGCTGAACTGAAAATATTGTTTATACAAATTTCGGTGCTACGTTGTTTAAATACTATGTAAAGCTTAAAGTTCTTTGTGTAAAAATATTTATTCGTAGTTTTATTTGTTATTTATGTAAAAAATGTGTCAAAATATTGCCTTTTACAATCTCAAACTGAAAAGGAAAAGCTTAGTGTACTTGTTTTATTTTGATTGACAGTAGTTTATAGAAAATTCAAAGCACAGCAATTTCAAGAATATATTTCTAATATAAAAAGTGAACGAATAAATTAAAAGTCAATTACACTTTCTCAGAATCCTTTCAGAAAAAGGCTAGAGAAGTTTTATGGGAAGTGATAGACTCTTTACGATAGAGATTGCAGTAATTATTTCCCTTCATTATAGTTTTGAATTAATTTAGAACATTCCGCCATTATATAAAGCTCAGAAATGAGAAAGATCATTAAAAATTGTAAGGTGTAGACTTTAGTAATATAAGAAGTTGTTCTAGTGCTTCGCCAATTTTATATAATGAACGAGTTATACAATTTTTATTAATTTGCTCATTTTGCACCTATCTAGTTCTTGATTAAAATAAGAAATTTAGTTCACAGGCTATTTAAAGTGACTCGGGTGTAAATCAGAAACATTCTTTTTATAAAAGGAATAAGTTTTCTTATTAACTTTCTTATTTCCGTAATTTAAAGCAGGAATCTTATTGGAGATGACTTACAAAATTAGTCATTAATTTTCCTTTTATATGAAACTTTAATATTTAAAATTAATCTTAAATCGAAGGTTGTTTATTGCTTTTCTATAATGAGCTATCACCTTATTGCATCGATCGAATTATTTTCTACTGCTTTTAGGGATGGAAATTAATTGCATTCTACAAATGTATTTCTTTAAAATGAACAATTTTTAATGAACTAAATGTATTTTACTTTTGGTTGCATAGAGCAATTCATATATTTTATTCTTAATGACATTTCAGATAATAAGTTTCAGTGCTCATCATTTGTTTCTTCCGTCACTGTCAGTCTTTGTAGGCTAGTACGTGAAAGTTGTTTATACTCTGAAAGTCTTCTTTGGTAGACATTTCTATCAAATAAAATTTAAATTTGTTACTCTTTTGATTGTGTGGCATTAGCAGTGTACATTCATGTAAGAAGGATTACACAAAAACCTACCAAATTTCATTTGATGAACAACTTTCTTTGTAAAATATCTATCAGTTATTTTTACCTAATGGTTGATTACAGCTAATCACTGATTAAGTATTGTGTTTAAGTGCTAGCTTATTGTAAATTGCTTTAGATGACTATAAAGATCGGACAAAAATTCTCTTTTGCTACGTTGAGTTATAATATCGAGCTACGGCAGCGCAGTCGGTAAAGGCAACGATCTCGTAACTGAGAGGTTGCGGGTTCGGAACCCGAGCCGGTTCGCCGTGTTCGTTAAAGGGCTCGTAGTGACTGGGGCACGTAAAATATGTTCGTGGTCACATTGTCCTCCAAGTTCTCAGTTAATACCTTTGGGGGTGGTAGGCCAAGTCTATGGGTCTTCTGCTTGGTCCCTGCTTCAAAATTGCGAAGACCCACTTGAGCATAAGTCGTACTTTCACCCTTGTGGTGTTCGTTATAAACAAAAGGCGCATCCCTTTACCTTAAAAAAACGAGTAGCCTTTGGCTCAATTGTTCTTGGTTTCACCAAGTGGCATGTCAACAACAACAAAAATAATTAATATTAGTTAAGTACTATTTAATTGATATTTCATTCTAATTCTAAATGTGTACCTCTCTTTTTTATCATAAATTATCTACAGAGGGCCAAATTATGCTTTTAGAAGTCGAAATAAATGCTGAATAATGATTGCGAAATAGTGGATTACTATTGATTGAGTATTGTACAAGGAGTTCATTGTTTAAACTAGTTTTGGAGCGCTACTGTTAGTTTATTTGCTACAATAAGTCCAATGAGGCTGGGACCTAATGCTAAAAGACGATTTCGAATGGTCGCGGACAAGCATGTCGGGAGTATTATTTAAACCCATGGACTCTGGTACTGAAAGTTTAGGATCTAGAGTAACTTTTTATCATAAGGCTGCTACTCACAGGACTCTAAACGATTGGAATAGTCGATTTTTTTCGATTGGCTATGTCATTTTGATGAAAATCCCTTCCAGACTAGCAAAATCTCCCATCTTCAACATAAATCAGCTTGCCGAAATGCACTTCTAGTGACTTCATTAGATCACCCAGTCTTATAGATGATTTTAGTGAGTAGCAGCCTTAACCCCTTAATGCCCAGTTTTTTTTTTTTTTTTTTTTTTTTTTTTTAAAAGGCCGGCTAAAAAAAAATAAATATTTTTAATGTAAAAAACACAATTTAGAAATTTTTAGTTAATTTAGAAATTTAGAAAACTTAGAAACACAATTTAGAAATTTTTTTTTGCAATTTTGGATTTTGATAACATTGCAGAAAGTAGTCGAATATTGTAATATTACACGAATATCGAATTTCTATCTTTCTTAACATTAATAAATATAAATAAGTATTTTTAATGATAATAAACATTATTATCAGTAAAAAGACTTATTTATACTTTTAAAACATAAATAATAACAATACTACTATTTACAAAATTAATGAAAATTTTATTTTGTGTGATATATTTCGAAACAAGGTTCAGCACATATCCCAACATTGCAACTATTACACATGTAACGACTCTCTTTTCTTTTCATTTTTCCTTTGCTATCTTTTTTAGCACAACACACAATATATACAAAAGCACAATGCCGCTCGAATTACCTCGAGTGTGCAGAGTTTGGCCAGTTTAGCGCGCTCTAGTTAACTCGAGCGTGCACGTTAAGGGGTTAATTACCTACAGTAGGCCAAATTATGTTTATGGGTAGTCAAAAGGAATACCAAATAACGGAATACCAGAAAGATTTTTATCTAACAAATGTGGAAAGCATTGGATAAGGAGACATTTGTTAAGACTAGAGAAAACTGAAAAAGAAAGCGAAGCAAATGTGACTATAACTGTAACAATTTCCGTAATACGAGTAAAGTATCATCCCAAATATCGGATCACTCCCAGATAGAGATACTCAGGTAGATTATTGTAATTTCCTATAACAGTAACAACAGCTAAAACAAAAACTGCCCTGAAAGAAAGCGGCCAAACGGAAAAGCGTAAAAGGAAAAGGAGAAAATCGTGAAAAACAGAAAGTATAAGAAACACGGAAAGAGCAGAAGAAATAAAGGACAGGACATAAATATTAAAACTGAAAAAATACATAAAAGCAAAGACAAATGATTTCAACCAGATGGGATATAACGAGATGGGCCCAAGAGATTTAACCATGCGAAGGATAAAAGTTTTTCTGAATAATTCTATTCCGAAGCTGCCTTCGAGGAGAATAAGCACCTCTAAAATATTAAGTTTTACTTTAAAATTTTTAGTTTACTTTTAAAGTGTAGCACGTCAGAAATCACTCTAAATAATAGCAATGTGATTTTAGTTTTCCTAAAAATTGTTTTTTGAACATGTAAAGTCATCTGTTCAAAAGTAAGTAAATCATGTCTGATAAGCTAAAATTTACATTAAAGCATCAATTTTCATGATTTTTAGGCTATAGACTTAAAGTTTAAACTGTAATTCCTCGCAATATATTTCTTATTGTCAAATGAAATAAAAAGTAAAAATATTTAGTGAGTGGTTCCATGATACCATACACCAAAGGATGCATTTCAGGACTGTAGTCAAAGGAGGGTGGATGGATGAGCTCTCACGCAAACTTCAAATATGTACATGGATTTTGCAATCGGGGGGAAGGATGGGGGTAACTTTAACGGCCAATGACTGGCGTGCTTCTTTTCATCGCTGATCACGTGACCCTATAGGTGACGTTAAAGCATCTAATTTACTTTAAAGTGATTTATATTGTCTTCATTGGATTTACATAATAACTTTTAAAAGGTTCGAGTTTAACAGAACAATTTTAGTCATAAAACGATGAAAACTTGAAAAACAAGAATTTGAACTGATGTATGTTACCTTATTCTTCATTTCAATACATTATTTTAAATTATTTTCATTAAATATTACCTATGGGTAAAAACTATTACCAATAAATAGAAAAATATTGCAGTCTCATGAATGTTTAAATAGATTTAATTTTCGAATATTTTTGAGAAGGACGAATCATATTTAGAATTTAGGTAGTACACGAATGAGACTTGTACACTTGCCAGAATATAACAAATTGGAAAGGTGATAAAACAGAAAAAATAGAAAGTTATTAAGTATGAATCAACAGCTTTTTAACAAAATAGAATAAACCAACTTCCAAGTCCCTCCTCAATCTGTTAATGCTTATTACATGAAAAATAAAAGACACAGACAGCCACTTCTATCGCATAGCTCAATGGTCTTTGGGGTTAGCTCCGTCTTCAGTTGCTATATCCATGTACGTATTTGAAATTCGCGGCCCAGACCCTCCCCTCCTTTCCGAAATTCGGAAGTTTGCTGTAGTGCATTTTAATGTGGAAATACAAGCACATTTTTAAATATAAACTTTTCGCAAAACTGCACGTATAATCAAAATTTATTTTCAAATAAAAATTTCAATTCTTCAAAATTTTTTTAATCTATTTTTAAATTTTAATATTTTTGCTCTATATTGTTTTATACATTTACTGAAGCATATTTCACAAGATTCTGCATAGACTTATATGTACAGGGTGTCCATAATTAAATTTCCTAAATGTCTTAATCAAAGGAGCGTCCTCGACTTAAAATTCTTTCGATACATTTCCCTTGGTTTCAATACATTTCGATACATTAAGCTTTCTGTCCTATAGATATAAATTTTCTGTCGATTCAATTCGTTTTCCAGCTGTGGCAGGCAAATGGCTCCGCGTTTTTCCCGATCAAAACAGTTAAGTTTAATTCGCCAGGTTTCTTTGCCCTTGGGAAAAGTCTTTCTGTCTTTGCTCTTGGATGCACCTCTGCTCGAGTAGAGTGATTTTTGTGCCTTTCTTTTGTCTGACGTTGACTAGTAAAGATGTCTGTTTTAGCAGCTCTAAAATAAAGTTTTAATTAGACTTGTGCCTTTATCTTCAATGTGGCCAGACTGAATCTTACCAAATTACTGTTAAGCTGATCAGGTTTCTTCTTACCCTGTAGCCCGGGCGAGTAAAAACAATAGGGGCTACATAATTATTGTTACTAGAGGAAATAATAATTATATATATATATATATATATATATATATATATATATATATATATGTATGTATGTATATATTATATATATAATATATATAATATATATATATATATATATATATATATATATATATATGTAATGTAATAGGCATTTTACCCGCTACAAGTGTAAGGGGATTCATATTGGCTTGTTATCTGTCTGCTAACCGAGGGAAAAAACGGATATTTTGAAAAAGATCATGAAGATGACTTTATATATGTCTGTGAGCGAGCCAATCAAAGTTTTAATTGTTGGTCATGTGATGACTTGGAAGATGATAATCTAATTATTTAAAGAGTTATATAAGAGCTAAAGTAAGCAGGAATTATTTTTGATGTACGCAAAGTCTCCAATATTTTAGACTGAGACGGAATGAACAAAAGATTTTCACCGAAGGTTGTAGTTCACCCGAAATTTATTTTTAAATACAATTACAATTACATTGTAAGGCAAATACAATACAATTACATTGTAGTCTTAGATTAAAATATTATCCCCTCCACACACACACACATGCAATTAAATTTTATATAATTTTTAATGTCCTTTTAAATATAAAATATAGATATTAAATTTTATATATTATATTTACAAAATTTGATATATTTTGAGTTAAAAAATAGGAAAATATATAATTGGTTCAGTCCAGTTTGAGTCCCTACTTCCCGAAACTAAATCCTGTCTACGATTCTGATGTACTCTTAAGAGTTTATATTAGTTAAATAGATGTTGCAGTAGGGAAAGCATTTAACTGCGTTTTCATCATGACTCGGAGAATTAATTAGGTTCCATAAATCAGGTCGGATTGAATAGAAATTATTATATAAACCCTTTTCAATCTGGAAACATTAATAAAGCGGAAACGAATGAGGAAAAAAAAGGTTAAAATATTTTTCCTTTTATGGTAGGAAATCGTATTTGTCTAATAGAATTTATACAGTTTTTGACAATCTAATGCATGTCTAAGATTCAGAGAAGTTTACTTAGACAAAATACAAATTACTTTCATCTGTTCACATTTATTAATTTCTTGATCATACTAAAGTATCGACATTAAAAATATATTTCGGTGCCTCAAGTGGGTGTCACTTTCTGAAAGGATAATTTAAAAAGCTTTTCTGTTTGGTATTTGTTACAAGAAAATGAAATATGGACATTTTGCGTCTCATAAATTTGAAACGGCTTTTACAGTTCCCGTCAATAAACCCAAATTTAATTTAATCAAGTTTCGAAGCCTCGAGAAAGTTATATTAAAATATTTCACGCAAAATTTGGATTTGACCCGTCTAGAGAGTAAAGTGTCATGTATTTATACGCCGAGTCGAATTTTCTCATTGTTGGTTTAGGCCGGTTATGTAATTATAATTGATTTGAGGATTTGAAACTAGGGTTAAAAACAGAATGCTCTAGTATATCACTTTGAAGCTTTGGCCTTAGCAGAAGATTTAGCAGAAGAACACTGTGCATTTATTAAGATAGTTTAAAAATATATCGTTGATTTTCATCAATTTAAAGAACAAAATAATCAAAATAATTGTAGTTTTAGTTTGAAGTTTATCCCTGTTTCAAAAAGATGTTGATTAGAAACAATTAAGTTGAACTGTGAATAACTGGAAATAAAGTAAAATAAGGAAAATAATAACAATTTGGGTAACTTTTATACTTACAGTAGTAGCCTGTAGGTTTAAAAAAAAATTATAATCGTTTCTCGAATTTTCTAAGTACAAAGGCCTGCTGTAGTTTGTGTTTATGTATGTACATGTGTTATTGTTAAACAATTGACATTTGCTTTGTTTTCTAAAACTTTCTTATTCCATACTTATATTAATTAGACTGATTTGGTATGCATAGAAGAAGGGATGTTTGTAAACAGTGTTTCTTCAGAATTCCAGATTTTCCGGCTAAACTAAACCCATATTTCCTGGTTTTAAACTGTTTGTAAAATTTGAAGTTTTATTAAATTTATAACTCCTTGGTGTAACACCACAATTAGTAGGCATGACCTACGGTGTTAATCTCCGCTTGCAAGGCCAAGGATCATGGGGTACGAAGCTTGTCCGTTTTAGGTGGTCAAACTCACACGGAACTCCCAGTATTAACTTCTGAAGTATGCTTAGTCTTCAGTTTATCTACCTAATGAAGGTGTAAAGGGTTGAGTATATTAATTAGGCTGATTTGGTGTGCATAGAAGCAGGGATATTTCCTGGTATTAAACTGTTTCTAAAATTTGAAGTTTTTATTAATTTATAACTCCTTTATGTAATACCACAATTAGTAGGCATGGCCTACGGTGCCAATCTCCGCTTGCGAGACCAAGGGTCATGGGGTACGATGCATATGTCCCGGTTAGGTAGTCAACTTCACACGGAACTCCCAGTGTCAACTTCTGAAGAATGCTTAGTCTTCAGTTTATCTACGTAGTGAAGCGTTAAAGGGCTGAGTATATTAATTAGGTTGATTTGGTGTGCATAGAAGAAGGGATGTTTGTACACAGTGCTTCCCCAGAATTCTAGATTTTCCAGCTAAACTAAATCCATAATTCCTGGTTTTAAACCGTTTGTAAAATTTGAAGTTTTTATTAATTTACAACTTCTTGGCGTAATACCACTATTAGTAGGCACGGCCTACTGTACCAATCTTCACTTGCGAGACCAAGGGTGATGGGGTACGAAGTATATGTCCCGATTAGGTGGTCAACCTCACACGGAACTCCCAGTGTTAACTTCTGAAGCATTTTTAGTCTTCAATTTATCTACCTAGTAAAGGGGTAAAGTGCTGAGTCATCTTGCCCAACCCGAGGATCGAATCTCGTATATGTACCTTACGAGTGCAAAGAACTATCCTTACGCCACAGGGCTTTGAAGTTGCTACTCGTTTACATATTTTTTAACTATGCACGATTTATACAAAGCCGAAAGATGACCGAATAGGTTGGGCGCTGCCTTTTGCTAACGGGGCTCCTGGATTTGTAGTTGTCTTGAGTCTGTTTTTTTCAGTAGGTTCAGGTCTCTTTACCCCTCGTATAGCTAAGAAAGTTAGACCGTAGTGCACGTAACCAAAACTACACCATTAAAAAATATAGAAGAAAGTCCCCAACGTGAGTGAAAATTACTTATTTAGCAGTATTTCCTTTCTGTTTTGTGGTTCTTATTCATAAACATAAGGTACATGAAAGACGATAAAATATTTACAAATTCTGTAAAAATTGTTTAGATTGATGTTTCATTGATAATCACAGTGTAAAATATATGCATTACATCGTACAAACATGCCAATTCATGCAGAAATGCATAAATAACGACGCACGTTAAAGTATTACAGATTTAGAATCCAAATTTCTTTTTCGTAGAAATGTTTTGAAAGCCAATTACGCTAAAATTCTCGAAAGAGTTGGGCTTATTAACTTCGTGTTATGCTCTCAGCCTAAAAATAATTTCATACCTTTATACAAATTTATTCTTAAATCACGCTTCGCGTGCCAATGGTTTTTGTTCGGTGAATTTTTAACGTTTTGATATTCAAAATATTCTCAAAGTTAATGTAAAATTCCGGGATCACAAGGAATCCAGGAAAAAAATGCTTGTGAGCTGTTAGTGGCAGTAAATTAGAAATGATGCTTTAATTAACTTTGACTCGGAATCTTTAGGCGGGAAATTCGACAAAGATGTAGTTAGAGAGTAACATAAATATAAGGCTTGTCTCATTTACTTGTAAAAATAGTTTATTATGTTAAAGCGTTAACTTCAATTGCAGCTGAAAGTGTTTTTCATGGAGTTTACCTCTAGTATATAAATAATATGTTTAAAGTGTGATAATATAGAAGTTCTCTACTTTGTAAGAGATTATTTCAGTTTTACCTTAATCAAAATGATTTTTTACGTATATTTCACAACTGTAATCTATTACATTTTAATGCACAAACTTGCAATTTGATCCCAGTGTGTTTCTTTCTTTTAAATGTGAAATATCGTACAGGTTATACACTGCTGCCATAGTGTACGATTTTAGAGTAGAAGTTCAAATTTGCAGATACTTGTATAAGTGTATAATTGTATCGCTGATTTAAAAAATTATCAATTTTCATGAAAAAAGACGTTTAAAGGAGAAGAAAACCCTCACAGTAGGGATATAAAAATTACATAGGTTGCTTTTATATGTTTTATTCATTTCACAAATTCTTTGTTTCTCTACATTCAGGTTTGGTTTGGTTTTGAGTGCTACGGTCTACTGTTTTGCTACACGAGGGCTAATAATACCGGGACATAATGCTTAAAGCCGATTCCAAGCGGGTACGAACACCCACGCCAGCAGCGGGATTGAAATCAGAGAATTACGGTACCGAAAGGCAGTGCTCTACCATTCGGCCTGTACATTCAGAGTAATGATTCTTCAGATAGTTAGTCGCATTGTTTTAATTTAGCAACAGACTATGGAAACAATATGCATGTATGTGCAATGTACATATTTTATATTAGGCCTATCATAGTATATGTATGTATATAGTATATCGTCAACGTGTAAATATTGCATGCCGGTAAAACTGTACTAACATTAAAATTGGAATGCTGGCAGCTATAGAAATGTTTATTTTCTGATTTTCTTGAATGTAATAAAAAGCTAAAAAGTTTTGCTTCCTTTTTTAAGTGACTGACTTAATGTATTGGTCAGACGGTTTCTCAATAAAGTAATTAGACACGGACCTATAACTTTCATTAGATAGTCGGTTCTTTATCGGCGGGACAAAATTAAGTTGTTTTAGCTCGACAATTTGGTTCTCCCTAATTATCATCTCAGCTCAAAACGACAGGTAGGTATAACACCTGTAAGTTATTGTTAAGCCGTTTTTCTTTATTATTAATTTGGTAATTTGTTTCATGACCAAAATACTAAAAAATCTTTTAATATCTTTTAGAGAAAACACAACTTCAGTTCTTTTTGGAATCTTTATTTTATGCTTTGGAGATACTAAACCAAATTGGTTTTTTGCAATTTATTTGAGCGCCTGTTTTTATTTTTTATTAATTAATTATTCATTGACAGTTTGTTAGAGCTTGTTTTTTTTTATACAATACGAATTTTGTCTGGAGTAATAATAAATACAGTGTAAATTTGTTGTATGCAGATTTAAGAGTTATGTGAAGAGCCAAGAAAAAAATCTTGATTTACATTTATAGGTATTTATTTAATTTACAAAACAATCAGAATTTTCTAAATTGATCGAATTGACAGGTAGACGAAAAAATTTCATTTGCCCTTTGTCTCTTTTCGGTTACTATTTCGTTCAAAACCACAGGTTGGTATAACACTAATAAGTTATTATTAAGCTTTTATTTTATGACAATGATAGAAATTCTTAAGAATTATCTTAATAACTAGGAATCTTTATTTTATGCTTTGGAGATAGTAAACCAAATTTATTTTTTGTCAATTTATTTAAACGCCTGTTTTTATTTTTTATTAATTAATTACTCATTGACAGTTTGTTAGAGCTTGTTATTTTTATAGAATATGAATTTTGTCTGGAGTAATAATAAATGAAATTTAAATTTGTTTCAGGGAGATTTAAGAGTTATCTGAAAAGCCAAGAAAAATATCTTGATTGACTTTTATAGGTACTTATTTAATTTACAAAATAATCGGTATTTTTTAAATTGGTCAAATTGCCAGGTAAAAGCAAACATTTCATTTGCCATTTGCCTCTTTTCCGTTACCATCTCATTCAAAACCACAGGTTGGTATAACACTAATAAGTTATTATTAAGCGTTTTTTATGACAATGATAGAAATTGTTAAGAATTATCTTAATAGCTTGGAATCTTTATTTTATGCTTTGGAGATACTTAACCAAATTGGTTTTTGTTAAATTATTCGAACGCCTGTTTTTATTTTTTACTAATTAGTTATTCATTGACAGTTTATTAGAGCTTGTTATTTTTATAGAATATGAATTTTATCTGGAGTAATAATAAATTAAATTTAAATTTGTTTCAGGGATATTTAAGAGTTATCTGAAAAGCCAAGAAAAATATCTTGATTGACGTTTATAGGTACTTATTTAATTTACAAAATAATCGGAATTTCTAAATTGATCAAATTGACAGGGCAAAAATTTCATTTGCCCTTTGCCTCTTTTCTGCTACAATCTCAGTTCAAAACCACAGGCTGGTATAACACTAATAAGTTATTATTAAGAGTTTTTATGACAATGATAGAAATTGTTAAGAATTATCTTAATAACTGTTAAGTAGTTTGTCTTAAAACAGAGAAAATACAGCTTTAATTCTTTTATGAATTTTTATTTTATGCCCTGAAGTTACTAAACCGACTTACTTTCTGTTAATTTCTTTGAAAGCCTGCTTTTGTTTTTTATTTAGTAATTTATTTATTGAATGGCAATTTGTTAACACATGTTTTTGCATATTACATTTCATAATTTTTTTAATTAATAATAAAATAATCACAATTCATTATTTTTGATCAAGCTGTCAAAAAGTCGTCCTTGACGAAGCAGCTAATTTTTTTAATATGACTAAGTTTTTAAAAAAGGAATCTATATTTTAAGTTTGTTCTTTATATTATAGTATTTATATATATATACATATGCCAGGTTTAAAAATGGGGGTTTAGAACCAAGCGAGTTATAATTAAAAATAATTAGAACTCATTAACGATAGCGTAATAGGAGAAAGACATACCCTTGACAGGAGCAATACAAAGTAAAGAAGCCGAAGTGGAAGTAGGTATAAGAATTTTGCTTAAGTACCAACGCCAAAAGTGACAGTTCTGAGCGGGAACTCGGGCTGATAACATCCTCCACGCTTGTTGCTCAAAGATGAAAACAAAGGATAGCTAAATGGCATAGCTATGGACAGAAGAATTACAATAAAGAAGTTTTCATATATGAAATGAAATGTGTCTTCCATGCTTTAATCACTCTTCCATGTCATAAATATATGCAAATACATACACAAACACACACACACACACATATATATATATATATATATATATATATATATATATATATATATATATATATATATATATATATATATATATATATATATATATATAAATCCTCTTCACAATAATTGCATCAAAACAAATTTATCCTCAAAGTTTTACGATTATTTATCATAACTATTATGTTATGTTTTTGAAATATGTTTCAGAGCTAAAAATGTAGTCTTCAAAAATATATTCTGATATAATTTCTGTAAAGTAGAATAAATATGAATTTTATAAATTACTCTATTTTGTGCTATATACCTAAATATTAAATTTCTTTGTAATAATTACATTAAAACAAACTTATCTTCAAACTGTAACTATTATTTATCAGGAAGTTATTTTATACCTAGGAATGTAGTCCTTTACAATACATTTTGATATAATTTCTCTAAGGTAAATAAATATGATTTTTACAAAAACCTCTCTTTTGTGCTTTGGAGTTATTAAAACAACTACATTTTCAGTAAATTGTTCGAACTGTCTTTCTCTTTTCTCTCTCTGAAGTGAGATTTGATAACGTTTGTCTTTTTTAGAAATATCTTCTGACTCCAAAAAATAAACATAGTTTTTCAACATTTATTTTCAAAGATAAAAGTCACAAAGCTTAGACATTTGTTTTCTTGCCTTTTAAACAAACTTTTACTCTCAAATACAGCAAGGTAAATAAAGCCTGAAAACATTTTCGTTTTATTTAAAATAGGATACCATGTTTTTTTCTTGTTTTTTCTTAGAGACAGATTTTTTTGAATGTATGTTTTCAAATATCGTAGAAACTGGTAAAAGTTGAATACTTATTATACCTAGGGATGCTGCAAAATGAATAAAGTTGTATCCGAGAGACAAAAATGGTGCTACAAATATAAATTATGCCTATCGTGGTATATTCTCTTGTAGGGATTGCTTACATTTATATTTTAAACATACATTTAATATATTATAGTATGCTTAAGCATAACTAAAATTTATTATCAATTTTAATAAATGTACTTTAGATTTATTTTGATGTATTTATTCTATGCATGATATAAGATTTTAAAACTTATCATATAGTAGTTACGCATAATAAGTATCACGTTGCATTTACTTCGATCAGTTTGGTTTGCATATCTTACTTAACATTCAAAATGAAATGATTCATTAAGCCTACATCATTGATATAAATTTAATCTTTGAAGGTAAATCTTTTTGTTAACCCTTTGACATACAAATAAAAAGGAGCCAGATGAATTCGAAAGTTATAATATAATTAGGCTTAATTAATCAGTCATGTGCTATCAAGAAAATAAGAGATTTTATTTTGAAATTCGAATTGTTGATTAACATTTAATTGACTCAAGCATTTTCATGTCTAGTATTTATCATATTATTTCAGTCTATCCCACTAAAATATTACCTAGTTTGACATTGAGATAGATCACTGTTATCATGAACATTGCTTTCAATGTCCTTCTTTCTAATTTACAGATTTGTGGATGCAACTGTGACATTGGTAGTGTTGAAATGGTTGGAGGTTGGGACATTTTTAACATTGGGAAGAAACTAAAATCGATCCACGACTGAACCAACTGAGCAGTCTAATAATATACTGCACGACGTCACCCAAAACAGCTCTTAATGAATTAGACTCGTCGAAATCTACAGTGGCACACCGAATGAATAACGACTATAACTTACCATTGTATATTAAAAAACAAAACTAATGTTCCTTACTAGGGAATTCATTTATTATAGGAATATAAAGTAGATTTACTTTCGGGCATATTTCTGTGTCCAACAAGGGTCTATTCTTACAGTTGAAAGTAGTTGATAAGACAATAAAAAAGTGAATTTTATATCTAAGATGGAATATTGTTCATTTATTAAAAAAAAGCTAATAAAAATACGAAATATTCTCTATTTTCATTCCACCCTATTTTAAAGTTTCGAATAATGGCTGCATTGGTCATGATAAAAGGGTAATGCTAAATTTAAAAGCTTCTCGAAAATAGGCCTTCATATAACTCTTCCCTCTACAAAGCAACATCATCTGGTGCATAATATGAATTTATTAGATGTTCCGCTTCCAAAAGCATTAATAAACTAAACACTTATTCAAGATTAGCTCTAAATCCCAAACTACAGTTAAAAATATTTTATGTGGTGAAGAAATAAAACACTACTGTAAAATTTATACAAGCTCTGATTCTTGTAGTGGTATAATCTTCCTATTTTAAAGATGGAATATTGTACGTTTAAAAAAATAATGTAATTTAAATGCAATTCCCAAATATCTAATTACAGTCAGAAACATAAATTTTTCTAATTCAATAGTTCTGTTGCAAAATATTTCTATTCAATTTTACATTTAAAGGTGACTGTTGGGGCTATCAGGAAGTAACCTTGAATTTCATATCTCAAATATTTGATTATAACAATAAAAGGGGATACATTCTTTAAAAATTCAGAGTTGGATCAGAACAGCACTACCAACAAATGTTTTTTAAAAACGTTAAGGATAAATTATTCTCAAACTATAAGCACTCTCCTGTAGTTAGGATGAATCGAAGATAATCTCCTCTCTATATATACTAAACTGTTTATTAATAAGCATAAAAATACTTTACTATTAACATTCATTTTAATAATTAGATAAGTTATTTCCAAAATTTTATACGCCAGTGTCTCTTGTTGGCGAGAGATGGTTTAAACATGTTTCATAAATAAGTAAAATGCTTGTTAACTACCTTTATTGTTTAATCCATTCGAAAATTTCTGACATTTTTCTTATGTTTCGAATTTTTAGCTGTATATTACTGAGAAAATTAATGCCGTTAATTAATCAAGTAAGGTGGATTAAAACAGAGAAATTGACTTAAACTAATGATTTCTCTTGCAGTTTTATTTTTCTCATAATCATCAATTCTGTAAACAAGAGTACGAATAATTTGTATATAAAATTTTACTGTTCAGTTCTCGGATTGAAGGACATTTTACTGTATTATATTTAATAATGTAAGCTTCAAAGGAAATGGCGCATTTGGAATAGCTTGTGAGTGTTATCTTAAAGGTTAAAATCAATTTAATGTATGATATAATAGAATATCATAGAAAATTATTCTTGCAATTTAAAGCAGGTGATTGAAATCTGAAGAACTCAAACAGAATCCCATTGAATCAATTAAGTTCCCCTCTTTGGGTTGCATAAAAGCGAGTGCACACTCGAATCTGAGTACCTTCACAAACTTACAACCGAAATTCTCGCAGTTTTCTCCCGTTGTTACTTGCTTAAAATATTTATTAAGTTAACATTTTCACTGCTAGTGAGGTTCTACCACCACTACACGGTTCATATCTTGTGTAAATTTGACAGTAATGTTTTATTTTTTCTTCTCAAAAATATTCTAAGTCTAGTTTGGAATTTAAAGCTAATTTTAATTAAGTGTTTAGTTTATTATGGCTTTTAAAAATGAAGCTTCTAATAAATTCATGTTATGCAAAAGCAGACGCTACTTTCGTAGACTGAAGAATTATTATTTATTTTTATATCCAATGGTTTTAAATATAAACAAGATTAAAAAGAGAAAAAATAAAAATATAATCATAAACAGCACAAAGACATCGTAAAACAGAAAAAAAGTAGTTCAAACAGTTTGAAACTGTTCAAATAACCGAAGGTTTTTGCTCTATACGTTTCTCGCTTCTCTACCTAGATTATTCTATTTTTCCATGGAGAGCTCCGCATTTGAGCAGGTAATATTTACCCATTGGTTCGTTTTTATTATCACACAGGGGTTGGTAGCCTCGAGGAGAATGCCAAGTCGATATAAATGGGCAACAAGGCAATTATGCCCGGTAAATAGACTAAAAGCAGCCAATGTCTACCGGCTTATTTTGTCAGGTATAATTTCTAAATGGCAATTATTTCTACTAAATTTTTAATTTTGCTAAATTATTCTACTAAATTATTTCTACTTTTCCTATTTTAGAAAAGAGTTCATCCTGGTGTGTTTACTTCATGCTTAATACATAGTTTAGAGGTAAGGAAAGTGATGTCTCGTTTAGTATTATAAATCGACGTAGCATATTTTTTTTTGAAAAGAAAGTTTGCCTGATAATATTTTCATCATTGAAAAATTATATAAAAGCCTATTTTGGGGAAGTTTTTAAATTCAACACTACCTTTTTTTTCATGATCAGAGCAGTAAGAAATTTAGACTTTAGAATAGTATCTACCAAAAATAAAGAACATTTCACATTTTTATTTGCTCTTTTTTTAAACTGACAATATTCCATCTTTAAAATAGGAAGATTATACTACCACTACAAGAATCAGAACTTGTATAAATTTTACAGTAGTGTTTTATTTTTTCAGCACATAGTGCTAATCTTGAATAAGTGTTTAGTTTATTAATGCTTTTGGAAACGGAACATCTAATAAATTCATATTATGCACCAGATGATGTTGCTTTGTAGAGGGAAGAATTGTATGAAGGCCTATTTTCGGAAAGCTTTTAAATTTAGCATTACCCTTTTATCATGAACAGTGCAGCCATAATTCGAAACTTTAAAATAGGGTGGAATGAAAATAGAGAATATTTCGCATTTTTATTAGCTTTTTTTTTTTAATAAATGAACAATATTCCATCTTTAAAATGGGAAAGTTTCATCACTGCTATACTGATCATATAACTTGTATAAATTTTACAGTAATGTTTTATTTTTTTTATCTCATGAAATATTTTTATGTGTAATTTGAGATTTAAAAGTAATTTTAATTAGACGTTTAATTTATTATAGATTTTGAAAACGGGGCTTCTAATAAATTCGTGTTACGCAACAGCTGACGCTGCTTTTGTAGGCTGAAGAATGATATAAAGGCCTATTTACGGGAAGCTTTTAAATTTAGCTCTACCTTTTGTTTGGGAGCAGTGTCGCAATAATTTAAGACTTTGGAATAATAACTATCGAAAATGTAGTACATATTACATTATACTTTGTGCTATGAGGCATAAGTTTTAAAGTTAACAGTATTAAGATTTCATTAAGTATCATATAAAAAGTATATTTAGAAATACAGTTTATATAACTAAATGCATTCTTTTGAGGGAAATATGTTTGATTGCCTCTATTCTATGAAATAAATTTTACTTTTTCTGAAATTTATTAGAGATAATATGGTAAATGGAAATCTTTTAATCTTATTTTCTAACACAGAAACAGAGTAATAATTTTGTTTTTTTCATTCAAGTAATGAAGGAATTATTTTCTTACCTCTTCTTTATTAAGTACTAGCCGCTTCATGAGCAGTTTTCGGTTTGAATAATTAAGATTACCAAAATATAGGATATATTTATTGTAAAATTCAATTTAAATTATATTACATAGCAGCATTGCAATTAATTTAAAAAACAAAACAAATCATTTTCATAAAATAAATAAAACATTTTATTTAAATTTACTTTTTTTTCATACAATTCGGAAATATAAACTAAAGGTATAAAAAGCTATATCTGGAAAGCTATATCTACTAAAGGTTATATCTGGGAATTTATCATTGCAGTCGGGTAACGAAAAATTATGTTTGTTTTAAAAGGAACAAGGTACCTTTAAAGATAAAAATATTAAACATATGTCATTAATTTAAGCGTTAAATATTTTTACTTTTGCACTCGTTGTACTGTTACTCCTGTCAACGGAAATAGATTGTTGTGGAAAATGTTCCCAAAAAGGCCAAAATGAAATTAAAAAGATTAGTCCTTGTGTAGCAAAAAAGTAGACCGTAGAGCTTCAAATCCAAGCAGAACCAAATATTAAAAAGAATAAAATATGCCAAATAAAAGTAGATGAAATGAAATAAATGAAGTAAATTCAGTTTACAAGCAGTGAAATTTTCGTTATCTAAAAACACATTTTAAACACTATGATATAATCTACAATTAATCATTTTGCAGTTAAGACCCACAGTTTAATTATTCGTTATATTAAAATATTTCCTTACATAGCGTTCAGAATGCAACCAAAATAGGAAATGCACATCTAGGCGTTATAACAGCCTCTACAAAATAAATTTTTGACTTCATACGGCCGATAGTTTTTGAGTTACTCGAGATACATCCATGTGTACATTTGTACAGACGTATTTGAGGTCCTCACTATTACTTTAGTTTATATATATATATATATATATATATATATATATATATATATATATATATATATATATATATATATATATATATATATATATATATATATATATATTTAACTTGCTCCTGAATCTCAACGTTATGTAAGTAAAATGAATTAAATTATCGTCAATCAATTATTCATTTTTTATAAATTGATATATATTTAAATTATAAATTTTGTAAATAAATAATTAAATTATTTTAGTAATTTTTAGTAATCTCCTTTTTTAGTAGTTTGTTGGTAGATCTAAGAGCTGGGTGGATTTAAGAACAATTAGTTTTACATAACACAACCACTTAAAGCCTTTTTTTGCACAACCAGATTAACTAACTTATGATTGACGCAAACAAATAATCTTAGAAAAACCACACAATACTAAGCTTTTATAAACTGCTTGTTGTAAAACAAATATGCTATTTAAACATTTTTTAGTATCATATCCTGTACTCATTAGTTATCAGCTGTCATTTCAAATATCATAGGTTATCATTCAAGAGAAAGTAAAACTTTGCGATAAGAGATTTATCTGACATTACACGTAAAAACAGTGCTGTAAAGGAAAGCTATATAAGAGATAAAGCTATTTATCATGATTTCAGTCGTACTTGACGAAAAGTATATCTATCTGAGAGAATAGAAAAATTCTAAAATGATGATCGAAATGACGGAACTATAATTATTAAAAGTTTTGAAATTGATAGATTGTTTATAGGATCGCCATCTATCTCCACTATAAATGAACGTTCTTTCCGATAAAAATATAAATATTTTCCAACCCATTCTTTAGATTTCTTTAATGAGGGGCAGTAATAGGTCACAAAGACATATTACCTGTCGAGATGAATGTCTTTATTTATAAAAGGCGATATTTGGTTTACTAAAAAAATATAAAGTTCTATTCTAAGTAGAGTAATATTTTCGTGGGTCATTAATGAAGTTCTATATCTATAAAAACTGTTTAGTTTAGTTTTATGAAGTAATTCCTTTTTAAAAATCATTAAAATATATGCACCAAGCAGAAAAATATAGAAATTTACTTATTCGCAAAATATCTTTTGAAATTCATAAATTAGATGTTAGTTGTTTTACATAAAAAAATCCAAATATCATTCTGTGAGCTAAAGTTGTATTAGTCCGAGAAATTTATTTCATTTTATAGCGAAATAAAAGTTACTTTTAAATTTTTAATTGCTCAAAAGTTTTTAAATTAAAACAACACATGTCTTTAAATGTTAAGTTTACAGAATAAAACACATTTTACTTCAGTTTCATGGAAAAACTTAGTTTCTAATATACATATTTCATAATATATGTTTCAAGTAGGTAAATTTCCCTTTTTTTTCGTTTCGTACATTTGTTATGTTATTTTAAAAATATACTATTTGAAAGGGCAAAGTTATGTAATTATTTCAAAGTTTCAAAGAAAATGTACAAAATTCATAATATAAAAAGAGAAGATTTCTTTTTAATTTTCATAAGAATCGAAAAGTGGCTACTATAATAAAGCTATTTTTGTCGCGGAAAGCTATTTTTGTCGCGTATAGTTATTAACGTATTGTGTTCTCACCCAATTGGTTTCAGTTTGATCCTGGAGTAAACGGTATTTGTACTGTTCCCTCATAGGGAATAATGTTTGCTGCCTATATGGTGCACCCATGATAAAATGGTCAGCAAAATCCGCGGCTTTGTAATGTCAATGTTAATAAAGGCAAGTACTTTGCTCTGGAAATAAATAAATAATGCGGATATTTAGTCTCGAGAGGCAATATGTCCTTTTAATTTTAGGAAAAATCTATTGCGAATGGACATGTGATTAGAATATCTCAAAGTAATTCTATGGTGTAATCGACTGGTAGCCAAACGTATGAAGTTTCTGAGCAACCGTACCCTTTTATAAATTCTAACGTGAGTTTACCAAACGAAACTAGGATATAAATAAGAACTTTTTTAATGAAATCTTACATTTGTTTATTGCTTATAAATATATATTTCTAATAAAAATGAAATCAACTGTAATAAAACTTTATTTAAGAAAAGGAAAGTGAATTGAATTGTGCGTAAGAAAAAAAAAAGCGTAAAAAAGTGTCGTTAGTAGTAAATTAGAAATGTAAGAAGAGATTTTTTTCAGGTTTATTTACTGAGAAGGATGACACCTTTTTGTCATCATTAAGTTTTTGATGTTGAGAGAGTAGGTAGTGGCTAGCATTCGAATACAGTTGATAACATGGTCATTAATTTATTTTTATATACTTGTTTTATAAGCTTTATAGTAGTAAATAAACTTCTCACAAGTATATAAAACTGAAGATTTCCTGACTTTTATTCCAACTTGGATCAAAATTAAGTAATCTCTTTAGAAATAAGACTAAATCTTTCCACTTCTTGAAAAGAAGCAGTTTAAAGATCAAGAATCAGAGTAAGATAAGAGTCTTTTGAGTTTTCTCAGTAGAGAATTCTCCAACCTCAGCGTGACCATGCAATTGAGCAACGTTTAACTGCTAGCTACTAATAGCTTGTGATCGCCGATTTGGTTATCTCTGGTGGAATCAATAATACAATTATTTGGTTGTCGCATGATTTTTTACCTACCTTTCTCAGACAGGTAGCTCAGGCTGGTGTTTTTCTGTTCTGTTGAGAACTGTTAAAATAAGCCTCCGTCGGTAAAGGCAACGATATCGTAACTGAGAGGTTGCGGGTTCGGAACCCGAGCTTGTATAAGATCCGTCGTGTTCGTTAAAGGTGACTGGGGCACTTAAAATATGTTCGTAGCCACAATGTCCTCCAAGTTCTCAATTAATACCTCTAGGGGTGGCAGGCCAAGTCTATGGATCTTCTGCTTGGTCCCTGCTTCAAAATTACGAGGACCCACTTGAGCATAAATCATACTTTCCCCCTTGTGGTGCTCGTTATAAACGATAGGCGCATCTTTTGCCTTAAAACGAGTAGCCTCCGGCTCAATCGTGCTTGGTTTCACCAAGTGGCTTTAGTCAACAACAACAACTGTTGAAATGGTCTGGTCGAAATGGGTTGTTAACTATTATAAAAAAAATAAATAAAAACAACTTTTACAATAATCTGAATCAAAATTTGGTGATTTCTTAAGGAGCAGGAGACCAAATATTTTCAGATCTTAAAGTGGTTTTAAAGATAAAGGAATCATTTGTACATCAAGGCTCAGTGGAGAATCTTCAGGCTGTCCAAACTGAGAGTGAAACTGCAGCAAATGATCAATAATGCAAAAATTCGATTTTCTCGCATCAATTTTTTACCTACGTTTTCCACACAGGCAGCTCACACTGTTGGTGTTTTTTCTTGTTCTACTGGATTTTCGATAAAATTGATATGTCAGAGACTGTAATACAAGAAACCAACAGAATTTTCTTTTTGTATCTACTGTTTAGAGACATGATTTATTTTAATTAAATACAGCTTTGAAATGAAGGGCACATCTTGAATCTTGAGAAAATTCATTTGATAAAGATGAAATAGTAAAGTGTCTAACATATTAAACGTTTCCATCCCCTTTTTGCACAAAGTCCTCAGTAAAGAAAGATTTCGATCTTTAGCATACACAGTCGTGTTTCCATCTTTAAATACTTTAGCAAGATTTCTTAGTATTCTTTCTTTCAATGTTTTCTCTATACACTAGCATATAGCCCGTCATATGACGGGATCAGCAAAATTTTTAATTTTCCAGAATTGTAAAATACCCTATGAAAAATGTAAAAAATTGGTTTGTTTTTTGGCTGAGAATTTTCATTGCAACAAAAAATAATCGATGATTAAATTTAAAACTATCACATATGTACCTAATCTATTATTTAAGTCAAATATAAAAGAAAATTATTTACGTAATATCTAAGTTCAGTGATAAAACTTGTGAAAATAATGCAGACGTATAATTAAAAAAAATGATTAAATGAGATGGTTAAAAGAATGACGTCATAATGCTAGAAAAAATTTCTACCTATTTATTTTGTGATAAATTTAATTGCCTGCTCTTAACCGGGGAAAATAGGGCTTGAAATGATGGCATTAAAAGCTCGAAAAGGGGGGAAGGAAATTGAGAACGTTTTAAAGACGACAGTAGTTTTCACTGTGATATGAAGCCTATTTATACTAATTTATTTTAGAATCTGATCGATAGTTTAACTGATAAACCCAGACTTAAACACTGTTGAATCCTTACGGAATGTCTGAAAGCAGGGCTCGGTCATGATAATTTTGGGCCCTTACTCTAGTTGTAACGAAAAGTGGCTCATTATAAAACATCGTGTCTTATCTATATGTAAAGTGTACTCATAAAACAAAAAATACAAATTATACATTTATAGACAACAATTTAATATATATAAATATCATCTTAAATCTACATGCTCAGTTAGGTTTAGACTTGATGTGTAATGTACGTGTATCCAATATTTTCCTGAGAGTGTGTTACGTAATAGTATACTGTTAGGTAAAATATTGTACTAAACTGTACTACAATGTAATGTAATGACTTCATTATGGAATTATTATGATTTTCTTACAGATAGTATACTGTTCTCAAGTAAAACTTATGATAACTCACAATTTGGTTGGCCATACCCTATTATTTCGTATAGAAATAAGAAAGCAGAGCATTGCTACTTTTTAAAATATAGTAGAGCCATTTTTTATGCAAATTTTTATGGATTATATATATTGAGCCCTTAATAAAATAAAATTAATTTTTATGCATCATGTATGAAAATTGAATAATAATAATTTCAAGTATTAAAATTTTATTTTAATATTAAGTTATAAATTCTCTTACAATTATAAATTAAAATATCAAAATTTTTGAGCCCCTGAAATTTGTGAATCCTGGGCAAGTGCTCTTTGTACCATGCCATTAACAGAGCCCTACAGTACATGTACTGAGTAACATCCACAGTGCTGCAACAGGAAAAACAGTACTTAAAATGGTACTTACTTTTTCAAAACAGTAGTTATAGTATAAACAGTATAGAAATTAAATAATAATAATTTAAAATATTAAAATTTTATTTTAATATTAAATTATAAATCTTTTTACAATTATAATTGAAATATCAAAAATTTTCAGCCCCTGAAATATGTTAATCTTGGGCAAGTGTACCCTGCCAGTAACAAAGCCCTACAGTGCAAGTGCTGAGTAACATCCACAGTGTTGCAACAGAAAAATGGTACTTTAAATTGTACTTACTTTTTCAAAACAGTATTTATAGTATAAACAGTATAGAAATTAAATAATAATAATTTCAAATATGAAAATTTTATTTTAATATTAAGTTATAAATCCTTTTACAATTATAAATTATCAAAATTTTTGAGCCCCTGAAATTTGTGAATCCTGGGCAAGTGTCCTTTGTACCCTGCCAGTAACAGAGCCCTACAGTACAAGTGCTGAGTAGCATCCACAGTGTTGAAACAGAAAAAAGGTACTTTAAATGGTACTTACTTTTTTCAGAACATTATTTATAGTATAAACAGTATAGAAATTGAATAATAATAGTTTCAAGTATTAAAATTTTATTTTAATATTAAGTTATAAATCCTTTTACAGTTATAAATTAAAATATCAAAATTTTTGAGCTCCTGAAATTTATGAATCCTGGGCAAGTGTTCTTTGTTTCCTGTGAATAACAGAGCCCTACAGTACAAGTGCTGAGTAACATACACAGTGTTGCAACAGTAAAAACGGTACGTTAAATGGCACTTACTTTTTTAAAACGGTATTTATAGTATAAGTAGTATAAAAATTGAGTAATAATAATTTCAAATATTAAAATTTTATTTTAATATAAGTTATAAATCCTTTTACAATTATAAATTAAAATATCAAAATTTTTAAGCCGCTGAAATTTGTGAATCCTGGGAAAGTGCCCTTTGTACCCTGCCAGTAACAGAGCCCTACAGTACAAGTGCTAAGTAACATCCACAGTGTTGCAAGAGAAAAACGGTACTTTAAATGGTACTTACTTTTTCAAAACAGTATTTATAGTATAAACAGTATAGAAATTGACTAATAATAATTTCAAATATTAAAATTTTATTTTAATATTAAGTTATAGATCCTTTTACAATTATAAATTAAAATATCAAAATTTTTGAGCTCCTGAAATTTGTGAATCCTGGGCAAGTGCCCTTTGTTTCCTGTGAGTAACAGAGCCCTACAGTACAAGTGCTGAGTAACATCCACAGTGTTGCAACAGTAAAAACGGTACTTTAAATGGTACTTTCTTTTTCATGACAGTATTTATTTAATAACACACCTAGTACATTTATAAAACAAATATGATAAAACATTTCATTATAGTCTTAATAATCCCGGTGTGAAAACAATTTTTTTTCAAATAAACATTAATGCTGTTAAAACTAATTTGAGTAAGTATTTCGTTTGATTCAACAACTTATATATAAGACTGAGAAAAACTGAGTGCTTCATTTAGTTGATAATAAAGCGAAAAAATACTTTTCAACGTTCAGTTTTAAATTGAAAATGTCTAAACCAAACCAAATATACAATCAGGAAAAAAATTAAATATTTAATAAGAGTATGCATGAATGATAGATAAAATGAAATTTGAAAATAAATCAAAACCATCCATATAAAAAGTAACAAATGTAAACGCAGCAGCACAAATAATAAAAGCAAATTTAAGTTTATTTTTAACTGATATAAAAATATTAATATTGAGAACTGTGCAAACTTATTTACGTTAAATCGTAGAAATTAAAATCTGAAGAGATTAATTTAAAGATTCAATACGATACAAAAAATATGAAATGCTTAAACGTAATTGAATTCAACGTCTGTTTTTAAAAAATAATAATTAGTAACTATTAATTAGCTTTATGATACAGATGTGCACAATTTAGTAAGACTTGATTTTAATTAAATAACGTTTATCATTAACAAGGGAGTAACGGAAATTAAATAATTTTAAACTTTTGAAGTGTATACATTTTTGATAGTTCAGATTTTCAAAACAATTTTTTCATCAAGGAGTTTAAAATTGCAATATTTAATTTTTAACTAAGCATAGTTTTTATAGAAGCCCAGTCACTTTGGGGTAGTGCTTCGCGCGCCCACGACACAGGTCCGAGGTTCGATCCCCGCGCTGGGCAAGGTTGACTCAACCTTTCATCCCTTCAGTGGGTAGATGAACTGAGGACCAAACTTGCTTGGGAACTAAACACTGGGGATTCCGAGTAAGATTGACCACCTAACCGAAACATATACTTCGCACCCCAGGGCCCTTGGTGACGTTAACGGAGGTTGACACCGTTGGCCCTGGCAGCCTAGGGGCTGATACGCCGAGGAGTTATAGTTTTGATATTTGGCAGCTACATCTGAGAATGATGGCTGAAAGTGGGTCATCGTAATTCGAAGCAGAAACTCAGCAAAAGGCCATAAGGCCTGTCCTACTATCTCCAGAGGTATCGTTTGAACTTGGACATTGCAACCATGAACCTATTTTACGTGGTTCAGTCGCCATAAGTAAATACGACGGTCTTTTACTGGCTCGGCTTTCGAACTCACAACCCTCCGGCTATAGATATCGCCTTTAGCAACCGAGATACTGTGGCTCTTTTTAAGTCTATTTATAAGCATGTAAAATGCTCAGCCAAATAAAAATCTCTCTGAATGTGAAATACGACCTGCCATCCATTTTCATTATGCTAAAGATCTGAGGGAGTCTAAAATCCTCGGCCGATCAGAGAAAAGTATACACAAAATATTGAGAGAAGAATGCTGAGATAACGTGATCGAGCATTCGAAGATGACCGAGTGAATGTGTTTGATTCTGAATGAGGTGAGTAGTTTTCTGTTATTACTTGGTACAGAAATGTGATGGAAACATCCAAAATAACAGACACTTTAAGAGTTCATCTTTATTAAATTAGTTTTTACAGGGCTTGAAATGATTTTATGAAATTGAGATACAACACTTAAATTATTGTAAATTTTTCTTATGCTGGAGGTTCAAAATGTGAACTGCTGTGCACAAACCGAAAGTTCAGTCACTGCGTAGCAAGCTGGCAGACTGCAGGTTTTGAAGCAATTTTCGATTGCGTAAAGGCAGCGTCTTTCCTATGAGGATGGAATTCAAAAGCTGATTCTACGATTCGCCTTGATATTGGTAGAAATTATGTTGAAAAGTCAATTAAAGCGCAGACTTTCGTGTGAAAATAACGTTGTTAAAAAAGTTCACTGATATGTTTTTAATTCCAAAACAGTACATAGTATAAAGAAAAAATAACTCTCACATATATTTTACTCAGTTTCTGAGTTCCCTCTCTCTGCTTTAATGTTAAAACGAATAAATATATTTCATCCTCCTACTAGCAGTTAAGAACCAGTTTTTATTGTACAAAACAGTCATTTTTCATGAAAAGGAGACAAGCTATCCACAAAATAGTCAATATAAAGAGAAAAAAATTCTTTTCCACAAAAAGTTAGATATTTAAATGGCAAAAAATAATATTGGCTTCTGTACCTGATTCATCTGCTTTTGTCACATCCCATCTTTTTTTTCTCCCTTTAACGGAAAAAACTCTTTTTTGTTTCCATAATATTTGGTAAAATATGAAATTAATCTTCAAATTATAGCCAACTGGAACTGAAGAATAATGTCATAATCTAATTCTACAAATTACTTTGGATTAGAAAAACATGGTCAAAATAATAAAGCATGATAAAAAAAGTTATATAAAATATGAAACAAGCATTATTTTTTTTAAATGTGTGTTTATCATCAGCCAATATTCCTCTCTGGAAGCGACTGTTATATTTTATTACTGTTTTTTTGTATATATACTGAATAGTTAAAATGCAATGACAATTTTGGAGTTTACACTTCTTTTAGATTTCAAAAAAGAAGACATTTGACAATTTGCTCATATATTAAAAAATATATAAAGATTTTTTAAATTCTTCAATTATTTTTCAATTATATCAACCGCTTATGAAATTATAGTCTTTCAAGAGGAAAATATATATGGTCAGTATAATATCGCTTGCATACTTATATCTTACATGATTAGTATACCTTTAATAGAAATTTACAAGTAAATGTCATGAATTGTCAATATATACATACATACATACATATAAAAAATATATATATATATAAAGATTTTTTAAATTCTTCAATTATTTTTCAATTATATCAACCGCTTATGAAATTATAGTCTTTCAAGAGGAAAATATATATGGTCAGTATAATATCGCTTGCATACTTATATCTTACATGATTAGTATACCTTTAATAAAAGAAATTTACTAGTAAATGTCTAGATACCAACGAATTGTTATATACATGCATATATATATATATATATATATATATATATATATATATATATATATATATATATATATATATATATATATATATATATATATATATATATATATATAACCACTGGAATGTATAAGAATTGCAAATATGATTTCAGGAGTAATTTTTAAAACTATTATTTACTTAATGCTATTATGCATTAGCAGAATTATGTTGCATTTTAGAAAAAAGTAGTTTTTATCAAATTATTTTTCAGATTACCGTTAATATCTGTCTATTATGTTTATTTATGTCTGTTAATGCAAATTAAGTTTAAAAATTGAGTTGACGATGAGATTTACTGTATGAAAAGAAATACTCGCTTACTGTGTATATGCAAGGTATACTCATACATTCATTATATAATTCTGTTGCCAATACTACAGGGCAACTTATTAAAAAATGTTAGAGTATATTATAAAAAAGATATCCATGGTATATTAAGCCTCATTTCAGTCTTTCATTAAAAGTCTCTACAAAAAGAAGGTGTCTTTTACAATTTACTAAAATAAAATATTTAATTTTCACTGGTAAAGGAATTTATAAATTTCAAATACTCATTTTATTATGCACTGAAAAACATTGTGATCTTTTAGCTCTTTCGTGTTATAAGTGATAAATCACGAAGCATATATAATTTGTATATATTGTTTACTGTTCTTATTGTAGTCTCTTATTTGAATCCAGAATTTCCTCATTATCCTAATGTTCCTGATTTTGGATTTCTCTAGACCATCCTACAACGAACTTGAATAATAAAATAATATAAAAATGCTGGAGAAGGAAAATGCATGTCCCATGGGTTCTTCTATTTATGAATGTCTTAGGCTGTGGGTCTGAATTCCACTATTGGCATGACTAGTATACATTTTATAAAAGAAATTCATTAGTAAATGTATATATACTAAAGAATTGTTATATATATACATATATATATATAACCACTGGAATGTATGAAGGTGTCTTTTACAATTTACTAAGATAAAATATTTGATTATCATTAGTAAATGAATTTATATATTTCAAATACTCATTTTATTATACACTGTAAATCTGAAACATTCTGATCTTTTAGCTCTTCGGTGTTATAAGTGACAAATCACGAAGCATATGTAATTTATATCTATTGTTTACTGTTCTTATTGCAGTCTCTTATTATTTGAATCCAGAATTTCCTGATATTCCCAATGTTCCTGATTTTGAATTTCTCTAAACCATTGAGTTATATAATAATATAAAAATGCAGGAGAACAGATATGCATGTCCCATGGGTTCTTCTATTTATGAATGCCTTAGGCTGTGGGTTTGAATTCCACTACTAGCATAAATGTTTGTAGATGTTCTGTATAGATTTTAGACCGTAGGCTTTATCTAATCAAATCTAGAGTTGCAAAGTGTTAACTTTAACGCCAGAAACACATCATTCGTCATTATCGGCTGTGACATTATTTGACTGTTGAATAATACGTATTTTAGAAAGAATAAAGCTTAATCTTTCATTATAGTCCACTAAAAAATAATGTACGGAAAGAATCGTAATCTTTATTCCAAAGATAAAATTTTTATTTTAACTGAGTATAATTCATTCCTTCACATTGGTAAAAATAAACACTGCAGTACATTTGAAAATTTTTCATTCAGTTTTTTTTTTTTTTTTTTTGTAGAATTCTGGAAAATCAACGGAAAGTAACTATATTCATGATGCAGAATGAAAATTTGGATCATAAAAAGAATCTCAGTGAGAAAATTAGAGAAGTAGGTTTAAAACTCTGGTTTATTGGAATTCGTCATAGAAATTTGCGTGTCAGAGCATCATTGATACGAAAAGAGGTGAATGCAGGGATTAAAAAAATAAATAAAAATGATTATTTCTGTAGACGGAACAATTCACTTTGTTGAAATAAATTAGCGAACACCTTTTATAAATGAAGTCATGATGAAAATAAAGTGTTGAATTCTTATTTAACAAAAACGTAAGATTATATAAAAATAATTCTTTCGAATTCTTTAAAACGTTTCTTATAAAATCTTGCACACAGTCATTGAATCTAAAGTTTATTGTGTTTTGCTTGAACTAAAATATTCATGAAGCATAAATAATTCACGATATAATAAAATATAATCTGCAAACGTAATAAAATATGGGTTTATGAATGAGAAAGCAAGATAATTATAAACTGCAAAACGCGACATATATTGTACTAGTATGACTAGCCCTCTAGGAAAGCATTTATTTGTTAACGTGAAAGCCCACTATGCTTTAAATATGTTAAGAAATAACCCATTAAGTATTATTTGAACAAGATAACTGTTAGTTTTAAAGAATGTCTGGTGAACTGTCACAATCATAAAAATTGTCTTGTTGTAAAGTAGCACAATATTTACATCTTAGATGCATCACTGGAATTTATTACTATTGTTATTTATTAATATTGTTATTGTTTATTGTTTATATGTGTGAATCATGACAACAATGCACAAAAATTATATAAAAAGGTATAAAATATAAAATATTATATAAAAAAGTATAAAATATAAAATATTATATAAAAACATATAAAATAATAAAATAATAAATAATAAATATATAAAATATTATATTATAATAATAAATTTAAAAAATATATTAAATATTATATAAAATATATAATAATATTTTATATTTTATATAAAATATTATATAAAATATAAAATATTGTATAAAATGTAAAATATTATATAAAATATAAAATATTACATAAAATATAAAATATTATATAAAATATAAATATTATATAAAATATAAAATATTATATAAAATATTAATTTGAGTATTATTTTAGTTTTGTAGTAAAGTTCCAGAAGTATGATCAGCATATTATCGCTTGCATGCTTATATCTTGCATGACTAGTATACCTTTTATAAAAGAAATTCATTAGTAAATGCATATATACTAAAGAATTGTTACATATATATACATATATATAACCACTGGAATGAATAAGAATGGCAAATATAATTTCAGGTGTAATTTTTAAAACTACTATTTACTTAATACTATTATGCATCAGCAGAATTATGTTGCATTATAGAAAAAATTAGTTTTTATCAAATTATTTTTCAGATTACTGTTAATATCTGTTTATTTATTTTAATTCCAGTAGACTTGAAATTGCTAAATGCCATAAAGTCTAACAAAGCACGAGAATATTCTTCTGTCACTAAATAATTAAACAATGTAAAAATTAGTACAGCAATGTGTAAAGTAAATACAAAGGACTCAGTATAGCTTAGTTCGTTGGATGAAAGAATTCTTTATGTACACAATGAAAGAAATAATGACGGTAATTTGTTTAATGTCTCTAAATTATACAATTTTCTAAGGCACAATAAAAAAAGATGTTTATAAAAACAATATAATCTTTTATAATCTTAAGTAAACGCATATTACTGAATTAATATTAACGTTTTTTTTTTAACATTTATCTGTATTGAACTAATTTTTAGCTTAAACTAAGAATAAGATACAAATAATAGGCACATATCTTTTCAATTGTACAATAAAACAGGAAAAAAATGCCCTTGGTTAAAAGGAAGGTTTATTTCGAGAACTACTATGTATTTAAGGAAAAAAATATTTGTTTTAGCAGACAAAGAGCAAATACACTGAAAATTATTTATAAAACAAAAATTCATATAAGAGGTATCGGTTTGCTTTAACACTCCTCCAAATCGAGATAACAAAATGAAAGTGGGCAAAGTTTGAAACTATAAATTCAGACGAGTTTCTTACCTTTCTTTATACTGTCTAATAAAAACTCGAAAGTTTAGGTGATTGCCGGATTATTCCCAAAAATTTACTGATACTGAATTATAGCTGTACCAGTAAATCTTTAGTAACGTCATAAAAATGTTTTATTTTATTATGATCTACGTTCAAGCAGAAATCCATTTCTTTCTTAAGCAATAAATAATAAAAATTTTCAACAATTAGGTAAAAAATAAAATTTACTCTTGACGCAACAAAATAGCATTCCGAAGTAATTCTTTAAATGTAAATATTGATGTATTTTAAGTGATGAAATTTTTTTAAATTGTTTCGAATTTACCGAATTTTAAATATATTAAATATACAAAATACTTCTTTTCACTGAATTGCATATTTAGTTAACAGAAACTAATATGACATTTAAGACTTAAGTTGTAAAAATGTTCAAAATGTCTGTCTAAAATACTACTAATTAAAAACAGAGCTAAATATATAGAAACGAATGAATGCCCAATGCAATTTACATTAATTGGAAAAAAATTGCATTGTTAGAAAGACAAAAACTTCATTTGCATAAAGTAATTAACATTGTCTCAAATATACATTCAAATTTTCTTTTCACGAATGTACATCATGGGGCCGAATTATTTGTCGAGATTTTTGATTATATATATATATATATATATATATATATATATATATATATATATATTATATATATATATATATGACATATTATATATACATATATATATATAATATATTATATATCTGTCTATAATATATATATATATATATAAATATATATATATACATATATATATATGCATATATATATATATATATATATATATATTATATAGATATATATATATATATATTATATATATATATATATATATATATATATATATATATACATATATATATATATATATATATATATATATATATATATATATATATATATATATATATATATATATATATATATATATATATATATATATATATGTGTAGCTATGTTTAAGAAATTAAAGTTGTAGTTTACGTTATTTAATTCTTTTACTTTATAAGTAAACTGCAATGCACAGTTAGCCTTAAAATAAAAGCAAAAGGAGGAAAAATAAAATCTGGAATGCTAAACATGAAGGGAGATCAAGTTTAAAGTGAAAAAAGGTAATTAAAAATACTTAACGATAATATCTCTTTCTCAGCGATGCCGACATATTAATTAGATAGAAGATTGTTTCTAAAAAGTAAAAGCTTTAAAATGAATATACCTTGTTATTTAGTACTCTTTAAAAAAATAAAGAAAAAAGTAGTAAATTTGCGTAAATGATGGAATTTACCATCATTTACGTACCCCATTATGTTTCTGTTAAGCTTTTAAAAAAAATCCCAGACAACATAATTGAAGGTGGCATGGCTGTAATTCTTCAACAAATCACCTATCGAATTTAGTATTTGGATAAAAATTATGTTAAGTTACATTTTAATAATTGCAATTGTTTTAAAAAATATATTAAAGTAGACAAAAAATTTAAACCGTTACATTTCTCAAGACTATTGATCTACCACTCTAATAATAATAAATTGCAATGTTTAGTATAACTAATAATCACGAAAAAGTCTTTTATGTAGAAAGATTTATAAGAATTAAAGCTTTTATAACTGCTTAAAGTAAAATATATTTACTCTAATTATTCTGCTGTATACATTTTAATAATTGCAGTTGTTTTAAAAAATATATTAAAGTAGACAAAAAATTTAAACCGTTACATTTCCCAAGACCATTGGTCTGTCACTTTAATAATAATAAATTGAAATGTTTAGTATAACTAATAATCAGGGAAAAGTCTTTTATGTTTAAAGATTTATAAGAATTAAAACATTTATAACTGCTTAAAGTAAAATATATTTACTCTAATTTTTCTGCTGTATACATTTTAATAATTGCAATTGTTTAAAAATATATTAAAGTAGACAAAAAATTTAAACCGTTACATTTCTCAAGACCATTGGTGTGTGCCTTTTTTAAATTAATAAATTGCAATGTTTAGTATAACTAATAATCATGGAAAAAGTCTTTTATGTAGAAAGATTTATAAGAATTAAAGCATTTATAACTGCTTAAAGTAAAATATATTACTCTAATTATTTCTGCTGTATACATTTTAATAATTGCAATTGTTTTAAAAAATATATTAAAGTAGACAAAAAATTTAAACCGTTACATTTCTCAAGACTATTGATCTACCACTCTAATAATAATAAATTGCAATGTTTAGTATAACTAATAATCATGGAAAATAATGTATTAATTTTACTTTTATGTATAAAGATTTATAAGAATTAAAGCATTTATAAATGCTTAATGTAAAATATATGTACTCTAATTTTTCTGCTGTATAGATTTTAATAATTGCAACTGTTTTAAAAAATATATTAAAGTAGACAAAAAATTTAAACCGTTACATTTCCCAAGACCATTGGTCTGTCACTTTAATAATAATAAATTGAAATGTTTAGTATAACTAATAATCAGGGAAAAGTCTTTTATGTTTAAAGATTTATAAGAATTAAAACATTTATAACTGCTTAAAGTAAAATATATTTACTCTAATTTTTCTGCTGTATACATTTTAATAATTGCAATTGTTTAAAAATATATTAAAGTAGACAAAAAATTTAATCCGTAACATTCCTCAAGACCATTGGTCTGCCACTTTAATAATAATAAATTGCAATGTTTAGTATAACTAATAATCAGGGAAAAGTCTTTTATGTAGAAAGATTTATAAGAATTAAAGCATTTATAACTGCTTAAAGTAAGATATATTTACTCTAATTTTTCTGCTGTATACATTTTAATAATTGCAATTGTTTAAAAATATATTAAAGTAGACAAAAAATTTAATCCGTAACATTCCTCAAGACCATTGGTCTGCCACTTTAATAATAATAAATTGCAATGTTTAGTATAACTAATAATCAGGGAAAAGTCTTCATCATTCTCCATCTTAATGTATGTAGAAAGATTTATAAGAATTAAAGCATTTATAACTGCTTAAAGTAAAATATATTTACTCTAATTATTCTGCTGTATACTGTGTTAACATTTCATGTTTTGCAGTTTATTTCTTTATTACTGGTACAAGGATAATAAGTACTGTAAATGAAAGCAAGCAGCATTGTTTCGCAAATACAAACTGTCTTTTCTGTAAAGTTTTGAGATACAGTATTATGTAAATATTTTAAACCTCTGCCTTCTTTAATTACCAATGTACCCGATAAAATTACAACAATTGTCCTTAGTGGCACTAAATTAATACAAAAGCGAATCACGCTAGTCTCCTTGAACGGGAATTTTACCTCCTTTAGGGATATTTATTTTCCTGTTCCATCTCCTTTTCGTTCCATGCTTATTAATATAACACTTTTTTATCATCTTCCTTGAATTGCGTTTAGCACTTAAATTTTCACAATTTTCTCCATCTTAATGTATTCTCTAACGAAGGAATTACTTCTAATTTCTCTCTTGTATTTTCAGTTAGGTACCGGATGGAAACCTCAACATAATTCTCACAGACCGGAACTTTAATGAGTTGCTAAAATTATAAACAAGATATTTTCTCTTATGCTTACAACTCTCTCTTACATGTTCTTTGCGACGTGTTAAATAATTTGCATCTAAAGTTTGCCCATCAAAGTACATTATTTTCAGCTATATAGGTATGCATAAATTGTCATATAGAAGTAATAAATTATTTCTTTCATTGCATTTTGTTTAAATACACAAGGAAGGTATTTAATAAGTGGATCTGCTGTCGTTTTATAGCATTATTCACTAAGATTCAGAAAGATGTATTGTGTATTGCTGTGCTGTAACTACATACGAAGCTATCTGTAGTATTATTACATCAAAGTAGACATTTTGTTCTATTTTTTAAGTTAGATAATAATACAATCATTATATTTGATTGGTTTTTGATACGATAAATTTTAGAGTTTCATAGATATAGATACTAATTATACAAGAAGTGTATAAATTTGAGAGATAAAGAAGATCCTGTAACAATTTGAATGTCTGTAAAAATTCTGTAACAATTTAAGGACATTTTTCCAAACTCATTGATTTTTAAGCTAAAGACAAAGGGGCTAGACAGAGGCTAAACTAAGAGCGAAAAATAGAAAACATTCATAGAATCTGTGTTTTGTAGACAGTAGCATTGTGTTTAACAATCATTTTAATATTTCACATTAAATTTCTTTGATGAACTTGTTAAATTAGGAATTAAATTGTTTGTTATTTCTCGTTCTATTTAAAAATTCGTTGAGTTCTCTTCTGAGTTATATAAAAGGAAGATATTTTAACGAAGTTTTTTACATTATTGTATGATAAAAACTGAGACTATGTCTTGTGAAATCATGTATAAACATGTTACGGTAAAAGACCGAAATCTGGAGAATGTAAACTTTCACCGGTGAATGTCAACATTCACGTAGTCGTTTGGTTTATGTCCGAAATATTTGCTAAATACCCTTATTTCTGACTTACACTGGTAAATGTCGACATTCACCATGCACTAATGGTGAATGTTGAACATATCAGATATTTATATTTTCCTCTCCGTAATTCAGTCAAATCTATAGTACTAGCACATGTAACTGTTGGACTTAAGTTAATTATTGATATGATTGTGTTCGGTTTGTTACACAATCATATCATTAATTAACTTAATTATCTGATTGACGTTATACTATCTTATTTGTTGCAACAATTTAAACTGATGTAGCAATTTCAATTGCACAAGAATCCCTTACATTTACAATGTCATTTAGTAATGAATTATTTCTTTTTCCAATGACAACGTTTATACACATGCCCTCCACTTCTCGAATTAGCTGCAACGGCTTCTCTCAGCGACATTTCTTGAGAAGAAATCTCATTAATAGAGAGTAACTTTTAATTTACAAAATATAAACTGATTACGGGTATAAAGCTTGCTTTGCATTTTTGTTTAATAAAAGTCAAAAACTCCTATTTCGATAACAACCGCCAATACATTTCAGGCATATGTACGACCACGGTCGACATCAGAGACTGGTATTCGTACAGTTACCTTAATTTGGGCAGGAGGAAAAATTTTTTTTTTTGAGGTTTGTAACATTTTCGTTGCATGCATTAGAAGATTATCTTCTGCTACCGTTCTTTTAATAGAAATAAACTTCTGCTGTTTAATCAGGGCTTGATAGAAGTAGTAGTAGATTGAAGCTCCTCTTTGATATTTGTTTTTGGAATGGACACAGGGACTTTGGAGTATTCCTTCATGGTAGGTGCTATTTTGACATATATCATTATATGTTTTAATAATAAAGTATGATTTAAAAACGTAACAAAAAAAATATTTTTTCAACATTCACCATCAGTGCATGGGGATTGTCGACATACACTGGTGTTATTCCGAATATATAAGAATATAATAAAATAATCGGTCTTTCACCGCGGTATTTGGTGTATGTTGACATTCACCGGTGACTGTCGACATTCTCCTATTTAGGGCATTCACAGTAACAAACACATACTAAAGAGTGTTAACTTCCTTATTTGTAATTGGCTTTATTGAATAAATCAATAAATTAAACTACTATATATTAAACATAAATGTATAGTAATTCTTTCCAATACCAAATTCAAAGATGTGAAGGAAAAATATTCCTGCTATGAATTTATATAATTTAATCAACTTTAAGCATATTTTAAAATAATTGGGAATATAAGAAAATGCTTTTAAATTCAAATGTATACTTTTTAAAACTCCATCCATGAAAATACTCTTTCTCTAACTAAACCTTCATGTATATAAATATATATAAACCGTTTCCAAAAACATAAATAACCGTATTCTTTTCAAATCATTTAATACGATAAGAAGATTTGAAACAAATAACTTAATCGATTAAGATTAATTGGTATCCATTATAATATTTACTTGTTTCCATATCAACCCAATAGAGAAAAAGATTTAAGATTTTCTTTTTAATCTATTTACGTCATGATCGAAACTGTTTTGATTTTTTTAAGATAAAACTTTTTTAAAAACTATTTGGAAAAATATTTTGTTTTTTTTTTTAAACTCAAGTAATTACCGACAGAAAATTTAAAAAAGAAAGAAATAGCAAGGTAGAAAAAAACCTCAAGCAATCCGAAAATATTATTTTTATGTGAATATGATTTTCCTAAAAGCTGTTAGGAGGGGACACATTTGTTTTAATAAGCTAAATTTCTTTCAAATTTTCCCCAATTTTATGGGGCTTGGGGATGTTTAGTTGCATCACTTATCAAAGTTAGTGGTATGATCCATTAAGCCATAATTCATAAATTTCAGCCAGCCGTTAAGCACTTAACGGTTTTTTTTCTGTGTTTATACTGTGTTTGGAAATAAGTGCATTTTTCGTAAACAATTTTATGTTAAAATCGATTATATGCAATCAAATCAGTAGTGAGTTGTTACAAACGCTGAAACTATTAATTAACTTCAATTTTTATTTGCACCATAAAGAGAATGGTATTTTTATTTAATTTTTTAGGAAAACTAGCTGAAGCGTAAAGAACACTTTTCAAAATTAGACGTTAGAAAAAAAAAACATTTCTTTTTGCATTTTTTTTACTCATTCAAAATTAAAATACGCATAGTTATATTTAAATATACGAAATAGTATTTACCACGAATGAAACACCAGTAATGAAAAACGAAACATCTTTCCCCTGTAAAAGCAGTAAAACCTGCTGTACAAAATTCTGTACATCTGTTTTAAACTCCAATCTTTCAATTAATCCAGTCAATCAATCAACAGCCCAGAGTTGGAAACACTGCAAAACTTAAAAAGAAAAAAATAAATGCTTATATAACCCACATATTAGAACTTGATAACTAGAATAAGAGGAATCAGCGAATATGAGTAGTTAAACGAGCTACCTGACAGTGTACAAGAAAATCAAGGAGTTGTCTTTTCCATAAACCTGAAAGTTGTGGGGACAGAACTGTGGAGTTTCTACTTACAGTTATCCTGTGCTTAAAGACCTATTTATACTGCTTTGAGTTCAAAGGCACCTTTTGTTAAGTTATAAAGAATTTATATAGCTTACATATTTTACACACTTAAATAATTTTGTAGATTTTTAAAACCACTTTTTTAATTCCAATATGCACAACGTGGTTAATTTGTTACTGGGGATAAATATAATATTCAGTTTATCTCCAACGTTTATTCTCTAAAGAATTACGTAATACAAAACTAACTTAATAAGTTATACTTACTGTTATTATGAGCATTAAAATTGTTAAAGTGTAGTAGGGTATTTTCCCTCACTAGACATTAATATGAGGAACAAACACTTGTGTAGCCCAGCGTTAAGGAAACACTCATCATAGCGAAAAGGAAAATGGAATTATTGTAGAAAATATTTTTGAGAATATATTTCATTTCATGATAGATATGAAATCCAAGCGTTTATATACGATTAAGTACACACATGTTTCATATTTATAGTGAGGTTTATGAATGAGGTCAATCCCTCCCCTGAAAACCTTACGCATGTGGGGAAGACGATCATTGAATTGGGGAGTCTCTCAGTTTGAATATTAGTTGTGGGAATGTGAAAGGACTCGTGGATAATTACTCTAAAACCCTAGCTACTGAAGGGTTCTAAAACCTCCACCTTTAAGGGCTGGTCTTACCAAAGTCGTTTAACAGCTTAGAGCGATCAATCTCTGTTTAAAAAGATAATTGCGTCCTACCATTGGTTGTTGCCCTGGGTTAATCGTGGTTAGCCGTTCAACGACTTCGGTGAAATGGACGGTGGATGAAAAAGTGAGATAAAAAAGAAGAGATTAGTAGGAATGAGACTTCTGCGAAAATTAAAACTATTTTCTGCATATATATGAAGAAGAGGTTTGTCGAAAAACACCCTAGACAAATCTGCTACAAGCCGTGTCTGTAACTTGTTTAATGGCAATGTCTTGCCCCATTTAAGCCAAATCCAAAGACTCTGTAGAACAACCATGTTTGGACAACTTTCTTGTAGGACATGGGTCCACTGACTCTGAAGATAGTTCTAGTCCTATAATACCAAGAAGGGAATTTATTTAAGATAGTACTTTCATACCTGAGCATCTCTCTGCATCTCTCTCCATTGTTCGACGTCTTCCAAACATCAAGAGTATTTTCCTTTCTGCACAAGTTTTTATATTCATTTTACACTAATTTTTGTTTCTTTTACTATTAAACATTTAATTAATTATCCATAAAATGTGGTTTTGTTATATAGTTTTTTCAGTGTCTATAATAATCTAATTATATTATGATTGATTTTTATCGAAACAGTTGCTACGGTTTTCTCCAATTTCAGATTTTACCAATTGTTTGGGGAAATATTATCTTTAGAATTCAAGTACCACTGCATTTGTATTAAGTGTCACAGTTTTAATCCGTAACATTGTATTTAACTATTATAGTTCCAAGAAACATTGTAAATATATTTTGTCTCAGTTAAACATATCTACATTTAGACGAATTTAATGCTATTTTTCGACAAAGTATATGATGTTAAGATAGTTTTTTTTAACAGAAACAATAGTAATCTTCATCGTCCATTAATAAAATCTAAGAATAAAAATGCATGAAAGAATTTTTAATGCTCAAATAATGTAAAACTCATCTGAGAAAATCTATTATTATAATTTCATTAAATAACCAAACCCAAGCATGTATTATATTACGTCTTTTCTGTTTGAGAGGGGTCATTTTTCTACATTCTAATACAAAATTTGGAAACACGATAATCCCTCAGCAAAAGCAGTTAAGGAGGAAATCCAAGCATTATTTATTTGAAAACTCTTCCAAGGAAGACGATGAATTAAGATTGCATAAAAATGAAAACAACGGAAAATAGGTTTACGATATGATGTGATAAACGGGGAAATAATTTAAAACTGAATAAGATGTTTTAGCTAAATAGTTTGCTCTCAGTTAAGAATGATATTTTAAAACATAATCTAATATCTTTTTTGTGCTTCTTTTTCCATACGAGTGCTTTTATTTATTGAATATCACTTTTTTATTTGTGTCATAATAATTTGTCAAATCGCTTCATTAGCTTATTTGGTTATTTTTCTTTCTTCCACAGTTTAGAATAAAAGTTTTAGATCACTAAAGCTTTTCCACCACTATTTGTATTTAAACAATGTTTAATTTATTTGATATTATGTATTATATGCAGATTAAGAATAATTTTATACAAAAAGATATTGTATATTGATTTTATGCTTTTAAATAAAGGTACTCGGCTTTAAATAAAATTCTAAACAGGCATATTTGATGAATTTTTTAGCTTTCTGTTCAACTTTAAATAATAATGTATTTTTATATTTAAATTGAAATAAATGCTACTTAATAAGTTGATTTTTATGATTCTATAAAGTGTGTTAATAAGCTTGTTCAAACATTTTATTGGTTTTCTTTAAAGATAAATTGCTTTCAGGCTTCAAGTAGATCAATATTATATTTCTCTTAATATTAAAACAAATATGATATGGCTACAACATTCTTTCTTTGAACGCCTATTGAATTATACGCATTTTTTTTGCACTTCATTTAAACTTATTTTATTTGAAGGAGAGATACGGTCCTCTAATTCTTTAATAAAATGGACAGTTAGACAATTTCTACAGTATTAGATTTCAAAAACATAAAAAATAAACAATATTAATTCAAGAATTTCTGCATGTTAGTTCAATAATGTGTAGTATATTAGTCCAACAATGAGTAGAGGTTCAAGTACTGTTATTTGGCGGAGACGGGTAGCATTAATAACTGTTATATTGAGATTTTGCGTTATATAGAGTGCTGATAGTAATAAATACTGAAATGTGCATTATTTATCTTAAGTCATTTACATTTTACTTGTTTTTAGTTCTTTTTCCAATGCAGCTGGCAATACACTCACATATACCTCTATGCTAATACAAGGCTGCGGAACTGTTACCCATTTAGCACCACCCGTGTAGTTTAAAGTATGCTTGGGACACGAGTAACATTACCCCCGCTGGGTCCTCGTAATTTAGAAGGAGGGACCAAGCAGCAGACCCCCAGGCTTGCCCTCCCACCCCAAGGTATTAATTGAGAACTTGGAGAACATTGTGACCACGAACATATTTTACGTGCCTCAGTCACCCTTAACAAACACTGCGGATCTTAGGCAGACTCGAGTCCCGAACCCGTAACCTTTCAGTTACGAGATCGCTGTTTTTAGTGCATAGTTTTAGTGTATTACTTTTAACTTTTAACCCGTTTTTAGTTGAAAAAATTTGGTCTGGTGAATTTAATTGCAGCGTCAGTGTTAGCAGTAATGTTTACAAAATATTCCGTAATTAATAAATGATATTTTAGTGTTCCAAATATATTTAATCTGTAGTGACTGGTGTATTATAAGCATAGTGTCAAGTAGCAACATCAGTGTAAACAATCTCAAATTGAAATAGAGTTTATTTTAGTGGTTTTCGCTATGGGTAGAACCATGCTGGGGAGCTCCCTCCTCCTTCATCTGCTACCCTCGAACTTGCCCATGTAAAGGGGGGTCTTATATTGACAATTATCCTGTATCAGGCTAATATACGTAAGCTCAGCTGTTCCTTAGCTATAGTCAGACCCATGTGGAAATCTATATAGCTTTCCTCTTTCACTTCTTCAGTCCTAAATATGAAATTTCAGCATTCTACTGCTAACCGCTTTTGAGTTAGTTATACGAGATACATACGTACGTGTCTAAAGACGTCACATCAAAATTTGTCAAATCTCATTCCTAGATAGTCAAAATGAATATTTAAAGCTTCAAAATTGATATTTTTTTAAGTGTATGTAAAAATGAAACTAGCCCAAACTGAATCACTTATGATAAAAATAGGCATTTTCCTTAAAATATGAACACCATAATTTTATGCTTTTACAATCCTTCCTTTACTTCATATAAAGAAGAAATTTAAAATAGAAGGCTATTATTAACAAATACATTAATTTTTAATCACCGAAACGAAAGCAGAAGACTTCTGAATAATGTATGATCCAGTTTCATGCCCTTGCTTATAAATGCCGACGTAAAATTTAGATAATTTTTTTTGTGTCTGTAGAACATTGATGTATTTGGGCATCCCGGTTTTACCGATCATATATTTTGCTTTAATTTTTATGCTTGCACCTCTAGGCGAAAGGGATGTAACTTTTTTTTTTCTCAGACGGGATAAGTTTTTGTTTCAAAACCTTTTTTTATTCTTATCTCCGCTCTTGTTTAATGAAGAATTAATTTCGAATTTACGGTTCGTTCATCCTTTAGTTAAAACTACCAGATTTACTGTCTGTCTTTACTCCGAGATAACTGTAAAAAAAAGCTACTGAAGTTGAACAAAGTTATTAACGTGCATGAAGTAAAGTATTTTCAATTTTTCTGTATTACTTTATGTACAAAGTAGTGATAAAAAGCTTCTCCTTGCAGCTCAGTTATATTGTTTCCTTTTTTATTATTTCCAACATTCGTAATTTTTAATAAAATTTTTTTATAACAAATAATAAATTTTTTATAGAAATTTTATTGACAATTTCTTATTAATAAAGATGTATTAATTTACCCAGTGATTACCAAGAGAGTGCCCAAGGTCTTTTATGTTTCAGTATTTTTAATTGTATTTTAGTACGAAAAGAAAATTTCATTTTGTACCATTTTACTTATTTCCTTTCAGCTCAAATAATGTAATTGGTCTGT
>CM063502.1:43912161-43929661 GCA_032207245.1 Pardosa pseudoannulata | reverse complement strand
ATAAAATTAAAAGAAAAATGATTCAAGAAAATAAATACTAAACAGTTCTTATAAAAAATATAATAGTCAAAAATTACTTTTCAAACGTTTTTAGTCACCTTATTAAGAATATTATTTCTAAAGTAAATTATCTTCGTAACCTTCTTAACTTCCTAACTTTTCAAACGTTTTTAATCACCTTAATAAGAATATTATTTCTGAAGTAAATCATCTTCGTAATAAACATAAATGAATGGTTTGCATGGCAAAAGAATAGCAGACATGCCTCTATTTACTGGCGTCGCTTTTAAATTTCTTCTCCAATGGACTTTATGATATTGGAGAATTATTCTAATTCGAATTATTACAAGCAGAATAACTATCGAGTTCATTGTTATAGAACTACATATCTCAGTTTTAAATTTATAAAGGGAGAATTTCCGCTCAAATACTTCCAAGACATGAAGCTTAATTTAAAATGTGTTAAGTTTTACATCAGTCACACCGATATTACACTGGTGATAGCATGTCAAGTCATTAATTTAACGCAACGCGTTGTTTAATTACATTAGTTTAAAGGTTTGTTACAAAATTCAATGATAAATTAAGTGAGAAATGTTTTCAAAATATGACTGCTAGAGTTAATTTTTAACTTGAATGCAATTTTAACTTTGTTAGCCTTTTTGTTCTTGTTGGAGAGTTTAAAGCATATAGATATTTTAAAATATCAGAATTATTAAAAATCCCTTATTAATGAAAGTACGTACTTAAAAATTCTAGAACTAAAGTCTAGTTTAAAATAAAGTGAACGTTTAAATATAATGGTAATGTAAAAATTGAAGAATAAAATCCCGCAGAGTAAAGAGGTATATACATTTTTACCGTGATTATTTATTGCAAAGGAAAGTACACTAGTTAACTCTGAGAAGCAAATAATTTAATTTCAACCTCATATATTATAATAAGGAGGGAAATGTTAATAAAATATCATTTCGCTGCTACTTGCTTCACTTCTAGTTGTTTAATTAAACTCGATGACGTGTGTAAAAATTCGATTTCAGTTGTACTGGAGCAGAAATCTGAAGTCAGAAAATCGGGCCTATCTTGAAGATCTCGAAATGCAGGAATTTAAGAAAAGTTCAGATATTTTTTTTCCTACGTAATACGATCTCGGAAATGCATGAAATGATATTTCGAAAGAGAAAGAAATTTCTAAGCCTGGAGGTCTTACTCTCTAAGAATGAATTCAATTTAGTTAAATGAGAAGCTTTTTGTAATTTGTAACATTAAATTAGCGGAAGGGGAAGGTTTAGGTATGATTATGAAAGCTTTCTTCGAATTTGTTATTCAAATTAGTTGCGAATCGAGTAAAAAGATCATTTTTCGTAAAATGGCATTGCATTTATATTTAGATTCCGATTTTCAGATTTCAGCAGTAGATTTCCAGATTTTTTTTGGTTTTACTTAAATAACAATTTCAATCATTCATCTTTATAACTGCTTCAGTGGCCATTACAAAAATACAGAAGGTATATCAATTATAAAATGAAATATAATCTTTTTTAGGTGTTGTTATTCAAAATGGGTGGAATGCTTTAATTCACAATGTTCAACTCCTATTTAACTGTTTACAAAAAGAGAGAATTTGTAAAGAGAGAATTTAAAAGTATAAAACAGCTAATTTTGTGAATAGAGTACAAAATCAATGAGTGAATGCCTAAAATGCAGGATGATTTAAACAAACACAGCTGCGTATCAACACAAAACGCAAATTAGAAAACAATGAAATACATTTTCAGTTTGAATGGAATAAATATCCGTCATATCATGTAGTTTTACATCAATTCATCTTTAAACTTCTTAAGTAACCTGACTTTTCAGTTAACTATTTGGTAAAATGAAAAAGTTAAAATTTATAAACAGGTATTATCGTAAATATATAGCTAAATTACTGTAAAACTTAGTATAATTTAAACAACACAGCTATGTAAATACACAAACACAAATTAGGAAATAACGAAATATTTTTTTTTAGTTTAATCGAATAAATATTGGTCATCTCAAGTTATTTCCCATCAATTCATTTTTAAATTTTTAAAATAACTTGGCTATTTAACTCTATGATAAAGAAAAAAAGTTAAAATGTAAGAACAGTTATTTTCATAAATATATCATGAAATCACTGGCAAAATGACTACAATTTAGTGTGATTTGAACAAAAGCAACCGTGTAAGAACACAAGACACGAAAAAGGCAGAAAAGAGAAAAATTAGACGGCAACAGCATACAAAGTCGTTTATTGCTGAATAGAATGAAAGCAATTTGTTACAGTTCGTTAATAAGAAGCGTGATCATTGCTACAAACATCACAACCATATTTCATTATACCAATAAGTCCGGATCAATAGCGGTGACAGAGTCTCCCCCTCATGTTGCAAAGCAGCTTGGATCTCAGTAATATGTCATGACGAAAGATGGCGAGTTGAAATCTTTTTTTTACCTAAAATTTTCCCTCACACAGACGATCCATCTTAACCCGAGTAAATTTCGGACAATTGAAACTGTTGTATGAATCTATTCAATTAAAGTAATCAGGGATAAATTATCGTTAAAGTTATTTAACAGTAATACGCATGTTTGTGTTCTTGAAAGAGTCATGAAAGGTGAAACTCGAAAAGCTGTTCAGTATGTTTAGTAAGCAGAAATTCAATTATAAATAGAATATTTTTCTTCTAACTTTCACTAGAATAATAAAGTAGAAGCATTGTTTGGGAAGACAGGTTGATTAACGAATATTATTATAACAGAAATTAAGCTAATATGGAGAGCTTAATCATAAGTTGCTAAATATTTCATTGTTAGCCTCCGTTTTAAATGTTTATTGTTTAAAAGGGAAAGAAGTCACGTTATTAACACTAGAACGTCCGTGTGAGTCATGGCTTGGAGCCATATGGACACCAAACCAAGTATATTCGTTTATAAAATTCAATAACACATATGTATATATATATATATATATATATATATATATATATATATATGTCTGTGTGTGTGCATCAATTTATCTTTCTCTTTATCTATCAATCTATTTGTATATCTATTTATCTGTCTATCAATCTATCTATGTATCTCACTCTTTATAATATATATATATATATATATATATATATATATATATATATATATATATATATATATATATATATATATATATATATATATATATATAATTGTATACCTTAATGACGAATATATAGTAACTAAACGTTTTATACTTTATAAGCTCCTGGGTATAACAGTAAAATACAAAAATTACATTCATATCATTTATATTATATATATGTATATACATGTGTGTGTTTGTGTGAATATATACTTATATATTATATATCATCGACATCCTAGGCAATAGAAAATAGCCAGTGTCAAGGCATTTAAGTGTTAATCAAATACACGTAAATCGTCTGAAAATATAGTAATACAGTTTCTAGTATGCATTAAAGAATAATTTATTAAGGATTATATGAAGGATTATAAAAATTATATAAAGTATGATTACAATATATTGTATTATAAAAAGTAAGATAACAAGGCCAGTAATCCTGGAGATTCGTCTGTAATAAAGAAATTTGAAGTAAGAGGTAATATTCGATCTTCAACTGTGCCAAGTTTCAGCCATCCTTCCCTTACAGTGTCAGTTGCAGGGTTAACATAATTGACTACTCATTTGGAAAACTGGTCTCGGGAAGAAATCAGATGAGTTATTCGATTTCTGTGGAAACATGTATTATCGGTTACAATTTACCTGTAGCTGGTAGAGGTTTACAGAATGACTGAATTGTCTCGTCCTTGTTTTGCAGAATGATATCGAAACATGCAGTCCAGAAGATCACCACACTGTTGAAGCAGTTTCACAGAGACATCATTGACCAAACTTCCTACAATCCGGACCTCTCTCCTAGTTACTTTCATCTGTTTCCTTATTTGAAGAAGCACCTAGAAGGTCTACTATTCACTTCAGCTTAGAAAATGAAACGAGAAATGATAGTGACAACATGTACAGTCACAGACAAGATTTTTACTAGGAGGATATATTCAAACTCACCCGTCAAAGCGAGAAAGGCCTAAAATGATATGGATAATATCCCAAAATATAACATCATGTGTGTATTACCAGTTGGCTGAATTAGTTGTTTGAAATAAAATGTTTACTTTTCTCTGCAGGATTTGTAAGCTTATTTTTTGGTCACCCCTCGTAACTGTTTAAAACATTATTTAAATGATAATAAAAGTTAGTTTTCTTTAAAGAGTAAGAATAGGTTTTTATGAATGGCGGGGGCTAAGAGACAAGCTACCTTTCTTTCAGGAAAAGTCTTGACTGCGGATTGCTTTGTCAGTTTTTCCTTTGCTTAGGTACGTCAAAAAGAATAATTAGTATATGTTCAATTATGGATTACCATACTCAAATGAATTATTTTCATTTTGGGTTTTTTTCATGGGTTTAAATTTGAATTATGTATTTAATGTTTCGTTTATTATTTATGTATTGTTTTTTTTAACATACTTGTTCTGCATTGTATTGTCTTGAAACTTCATCTATATTTGTACTTTATTAATAATATAGTTTTTGGATATGGTTATATGGCTATTATAATTACTTGTATTATGTGTTTATTATGTACTCTTTTGCAAGTCTTGTGTTGGTGAGGATATTATTATTTCTTCACCCACTATGATCAGAGGAAATTCATAATCGTGCGTAATTGGCTGCGGTTGGGGTCAGTCAGTTAGTCAAAAGGACTGAATCCACACTTCTCCCAATTTGGAGGATAGGTTACCTTCCTAGAAGTGTTTTATAGGTAATGTCTCATTTATGTTTCATGCGAGGCAAATCAGGAACAGCGAGACAAACTTTAAAATCACAACTAAATCCACAGAGTTTGTAACTGCTTTTCGACTATAGTAATCTGAGTGAGTCACACCAATGATCATCGACGTCTAATAATTGTTTTTAAACAAACAACCTTAATTTTCTTATAATGAGCCGTCAATGTATTACACATGACGCAATTTGCTAAAACAAAGAAAAATCGGAAAATGATAATACAGAACGAACAGATGAGAAGTAAACAATGACGGCATTATAAATCCTGTTTAGTTGACGAATATTATATTTTCTGTTCAGAATTCTGCTATAATAACTATTAAAGTATTCATTAGCTTTATAAATTGCAGTATTGAGCAGACAGCTTTTCGTTTGAGAAACACCATGTAACAAACCAAGAAAGCTTAACACAGCTCTACCGATCACTTGGTTTAAGAATCGAATTCGTGATAAACTAAGCGAATTTTTGTCTTCAAATCCAGCTCCTTAACCACCTTGGATGGGGTGAGCCCTAGGATATATATTATATCTAATTTTACAAATAAGTATAATTTACTTTAATTTGGTGAACTACAGCTAATGTTCTCTTCAAAAGAGCTAAATTAGACAAGACCTACTCCTTAAACTTTATTCTGGGCGGCTGCGAACATTCATACAAATGGACTACAATACCGGAAGGTAGCGCCTTACACATAGGCCAAGTTGGTTATATATAATTTATTTAAGAATATAATATATATTTCGGACATTCTTCAGTTACATTTTCAAACATCCAGTGGATTTTCTTAGTGTGTATTACATATAATGTTTTTTGAGTAATCTAATTTTGAAAATGATATTAAACTAATCTCATTTCCTTCTAATTTTTCTTCCTGTGAGTCTTAATGCAAAAATTCTCGGAGCCAAGTTAATTGAATTAGTTTTAATTCATTTGTGTTGACGAAACCACAATTCATTTCAGAAATATGCAAGATATGTACAAAAATATAGAAGCCGGAACGTAATCGAGAAGTGAATAGTTTTAGAAAAGGATTATTTACTTGAAACATTCTCTAAGACTTTTGGAAACCAGTACGTAATGTAAAATGTTTATTTCTTTGAAAAGAGAATATCATATGTTGCTTCATATTTAGAATTCAAAGGCTGTTCTTACAGCTTATATTAATGTTACGAAATGAAACAAATTATGCTAATGTAATTGTGAAATCCATGAAAGCAAAAATGTTCATTCTCTTTCAAAATTTATTCATTAACTTCAGAAAGCATTAATGCTCTTAAAGCAACCAAATAGTCATAAAATCATAAAATATTTCCATTTATGAATGAAATATTTTTTATCCTTATATCTAGGCGATATATTCGACGCAAGTTTATTATAATTTTAATGTCTAAATGCCTGTTAAAATGATATACGAGTCTTTTGGGGCACATTAAACCTGTGTTTGTTGATAAATAAATGTATTCTATAATAGAGTTTTAAGCTTGAGGTTAGATTAAAATGATTGATAAAGATTTTTTAATGCTATTCCGTCCCCCGAGTTATGCATTTTAAGCATTATTTCAGTTTTATTGAATGTGAGTGATGATATCATATCTTTCTAAGAATGTATGGAATATTTATTCATAAAATAGTCATTTAATGTTAACAGGTTATTTTCTTAACAACAGTCAAACTAAATTAATAGAAATTTGAAAGAATAGTTATTCTAGGTAGTCAATACATCTAGTTGCTTTTGTAAAGAGTTCAATAAACTGATTATTAAAGCTATTTTAGTAATCATTAAATAATTTATAGGTTTTCAAAATAAGATTAGTTTGTATGATAATAAAGTGCATTTGAATATCAAGAGGACATAATACTTTTCAAGTTAATAAATCTTCATTATATAAGCCTATTTTTGATTCTATATAAAATAAAATGTTCTGCTCTTTTTATAATAAAGGTTTTCCTAATATTTAATATGGTTCTAAATTTATAAAAATAATTTTGTTTTGTTATATGAAATAATACATTTTTAAAACGACACAAAATATATATATGTTCACCAAATGAAAAAATAGAAATCTACTTATCTTTATAATAATTTTTGAAATTTTAAATTAGGAAATATTTTTTATATTGAAAGCAAACTAATTATCTCTTTTGTTATGGGAACCTCAGTTATAATAATGCGAGAAATATATATTATTTTATAGCATCATAAAGGCTGATTTTATTTTTGTTTTCAATTTCATAACAACTTTTTTTTATTTTACAGTGTTAGATACCTTTAGTTTTAGGTTTACAGATTGAAACAGGTATTTCTTTTCAAATTGTAATACAAATTTAGCTTTTAACATACATGTTTTAAATATTATCCTGCAGGTAAATGAAATTAATTTTTTATTTTATGTATATTTTCTATATTTTATTTAAAAAAATTTATACTTGAAATGATATTTAAAAATGATAGATTTAGATTTAAAAATGATAAATTTTTCCTAGTTAGAGCATTATTAAAAATCTTACGAAAATTCATTCTAAAATGAGGAGAACTTTCTGCTTTATAATAAATTAGAACAAAATGAAGTTTTAATGAAGATTATAATCTCTGAAAGATAATATGATCCTTTAATAGTAGTAAAGAATTCTGAATTCCGAAACCAAGTAAAATGTTGAAAATTATTCATATTACCAAGCACGGTTTGTTGCGGTAGCTTGACAAAAACACAAAATCTATAAAATTTAGTACAAAAGAAGATGATAATAAATAATAAAGATTTGTGTATGATATACCTAAGTACTTAAAAGCAATTTTCTCTATAGCAACTTCTGAGATCAAAATCTGAATCTAATTTATTACAAAAGAAGTTGGTAATAAATAATAAAGATTTTTGTATGATATACCTAAGTACTTAAAAGCAATTTTCCCTATAGCAACTTCTGAGATCAAAATCTGAATCTAATTTATTACAAAAGAAGTTGGTAATAAATAATAAAGATTTTTGTATGATATACCTAAGTATTTAAAAGCAATGTTCCCTATAGCAACTTCTGAGATCAAAATCTGTATCTAATTTAGTACAAAAGAAGTTGATAATAAAAAAATAAAGATTTTGTATGATATACCTAAGTAATTAACAGCAATGTTCCCTATAGCAACTTTTGAGATCAAAATCTGTATCTATTATTTGATGTATTTTACTGTTTTTAGTCTACTGCTATACCCTTGTCTGGTTAGTGAAGGATTGTCCATAATTCATGCTTCTTGTAATAAATTGATTATTAAAATTATTTAGCTTATTATTAATTCTTATAGATATATAAAATAAAATTTGATTAATAATAGTATGCAATCGAATTGTAAAAGAAACAGAGACCTTTGAATTTTGATATCAAGTCAAATAGGAAAAACTCTAATAAGTTACTCTAATAAAATACCTTAGCATGGCTTTTTACAATAAGACTTCAATATCCGGCATAAAATAATTTAAAACTCAATAACGAAGATCTATTTTCTAATTATTTCCAAAGTATCTAAAAATTTTTTTTTCCAAAAATAGCAAATTCTTAGATCAAAATCTCACAACTATTGCTTGATGAATTTATTTTCATTGTCTAAATGCTGCTAATCTTTTGTACTAGTTAATGAAGGATTAGTTATATTACTAAAATATTATTTTACCAAAGAAAATACTTTTGCAATTTATTACAAACGTATAACAGAAATAAAATTAATTTTCAATTATATCATGATCCTAATGATAAAACTTCTTTAATTGAATGTGAGCTGCTTTTTTATTTAATATTTTATTACTTACAATTATATTTTATAATCTTGTTTAAAATTTTCTATTGAAGCTCTCTAGTTACCCTACATTCTGTTTTCAATCTATTTTTCCTCTCAAAATTTTCGAGTAGATCAATTTAATATTTTTCTACTCTGCTTTGACACTGAGACTTTTTAGTTAATGGAACATATAATGCCAGAGTGTCACATTTTAATTTCTGCTGTCACTCGATAACATACTTTAATCAATAAAAATAATTTAATCTGTAGTATATAATAAAGAATTTAGAACTCAGCTGTTGCTAAGCTTCATCTCTAGAAATATAACAGGAATCGAATCGGTTAAATTTAAAAAATTGAAAACAGTTTATTGATTGTGGATGTATAAACAAGCGTCTACCATGGATAATAGGAATTAACCATGTTATTCATAAAAGCATTTTATCTTACTTGTACGTTTTCCTATGAAAGTAATTAAAATAATATTTTTATTCACACTTCCTCTTAAAAATGTGGTATAAGAAAAATTATAAAATGTATGCGGATACACATGTGCACACACGCATGCATGTATACTTAACAATTCTGACATAAGTACACTAAAATACTCTTTAACCGCTTGCATGATTATCCCGAGTTATCTCGGGTTCGTATATATTGCAGTTAACTATTATCCCGAGAGAACTCGGGCGAAACATAATTTGTCAGTACGATTTGTTTTATCACTATTTTACTCGTCCTGGAAGAAGTGAAAGGAAATATTCACCTTTGATTGGCAGTTTTGTTGGTTTCGCGGTTCTTTTGGCGTGACTGGTCAAGCGTTTTCCCTATTGTATAGTATACGTTGGCTTGTGGATTAGTAATGTATAAAAAAGGATAGTTGAGAAAAAGTGACGAGTTTTCTGAAACAAAGAAGACCAAGCATTAGTCCTTTACCACTCAGGTTAACCTCATGGTATTTTCCAGATGTTATTCCTGCTACTGAAAAAAAATCAAATCTAACGAGACAGTGTACTCTGTGCTCCCGTAAAAGAGATTCTAGAGGTAAGAAAAGAGACCTGAGACCAATGTAAAGAATGTCAGGTATCACTTTGTGCTGTTCCTTGTTTTAAAATTTATCAAAGACTAATATTTAATTTTTTTCCATTTGCCGAGATAACTCGGGTGAAACAGAATTTGCCAGTACGATTTGTTTTATCACTGTTTTACTCGTCCTGGAAGAAGTGAAAGGAAATATTCAGCTTTGATTGGCAATTTTGTTGGTTTCGCGGTTCTTTTGGCGGGACTGGTCACGTGTTTTCCCTATTGTACAGTATACGTCGCCTTGTGGATTAGTAATGCATAAAAAATGATAGTTGAGAAAAATTATCGTGACGAGTTTTCTGCCACACCAAGAAGACCCAGCATTACTCCTTTACTACTCAGGTTAACCTCATGGTATTTTCCAGATATTATTCCTATTACTGAAAAAAAATCAAATCTAACAAGACTGTGTACTCTGTTCTCCCGTAAAAGAGATTCTAGAGGTAAGAAAAGAGACCTAAGACCAGTATAAAGAATATCAGGTATCACTTTGTGCTGTTCCTTGTTTCAAAATCTATCAAAGACTAATATTTAATTTTTTTTCCATTTGCCGAGATAACTCGGGCGAAACAGAATTTGTCAGTACGATTTGTTTTATCACGGTTTTACACGTTCTGGAAGAAGTGGAAGGAAATATTCAGTCTTGATTGGGTTTTGTTGGTTTCTTGGTTCTTTTGGTGGGACTGGTCACGTGTTTTCCCTATTGTATAGTATACGTCGCCTTGTGGATTAGTAATGCATAACAAAGGATAATTGAGAAAAATCATCTTGATGAGTTTTCTGCCACACCAAGAAGACCCAGTACTCAGGTTGACCTCATGGAATTTTCCAGATGTTATTCCTGTTACCGAAAAAAAAAAATCAAATCCAACGAGACAGTGTACTCTGTGCTCCCGTAAAAGAGATTCTAGAGGTAAGAAAAAAGACTTGATACCATTGTACAGAATGTTAGGTATCACTTTGTGCTGTTCCTTGTTTCAAAATCTATCATACAAAGAAAAATATTTAACTTTTTTTCCATTTGCTGAGATAACTCGGGATAGTAAATCAATATTAAAACTAAATGCTTTTACACCTGTAAAAAAATTAAAAATTAAACTTAAAACCTACATATTTTGTTTTGTTTCTTTTCCTCGTATTTAATAATAAAATAAAAAAATGCGATGATTTTTTGCAATTTTTTTTCAAAAACATATGTAAGGGAAGCGGTTTATACTAATTATCTTATTGTTACCTAAGATGCAACATAATTTAACACTCAGAACTTCTTCATATTATAAGTTTGAGGTTTCCTCGATTAAAATATAACAAAATGTTTAAAAGTATAATTTGATTTACCTTTAGTTAAATAGAAAAAGTCATGCCCAAAACTCTTTCAATCTTCAAAATTAAACATTTTTCAATATCTTGACAATTTTGGGTTAAAATTGTCAAAAAGAAATTTTACCGAAAACTATATAGTATGCATAAGTCTTAAATTTAAGAAGCAATCAAAACTTTGATTGAAAACTTCCTTCTCAATGGTTCATTTTAAACTTTTTCGATAAACTTATGGAAACGTCTTGGAGCTTTATATACATTTTTTATGAGATATATCCCTTTTTCGTATTTCTGAATTAAAGAAATTCAGATATTGCTTTCAGAATGTTAGCATTTCCGATAACCAATTTTTGAAGAAACTCTATTGGGCTCAGTTCATTTTAAATCTTGTTGGAACATAAAATTCCTTTTCTGCATTCTCCTAGAAAATTTATATGCTCTGAGCTTCTCAGACTTCAGAGGTTTAATATGAAACATCTTAAAAGCCGTCTGCAACTTTAAAGAGAAGATTTAAAGTTTTGACAAGTGTTTGCATGGAAGTAAATTTTATCAAAAAAAAGCACATTCATATTTTAAATGTTATACTAAGAGAAAATTTCTAATATCGCTTCCTTTCCATTCTGGGGTAAAATAGATCTGTTTACTCTATTACGATAGGACACGGTTGGCAAAATTTTACAATACTTCCGAAATGTATTTGAAAATGCAACTTGCTTGTAGTCAACTTTCGATTAGAAAGTTCCGCATAACATTATGGGCTCTTACGTAATAATCCCAAGAAATTTCAATTTAGGATTTATAAAACTCTTAAAAGTATTTTGATTCCCCTTTTAATGAATCAAATTTTACCAGTAACATGCTTTTATTATATGAGAAAACTAATTCATTCTCAAAATTATTTATGCAATATATGCATATGTGCTATAAGGTCAAATCAGTTACTCCTCATAAAAAATACTTTCATAAAAAGTTAATGAAGCCAAAAATTACGGTACGCTGCATTTTTGCCATGAAAGAGTATTTAATTAATGATTTTACAACGGTAAATGTGATTTTAATTCATTTTACTTTTTTCAGACATGATAATAATAGATTATGAATAAATTAAAATATTTCAATTATGTTTGATATAAATGTTTTGTTATTTATACGATTATACGATTATTCCTTTTATTTTTTACGGAGTGCCGTTTATAATGAACAAAATTATTTTTAAATCTCCGTAAAATATTAAGAAAATTATTTTTAATAGAGTACTCTAAGAGTGTTTTAATTGGCTTGTAACTTGTATTAACATTTACTTGCAACATGGCTAACTTGTTTACACTATAATATAGCAGTAAAAAGTATATTGTGTAAAAAATAAAATCTTACTGTAATTTTTAGATTTTTCCTTTTGTAGTGGTTTTATTTATATAACAGACATTTAAGACACCTTTATATAAGAAGTATTATGTAAGAGTTGCTAGATTATATTTTTTAAACTAAAATAGCCCTTAATCCTTTCGGTCTAGACTTATAGTCACTTCCTAAGAATTAAATTTAGAAGAAATGAATGAACAAGCTATTCACCTGAGAATTTGCTAAATTTGTAGAAGTAGTTGTAAGGGCAAATTTAAAATAACCAGAATAGGAATCTATTTTTTACTAGATAAATATAAATATATTGTTATGTAATGCACTTCTGTTTATGAAATTAGCTTACCCGGTTTTATCAGAACTTTTCGGGATGAAGAAGTACATTTTTGTTAGTTTTATTGAAGCATCTTTACTGATACTTAATAACATATCAAATTAGATTGCATTAATTTTAATTATATTTTTAAAGTGAATTTTCTTCGATAATTACAGTATAAAAATAATTTTCATTTAATGAACAAGAGCATTTTAACAAGCAAATATTCAAATTGGAATATCTTTTAAATATAAATTTTTAAACCTACAATGTTAGTACTAAAGTAACAAGAAGTAATGTATATAAAGTTAATAGCCTTGTTATTATTAATATTAAGCTAAAATAAAGATCGTTTCATTGATTTTGTTTTAAAGCATTACGGACAAATGAGAGTCACAATAATTCAGGTCATCTAATTCTTCGTACTGAGCTCTAATTCTTCGTATAATGAGCTAGGATTATAGGTGAAAAAGTTACTAAAAATCTCAATTTAATGGCAGAACTATTTCAGCAGTTACAACTTATCCGGTCTTACTGTATATAACAGCTATAGAAACAATTTTTAAACTAGGTTAACAAACCTCTTTATGTCTTATATAAGTTTCAACAAATGGAAAACTTCCTCTGAAATCCATCGTTTAGGAAAAGAGCCATTTCTTAGTCGATTGAACCTCATTTATAAAAATAAATCTCTAAGGCCATAAAAGTAGTGGGTTGATAACCTCAGAACAGAATCTAAGTAAAATATAAACAGGAATTATAAGACGTTTACAACGCTTGATTTATTCAGTTTAGCGTCAAATATGCATCGAATAAGATTTCTAAGTTGCAAAATTTTAATATAATAATGCATTTAATACATTAGGATTTCTTTAAAATAAAATTTTGAATATAATAATTATTTTATACTTTAAGATTTTAGTTGGAATTAATCTCTCCTTTTTAAACATCTGAAAGAGTATTTCACGTTACTGAGATCCTAAAATTCAAACTAACAGCTATTATATAATAATTTTTTTGTTCTATTCACTGGATGGAAAATAGAGTTAACCTTAATTAACCGGTCATCTTAAGATGACCCTGAAAATTCAGTAACATGAACTATAAATCAAATAGAGGTGGCAATATTTGAGTAAATTCATGTACGATTTCAACACCATGCTTAGATTCCCTTTAGCAGTTTTACAAGAACCTTTACTAGAAAAAGAAGTGTCAAAATTCATCTTAGATTTTTATCCTTTATATTCCTAATTCCACGAAATTGGTTTTGTTATAACTATTCTGTATCAAGACGCGATGTCTCATTCGTCTCTTACAACCGTCCTCATTTAAGCTCAAATGATTACTGACATTAGAATCCCGTAATTTATTTTCCTAAGCCTTTATTAAAGAAAAAATTGATATATGGGGATCATCCATTCAGCTGACATATTATTGCCGCACAGTGTTTATGATCCTAGTTCAGTCACAAAGAAACAAAATTAATAATATCACTTCAGAGGCTTGGAGAACTTTTACACAACACGAAGGATCTAGATGTTTATGAGGTTATGTTTTGACTCTAATGACTCTAATGCATTGGATATAGTTATTAAATCGGATAACAATTATATCGGATCTGCGAACATCCGGACTCTTATGAAACACAAAATATTTTGCTTATTGTTTTTTGTTCCATCTTTACGCTTTCGTTGCAAATATTTTACTGTTACATAAGTCTAATATTTTTTATATAACAAAAATAAAACTAAATTACAATTAATTTTTACACGTAGAATTTACAACTGCAAAAAAGCTATAACGCGTACAGTTTTTTGTTAGAGCTATTTGATCAGCACTGGAAATTATGGATAAAAGGATTTAGAACACGCTATTTCGTATCATCAATCTCTGTTTTATACTATGTAATTATATTATATTTAAGATTATTCTTACATTTTATACATATGTTATACAGAAAAACCTAAAAACATCAACATTCAACGAAATACACTGAAATACTATCACCTTTTTTTTCTCATGTGGCCCCGAATCCTTACAGTCTAGATAATCTAGAAATGGTTATTTATCATACCTGAATTCCTCTACCTTGATATCGTGTTTCTGTAATCCTAATGTCTTTCTGGAATCCTTTCTCTTGTTCATCACGAAGTACTACAATATTTTGTGGGAAGAAACCGAAATAAGAATGTAAAAAGAGCACTTTGAAAGACATTCAATACCTTATGACTTGGTAGGGCTTAAGTTCTTCTATCAAGACTATATAATAGTCATAGTTATGTTTCCTAAAATTTCCTTTGCCCCTTTTACAAACGATTTCAAAACTGATATTTCCCTTAAATTAAGCTTAGATTCCAATTTTTGTTGTAAGCCCAAGTAGGTACACATTTTTTTTCTCGGTCTCCAATTTTGCAATCAAAATATGAAAAATAAGATTTTTTTTCACTTTTCTATTAAATGTCTATTTTTTGATTTTAAGATATATAGCCTACAAATAAAAAACATATTTTTTGATATGGCTTTTCATATCTGCACGCACTGAAAACTTTCCATTTTTAATAGAAATTGTAATTATAAAACCACACAAACACTTTTAACTGAAATACCAGAAAAAAAGTTAGGAAAAAAATGGAAATGCAAGTTTGGCAAACAGCGTTGCCAGTAGGCAAGGTTACCAGACAGCAGGGCTACCACATACAGGGTTGCCACATTGTGAAAGTCATAAAAGTAGTGGAAGGTATTTTCTGATACTCTAACACAATGGGACTTTTGGTGGGACTTTTTTATTGCAGGTATTAAAATTTCAATAAGAATTAATAATAATAATAATAATGTGGTCATTACTGCCCATTGTTAACTAGTGTTAGTTTCATTAAATACTAATTTATCTTCTTCAAAACAGAATTTTAATGTCAATCATTTAAATTTTCGCTTTGGTATGGAGTATAGTCTTTTCGTTCTCTATAGTAGATCACTTTAACAGTACATTTTCTGCAGAAGATTCTCTATTAATAAATCTGTTGAAATTATATAAGAATTGTTTGAATTAATTATTTTAATTGTTGGTTGCGACTGGATTTTACAATATTAACACACTGAGTATCTCAGACATATCTTTTTGTGTTTTCTATCATTGATGCAAGTCAGCAACTTGGTACCTATTAGAAATGTATGACGTATACTCTTAGATCCCCTACAACTTTTCACTAGTGTTAAGTTAAATTCGTGTTAAAAATGTCAACTGGAAGTTTAGAACTTTTTTAGTGGTTTGTAATTATACGTTATGATATTTCCCAAAATTCTTAATTGTTTTGCTTCCTTGTCATTATGTACACTTCAAGCTTCTATCACAACATCTGTTTCTTTTTAGATATTACTTCATTTAATGATGCTTTATTTTTATAAAGTTACTCCGGTTATGTTAAAAATCTGGAGATGGTACTATATCGGTATGATATGACTATAACACATGCTGTTCTTTTGCATTTAGGAGATCTGAATAAATGTTCACCCACAAGTATTTACATTTGATACCATATTCTCCAGCTATTGTTTTAATATATTAGTTTTTCATTTGATAACTGTAAAGATAATACCAAATTGTATATCGTTAAAGGACTTAAAATCTATGCAGCTTACTAAAAATGCTATTTCAAAAAGTATGAATTATAAATACAATATCTTTGCAAAACTATTCAATTATTAAAATCCCTTAACCATTTTTGCATGTAATATTTAATATGAAGTTTTCAACGGTTTATATTTCATTATATAGTGGGAAATGTATAGTTAATGAGATTTCTTGAGTGATATTTATGAATATGAATTACCAAATTAAGTAAAGTAAACATAACAGTACTCTCCTTAGATACCGATATATATATTTTAAGAAATTATTAAGTTACGAACAAATGCTGTAAATACCTAACAGCTTTGCATTTAAATATGCACTCTCTTTCCAGGCTTCCATGGTTATTTTTGATTATTTATGACATTCACAGTTTAATATTTATTGACTTGCATCAATCCTAAATTATAGAATGAGCTTCTATTCACAAAATTAATATTTCAGAAATATATGCATTGAAATGTTTTCAGTAATAAGGAAGTTTATAATTATCGCTCTTAATAAGATGCGATGAACAGTACCGATTAATGAAGAATTCCTATTTACATTCCTATTTCATCTTCCCTTATTTCACGAGTTTCGTGCTTAAATGGATAGAGCATTTCCTTACGCCTATAAAAGTTAAAGAAATTCATAATATTATTTAGCTTTTATTCTGAAATCCCATTTTTGAAAGAGAAATGACGCTAGTCAAAAATACATTCTGTTGAGAAAGAGAAAAACACATACATTTCGTAATGTAAAATAGTAACAGAAGTTTTCTTAGCGTTTTCTTCCATTTAAAAAATGGCTTCACACATTTTTCAGCCGAAATCCCTTTTTTTTTTTCGTTGTTTGAAAATGTCTCAAAAATACTTTTTCTTCTTTTGATACTCTTTCTGAAACATTTTAAGCTTTGTACAGAACTACATTCATTTACTCGTAAATGATTAAAGTTAGAACTGGAAACGATAGAAATGAAATCAACAGGATAATATCAGTAATTCCGATCTCATATATCAATTCCTATACATTTCTGAAACTATTTTTAAAAGCTATTTAGGAATTTAATATATTTCGTAAGTAAAATATTAATACCATCAAAAACAAACATAGTTTTACTTGCGAAATTTAAGTTGAAGGGAAGTTTTTATGCTGTATTTAACCCGTTTAAAAATATT
>CM063502.1:43892161-43909661 GCA_032207245.1 Pardosa pseudoannulata | reverse complement strand
TTTTCGTTAAAGATGTTACAGTCACTTATCTATATTTTAAAATCAAAGATATATGATTCTAATATATTATCAAAAGTGAAATAAAATGTGAAATAATATAAACAATCTTAAAAGTTTTAAAATGTGAACATGTAAATCATCATACTGCTCTACACTTCAATTACAAGAGTTATGCAGTAGAGGTACTTTCTCAAAAATCAACGTGTTATATTAATCTGAATAACCTGTGAAGTGTTTCAGAAATGTTTCAAGATTTCTTTTTAAATTGTTATTGTCTTCATAAATACGGCTACATAAGTTCTAAAAACATTATTACTAGAATTAAGTTTTATAGAGGATTTATTATTTCTCTACCATGCCTTTCAGAGATTGCCTTTATTTAGACTTTTCTTTCCTGTATATTACATAACATTTTTCTTCTTTCGTGAAAATAAAAGAATTGTTTAAGACTAACTCAAAGTTTCGAGAGACAGAAACTTTGTAATATCCAGACTTAAATTCTAAAAAGAACATATTTTCAATTTTGGCTAAAATCAGAATCAAGAGAAGAAAAAAATAAATTATCTTTCCAAAAGATGATATTAAACTCAGCGAGTACGTTAAGATAAGCCGAATGAAATTATGCTAGCGTTTACAAAGGGAGAAAATTAAATGTGTCCCAAGATTAATAATATCAGTTAACGAAAAAAAGTCAATTCGGCAAAATACCAAAGAAATTTAAGAAAATCTTTTTCTTTAGAGAAGTGTAATATCAGATATTTTTACACCGTGTTCTGTTGTAAATAGCTTGAACGAAAAAAAAAACTTGCTTGCAAACATTTTTTGGTGTTAAAATATTATTCACTGAAATTTTAATTAAAATATTATCTAGATAAAAAAAGAATATAAGTGTAATCCTGCTTATTCTTTCGTGATACCAACGAAAGTTTCAAGGGCAAAAATACTGCAAGTAAGCTTATCATTTGAGTCGACATACGTAAAACAAAGAGTAAACACAAGTAAAAATTTATGTTAAGACTGATTCATTATCCCTACATTTTTAGGACCCTTTTATTGTATCTCTGCTATATAAAAAAGTACATTCAAATTTTTAGTGAAAATATTACCTACAAGTAAACAAATATAAAACAGAGTCAGCATACGCAAATATGCATGTTAAGACGTGATTCATTATCCTAACATTTTAGGATTATTTTATTGGTTTGGTTTGGTTTGGAGCGCTACGGTCTACTGTTTTGCACACGAGGGCTAATGAGACCGGGACCTACTACTTAAAGCCGATTCCGAACGGATACGAACATCCATGCCATAATAGGTTTCCAATCCACGAACTCTGGTACCGACGATTAGCGCCCTAACCAATCGGCCAGCGTTCGGCTAATTATTTTATTGTATCTCTGCTATGTGAATGAAAAGGTAACATTAAAGTTGTTTTGTGAAAATGTAACTACTAATAGTCGACGATAAAATAGAGAGTCAACATACGTAAATAATCATGTTAAAAAGTGATTATCCTCCATATTTTCTGTATTTTTTTGTATTTCTGCAATGTGAAACAAAAAGTAACAATGTTTTTCCTTGAAAATAAAGCTATAAGTAAACAACTATAAAACAAAGAGTCAGCATACGTAAATATGCATGTTAAGACGTGATTCATTATCCCAATATTTTAGGATTATTTTATTGTATCTCTGCTATGTGAATAAAAAGGTAACATTAAAGTTTTTTTTGTGAAAATATAACTACAAATAGTCGACGATAAAACAGAGAATCAACATACGTAAATATGCATGTTAAAGCGTGATTAATTATCCTCCATATTTCCTTTTTTTTGTATCTCTGCAATGTGAAACAAAAAGTAACATTAAATTTTTCCCTGAAAATAGAGCTACAAGTAAACAACTATAAAACAAAGAGTCAGCATACGTAAATATGCATGTTAAGACGGCATTAATAATCCTACAATTTTTTGTGTAATTTATTTGTATCTCTGCAAAGTGAAAAAAAAACATTAAAATTTTTCAGTCAAAATATAGCTACAAGTAAACAACCATAAAACAAAGAGTCAGCATATGTAAATATGCATGTTAACATGTCATTAATTATCCTCCATATTTTCTGTATTTTTTTGTATCCCTGCAATGTGAAACAAAAAGTAACATTACAGTTCTTCCCTGAAAATATACCTACTAGTACCCTACAATAACATAAGGTAACAAAAAAAATCTGTTTTAATATTCCCTGTTATTTGCTATTTCAGATTGCATTTTAAATATTTAATTAGAAAACCAAAGATAATTCAATGAAACATCTTTTATAATTAATATAAGTGAAAAACAGTTCACAGTAACTTATTAATTATGCTAAATATAATTGTTTTCTATTATATTAGCATCAAATATCACGAGGAAATCAGAATACATTGTTTATTAACACAAAAGTGGATCAACACAAAATTTTGTGTGTTTTAATGAAATAATAAATTATGAAATATTATGCAAATATGTTTATATACTAACACTGGTAGACTTTTGTTTATTAACACAAAAGTGGATCAACACAAAATTTTGTGTGTTTTAATGAAATAATAAATTATGAAATATTATGCAAATATGTTTATATACTAACACTGGTAGACTTTTTTCAAACTCAAAGCAAAGTATCACATTTGTAATGCAATTCGTATCTGTGCATGTAAAACTAAAATTGAATTCAAACTTAAAATATTTTTTCCTTTTGTCCTCTTATGCCAAAAATAGAGCTCCAGAACGAAATGAACTAAAAATGTAAGCATTCTATTAGTTTTCCTATTCTTTATATTTATCGTCTCAGTTAAATTCCATATTAAATGACAAACTGATAAGTGTTTACATTCTAAGGCAAAATTCTGCACTTCTGAAAACTAAGCGCATTCACAAAATTTATGAATTAATCACTTTCCTAACATTCGATATTGGCGTTAAATTATTAATTCCAGTTTTCTGGAATATTGACAGCACACAAGGCAAATGACAGTTAGCAATAATGCGATTACCAAAATTTTGCATTTAGTTATTCAGTTCCAGTGAACAATTCTGAAAAGTTTAGATTATATTTACAAATTAATTTTCATTCATTTTTCTTATAAGATTATTTAAATCTGAGCGTAAAACATGGCATTATTTTCAAACCCTACGTTTTCTAAAATAAGAAGCAAAGTATTTTTAGCTTTTTGACAGAAGCAAAAACTTTGCTCCATGATACTCTTCTGTCTTACAATATATGATTAGCATATTTGTTAAATAAATAACATTTCATCAGCAGGGTAATACAAAGGAAATATAATAAATTTCATATACAATTCGTTTTACTTTGTCTGTAAATGTCTTCATATAAATAGTTTGATTTGCAAAAAATTTAAAAAATATAGTCTTTTAGATAATAAGATGATTTTCCTTTTATGCATGAAAAATAAGATCTAAATCAGACTAAAATACCGTTATAGTAAAAAATTGAGAAAATAAAGTTGATTTATAAAATAGCATATTAAGGCTAATTATGGGAACTAATAAATCGTTGAAAGTGTTATCGGATTGTTCGATTAAAACGGTGATATAAAGTAAGTATGTAGTATATTTGTATCATTTATTTACATTTATTACCTCATAAGCAATTTTAGCTGCTATAGCTAATAGAATATTTCACCTGAAATTAAATTAAACTAGTAAATTGTAGGAAAAAATATACTCAAATAACTCCATTAATGTTCAACGATTATAAGATAACTTTCAATCTCTCTCTCTCTCTCTATATATATATATATATATATATATATATATATATATATATATATATATATATATATATATAATATATATATATATATATATATATATATATATAATATATATATATATATATATATATATATATATATATATATATATATATATATATATATATATACATATCGTGATCCAATAGTAAGGCGAATGGACGAAAACGTCTCTCTTGGTAAATCATATCTTTATTCAAAGTAAAGTTTCGTTTAAAAGTGTCGCTTGCGTCATTTGTATTTATTCGTGCAGAAGCCAAGCGTGGAGTGGGGTGACAGCTCTACGCCTACGCACCAACTAACTGCTATCGGTTTAGTTAATCATCAAATGCTTCAAAAATCTTTCCGCTCGGTCCTAAAAGCTTACTCGAGCGTGGGTTTATTTAATTTATTTTGTTATTAAGAAAGAGTTCCCTTTTAAAATGTTCATACCTTTCTTAATTTTCCAACCTTCCCCCTTTTTAGACCTGACACACACACACACACACACACACACACACACACACATATATATATATATATATATATTTATTTATTTATTTATATATATATATATATATATATATATATATATATATATATATATATATATATATATATTCCTCACTTTTAGTTCAAATCATTAAAATGTAAGTCATGTAATATCAATGTTATCAAACACGTGCGTTCAGTGAAAAATGCAGCGAAATGCATTACACCCTTTGACTCTAAATTGTTTTTGAGAACTCTTCAATCTAAGCTCCACTGGATTTATACACTTTCTTACTTCCGATGGGAACCTACCTACTAATATTAGACTCATACCAGTGTTCTTATCACTTTAATAAATGTATTGTAAGATCAAAATACTTATAAGTATTAATGAGGTTGAAACTACCATACTAGCATTATTCGCATTGGTAGCGAAACACCAGTATAGCCATATAAGCTCTAACATAAAGTTCTTTAACCAGTGTGTCAGTCTCTCCGATTATTTGGTTAGTTGCTTTGAGACACCACATTCATCTTTGGCAGCGTGATGACCGTACTTAAAAGGATCTAGAGCTCAATGTCAGCTCTAGAATAAATTTCTGCCCCAAAGACTACTCCATAATTATTTACCCATCAAATTCTTTCAGGCTTCTATTGAAGACTGTGTAAGAAAAAGGGTTTCGTGGTATTTATTTTTTAATCAAATGAAATTTCAGTACGATCAGCTTAGTAGATGAATATGTATCTTAATTTTGTTCTGTTAAATCCTTTCCAGTTTAAAGGCAAAATTGTACTTTACCTTTTCATTACGGCAAAAAAGCAAACTAAAGTCCGGTGTCTATTAAAATATATATATTTCTTGCAACTGGATGTAATGACATTAAACTGCAAAAAAGATATATTTTATACTATCAGATAGGAAGAAAGTAGTGACCTTACTGATTTTTCGCTCACATACCTATATCTTATATAAATATATATTATATAATATGAGGGGAAGAAAAATGTATGCTCTATCGAAATTTAATCCAAATATAAATAATCAATTTAACTTGAAAATCAAACACAAACATTGACAAAAGAAAGGGCAGAATATCCACCAGTACTTTAATACAGAATAAAAAATTGCTAATGAGAAAATGTTGTATATCTATTTTATTGAAACTATTTGAATTCAGCATTATGGGGTGTTAGAAAAATATGAGATGATTTAACACTTTGACTGCCAAGCCAAAATTGCAAATGTTCACAACGGGGCCAAACTTTTTTTTTGTGTAATTTGTATTTTTTCAACATAAAACTATATATAAAAACAATATTTCAAAACAAACAATATTTTAAAACAAACTCTCTCTATTTATATACATTCCCTTTTTTGTTGCATGTTCCAAATATTTAATTTTTCATAAAACTTAGCTCATAAAATCGTCACATATACCAATTTGCGCAAACCACGTATACCTAACACATCGTAGGGAGCCCAACAATCAAACTCCAATACGATTTTCATGTAACTGATAACATCTTTGATAGCCATGGCCTGAAGTGTTAAAACACCATGGCTATCATATCGGATAGCCAGTGTCTCAACGGAAATATCACTAGATATCACATATGATAGCCATGGCAGTCAAAGTGTTAAAAAAGCGGTGCGAATAAGGGTAAAAGCTTGAAGGAATCATCATCATCTGAAATGATGAGAAACACATTCAAATGTGGAAATAATTGCAAGTTAAAAATTTTGTTCAACAATGAGAATCGCATGTAATTGTGCTTCTCTAATTTCTCTTATTTTAACTGAGATGAATATTTTCACCAAGATTTTTTTTTGTCGGTGTGAAATTAAAATTGGAGAAAATATTTTGATTAATTAGTATTATATGTATTATATTTTAATATATTACATAAATATGTAACCGGTAAAAATTACTCTTCATCAACCACTCTTGGATATATAACCCTCATTTTTGTACCCGATTGATGGCCGAATGGTTAGGTCTTCCGTATCAAACTTCGTGGATTCGAATCCCACTGTGGCTTGAATGTTCGTAACCGTTCGGAATCGGTTTTAAGCAGTAGGCTCTCGTTTCATTAATCCTTGTGTTTCAAAAATGTATACCGTAGCGCTGCAAATCAAATCACATTTTTTAGTCGCCAGGAAACACGACTTTTCTGCAGTCACGTTGTAGAAGTCAACTTACTGGAATACTAAAACCAAGCAGATATTTATCAAAATCCTCTATTTTCATCTTAATTTAGAATTGACAGATTGATTTGATTCAGGCTAGATAGATCGGGACATCTGTTGATATTTGAAAAAGGAGTCCTGGTGAGTCGGATAATAACGTAGATGAAGTTACATTAGAGGTGGGTTAAAGTTAAGGGATCTTTTGAATAATCGTCGTGGCAAAAATACATACAATGGCATAAATATTTTAAAACTCAGGTTCTTCATTGGAATAATGCATATCTGGTTTATAAAAGTGAAGAGAGTGCACACGCATTAATCCACTCTGTAGTTTTGAGAAGTTAAGATTAAAAAAATAATAGGTGGATTAAGATAATTTTGAAGAACTTATGGGGCAATAGTTTGGATATGATAATACATACATACACACACACACACATATATACGTACACATATCTCAGGGTTTAAAACGTAAGCTTCTAAACTACGGTGAATTTAAGAATAAATGCAATGCACTCTTTATGACGCGGATTGATCAGGAGTAAACTACTTTATATAAACGTCTTGCTTGACAACTAAACCTCAAAAAACCTGGAGCGACAGAGCAGGTGAAATTCTCGCTTAAATACTTTCCTTTGTTAAGTAACTTAAGCTCCAACTGAGCCCCATATTAGAAGAAATAAAATAAAATAGATTTTTAAATTAATCAAGTTTTTCTGTGCAGTCATTTCATTAGTCGTTGGCGTATAAGGATAGGACATTGTCATACATATATATATGTACATATATATACATATATATATGTATATATATATATACACACACATATATATATATATATATATATTGATATATACACACACACACATATATATATATATATATATATATATATATATATATATATATATATATATATATATATATATGTGTGTGTGTGTGTGTTATAATATATCAGTATTCTACTTTTTCCCATTCCCATTCTTAAATACCTAATTTTCCAGCCATAAATTGTTAGATTTAAAGAAATGTTTGCTGGCTTTAACTCGTTTTACAAGCCTCCCAAACCTAACGCTAGAATAAACTAATTTTCTGTCCACTGGCCATATTTTCCAACTGTTTCAAGAAAATAATTTCACTCAACCAAGGTCTAAATTGCTGCATATGTGTTTTTCGAGCTGACTTAAATGATCAAATTTCATTTCTGACTGCCGATAACGCTGAGTAATCTATTCTCTTGGGAAAAAATTCACGTAATCACTCGCTGTTGAGAAAAATTCGTGAAAGAAGTGTATATTCGTAAACATACGAGGTAAAGCTCTTGTCTTGTAAAGATGTTCATTTTTAGCGTCAATAAAGTTAAGTTCCGCAGCATTGAACTTCGCAGTTTTTTAATGGACCCTCGGCTGCAAATAACTTATGTTCTCTCATTGCCCAATAAACCCTTAAATCCAAATAATAGGGGATAAAATATATGTGTGATCGGAGAGAATAATTTCGCCTGGTTACACACACACACACACACACACACACACATATATATATATATACATATATATGTATATATATATATATATATATGTATATATATATATATATATATATATATATATATATATATATATATATATATATATATATATATATATATATATATATGACATGTAGCTCTTTGCCTCATGTCAAAAGGAAGTTCCGAACTAACATTACAGCTCTGCAGTCGTGGAACTACGAGGAGAATGACAACGTAATAAAGACTAATGGAATCTCAAACTATCGTAGTTAATCCATATTTTCTATGACAAAAGAAACTGCAACTCAACTGTGAAAATTGCTCAGCTATTGAAACTGCCAATTCAACTCCGTACATCTCTTTTTATAGTTGTTTGTACCAGCCAATTAGCGATCCCTACAAGTCACGTGAATGATGTAACTTTAGCAAGAGAAATCTATTTTTAGATATGAAGCAGAAAGGAATCCACAAGAGAACATTCAAAAACATTCGCTAGATTTAGGGTTGCTAGAAAGAAATTACCGAAAAAGCAGAATCGAACCAAATGTGATAAAAATATCATTACACACACATACATACAATACACACACACATATATATATATATATATATATATATATATATATATATATATATATATATATATATATATATTATATATATACATATACATATACATAAAATATTATACATATTTATATATATATATATACATATACATACATGTTATACGTATATATACACACACACACACACACATATATATATATATATATATATATATCAAGTATATATACACGGTTACATATTTATATATAAGTATGTATGGAAACAGTCATATTTGTATCTTTTCTTCTATTGAGTATAATTTCTGAAGGAAGTAATTTTTTTTAACTATTTGCATAAACTAACCTTTAACAATCTAACACATTTAACTATTGAATTAATAAATGTGCTGCGGTCCAAAAAAAATTGCATGTGTTAATATATTTAGACATTTGCTTAGATGCTCCAAGAACGTATTTCCAAGACAATTTCCAAGAACGTATGATAGTTGAAATTTTAATAGAAATATTATTGAGATTTTTCTGAGTATTAAATAAAGCTCACAGGATAACAATAAAAGAAAATGTTTCTCTCTAGCTCCGGTATGCAGAATCGTGAAGTTAATTAGTTTATAGATATACTCTTAAAAACATGCATTTGGCGCAAATTAATACAAGGAAAAATCTTCTCTAAAATTTAATTAGTTTTATTTAAAAGAGAGAAGATTCATTTAAGTTTCGAAAATAATTTTTAGAATCTAAAAAGAAAATTAATATTTCACGAGATTTCTTTCACATTTAATCGAAACCAAACTAAATTTCTTGTAATACACTCTAATTTTTTTTTTTAATTTGGAGATATTGTTAGGTACATAAATGAAAGTAAACATTTCATTTTGATTTAAAAATAACGTGATAACTTTTTAATTGAACATTTCAATTTAACTGATAAATTTCTTTTGTATTAACTACTTATTAACTGTGTTTAAAAGTGATGTTTACATGTTAAGCATCTTTCAATTAAGAAAAGCAAATATCATAAAACAGTACATTTATTTTCAGTTTGATTCCAATGCTTCTGAACTTGCACGTGCACTTGCTTTTCCCGACCAAGCTCCAAAAGTTCGTGTGTGTGTCCTCGCACACACACGAACACACTTTCAACAATGCTTCATGATGACTTGCTGATCTACATAAGTATTTTTGTGAACATAAAACCAATTTTTTAACCCAAAAGGATAGGATTTACTTTTTTGGTCACTGGGCCATATATATATATATATATATATATATATATATATATATATATATAGATATATATATATATATATATATGTGTGTGTGTGTGTGTGTGTTTGTGTGACGAACCATAGCCGTCACAAACAACTCAAAACCGGAATTGACGTCAGTCATTAAATGAAGAGACAACCAATCGTGCCGCATATAATGTTCTCGGGAATTCTAAAAACCCATTCAGCCTACAGAGTGCCGTGTGCAAATCCCAAAACCAGAAAAACGCCGGCATTTTGAAAGAATTGACATATATAATTTTGAAACCAAAACCGATATATTTTAAGCAACTCTCCCCATTATTACATATATATAATATATTCATATGTCTATCTTTTTAGAGATCGGAAATGTTTCAAAGAAAATAAGTAAAACATTTAATTATTTCTATGAACTAGTCCCGAAAAAAAACTGAAAACTTCATTATTTATTTATCAGAAATGCTACATATATTATCTTTTTTGTGTATTTTTTTCAGAGATACAATTTTCAAAGGCATTATGAAAATTGAAAAAAATATATTAAAATTTGTCAACCGAGGTTTGAAAAATGCTAACAAAAGTTCAATAGAAAGTACATGTCCCTTAACACCCTCGTACACAATCTTAAAGATAATAATTAGTTTAAAAACATCTTCTACGAAACATACATTTAAAAAAATATAGAGGAAAAAAGTCTTTAAAATTTAAATAATATCGTAAAAAAGAGAGGAATGGAGGAATGTAAGTTTATATAAGTTTTGGGAATATTTTTTTTAAATGAAAATAAAATTAATATTTCGCGATGTTTCGTTGACTTTTAAAGAATCTTCAAACTCAATTTCTCAGAAGACACCCTCGAAATTTTTTATTGACACATAAGATGTATGTATATACATACATGAAAGCAAGCATTTCAGTTTTACTAAGAAATAACTCATTAATTTTTTAAATTAGTATTTCAGTGTAGCTAAGAATTTTTTGTCGTTTTAATTGATTATTAACTTTATTAGTATGCGATGTTCACCTGTTATGTAAACAGTTTCGTATCTTTCTATTAAAATGAACATATACAAGAAGAAAAAAACATTTATTGGTTTAATTACAAAAATTTTAATCTTTCAACAATATATTTTGAAACTTCTTTTTAACTAACTAGCTTCTTTATAAACTCACAAGTATATACGTAATGATATTTTAACCTAAAAGTATCCAACTTATTTATATATGTATTCTAAAATAAATTTCTGACATATACACACACACACACACGCACACACACACACACACATATATATATATATATATATATATATATATATATATATATATATATGCGTGTGTGTGTGTGTGCATAATATATCAGTATTCTCCTCTTTCCCATTCCCATTCATTAATACCTAATTTTCCAGCCATAAATTGTTAGATTTAAAGGAACGTTCGCTGGCTTTAATTCTTTTTACCCGTCTTCCAAAACTAAAACTAGAATAAACTAATTTACTGCACACTGGCCACTTTTTCCTGCTGTCTCAAGAAAATAATTTCACTCCTCTTAGGCCTAAATTGCTGCATATAGGGTTTTCGAGCTGACTTAAATGACCAAAGTTCATTTCTGACTGCCAATTACGCTGAGTACTCTCTTCTCTTCGGAAAAATTCCCGTAATCACTCGCTGTTGAGAAAAATTTGTAAAAGAAGTGAGTATTCTTAAACATTCGAGATATTTATTTTTAGTGCCAATAAAGTTAATTTCACACACACACACACACACACACACACATATATATATATATATATATGTGTGTGTGTATGTATATATATTTATGTATATATATATATATATATATATATATATATATATATATATATATATATATATATATATATATATATATATATATATATATATATATATATATATATATATATATATATATATATATATATATATATATATATATATATATATATATATATATATATATATATATATATATATATATATATGACATGTAGCTTTTTGCCTCATATCGAAAGGAAGTTAATCCATATTTTCGTAGTTATCCATATATTATCGTAGTTAATCCATATTTTCCATGACGAAAGGAACTTCAACTCAACTGTGAAAATTGCTCAGCTATCGAAACTCGTACACAATCTTAAACATAATAATTAGTTTAAAAACATCCTCTAAGAAACATGCATTTAAAAAAAAAAGAATATACAGAAAAAAAAGTCTTTAAAATTTAAATAATATCGTTAAAAAGATAGGAATGGAGGAATGTAAGTTTATATAAGTTTTGGGAATATTTTTTTGAAGAATGAAAATAAAATTAATATTTCGTTAGTTTTTAAAGAATCTTCAAACTCAATTTCTCAGAAGACATCCTCGAAATTTTTTATTGATACATAAGATGTAGGTATATGCATACATGAAAGCAAGTAATTCAGTTTTACTAAGAATTAATTTTTTTAATAAGTATTTCAGTGTAGCTAAGAATGTTCGTCGTTTTAATTGCTTATTAACTTTATTAGTATGTGATGTTTACCTGTTATGTAAACAGTTTCGTATCTTTCTATTAAAATGAACATATACAAGAAAAAAAAAACATTTATTGGTCTGATTACAAAACTTCTAATCTTTCAACAATATATTTGAGGCTTGTTTTTAACTAACTAATCCCTTTATACACACACAAATATATACGTAATTATATTTTAACCTAAAAGTAACCAACTGAATTATACATGTATTATAAAACAAATTTCTGATGATTCTATTCCTAAAATTACAACCCTTAGCGAAACTTCCTTTTTCTTTTATTCTCCCTTGTCGTTCTGGTAAACTTGGTGACTTCGCATACACCAAAATTAATTCCTGCTTAACTCAACGATTCGTATATAACACCATTACTAACTAAGTTTCGCTTCACCCATGTCATCCCATGATTAACCTATTAACACACTGATTTTCTAACACACAAAACTATATAATGGCATGTACATGCTTTTTATTTCAGAAGGTTCAAACCCAAGATTATAAAATGAACTCATTTATATTTACAAAATTCTTGTATTCTCTTAAATTCCTACTGCTCCATATGATACCTTTTTTTCAATTGTGGTGGGTTTAAAATGCCCACCCATTACACACATCCCCCCATATATATATATATATATATATATATATATATATATATATATATATATATATATATATATATATATATATATATATATATGCACTCATGTTCATAAATTAAGGATAATTCAGAATCATACAGAAATTGAGCTCTAAAATAAAACTTTCACCTATAGAATTATCGCACATATCTTGAAGAAGAATATGCAAATTGCAGAAAACCACCAGATGGCCCGGATAGTACGTCACAATGACGAGAGTGTATGAAAGGGGTATATAAGGAATGGTAGCAAAGAAGTAAAATTGTTCACAAGCGCTTTAAAAGCCTTTCAGTGCAATAACCGCATAGTTATGGCACAAAGGAAGCATTTGGATGATTTTTTACGTGGTAGAATTATCGGACGACTGGAATGTGGACGTACCCAGCTGGAAGTATCCGAGGAACTTGGAATCCCCCAGAGTGTCATCTCCAGGCTTTGGCAACGATTCAAACATGATGGTAATGTGAGTAGATGTTACAACACAGGTCGCCCCCGAGTTACTACGCCGAATGATGACCGGTATTTGGCAGTTACTGCCAAAAGAAACAGACGGAGCACAGCATCAGACCTGTCTCGTCAGCTCTCTTCAGCTACCGGTACGACAGTTTCAAGGCAGACCGTGTACAGACGCTTAGGGAACATTGGTCTATATGCTCGTAGGCCTGTCAGATTTGTTCCCCTTACCGCAACTCACTGTCGCCTGCGATTATGCTGGGCTAGAGAGCATGCATTATGGACACCGCAACAGTGGTCTTGTGTGATGTTTTCCGACGAGTCCAGGTTCAGTTTACATTCTGATTCTCGCCGGACTTTCATATGGAGAGCGCCAGGTACTCGTTACCACCAAGAGAACACCATTGAACGACACCGTTACGGTGGTGCAGGATGGCTCGTTTGGGGAGGAATTATTCTTGGTTCCAGAACTGACCTGCATGTTCCGAGTGTAACGATGACAGGCCACATCTATCGGGATGTCATTCTGGAACAACATGTACGTTTGTTTCGGGGCGCCATGGGTCCTGAATTTCTGTATATGGATGACAACGCCCGACCTCACCGAGCAAACATTGTAGGCGAATGCCTTCAATCGGAGGATATCACCCGTATGGATTGGCCAGCATACTCACCGGACTTGAATCCAATAGAGCATGTGTGGGACATGATTGGCCGACGAATTGCAGCCCGTCAACCCCCTCCCAACTATCTATCGGAACTTCGGAGGGCATTGCTTGAAGAGTGGTGTAATTTTCCCCAAGATCAGATTGATAATCTGATACTCAGCATGCGTAGGCGTTGTAATGCTTGTATTGCATCGTCCGGGAGACATTCTCCGTATTAACCATCATACTAACCATGTTATACTGTTTTCTGTAAATAGGTTCTTTTTTGAAATTTGCTCCAGGGAGTAAAAATCGCAATTTTTATTAATTATGTCAAACATATAGCATCTTTTTTGCTCTTTACCTTTTGTTTAATAAATAGACTTTACAAATAAATCAAATTTGTTTTGCTTTTGTCTCTTTCATTGCCTGAACTTCATTATCCTTAATTTATGGACATGAGTGTATATATATATATATATATATATATATATATATATATATATATATATATATATATATATATATATATATATATATCAGGACTTAAATTGTAGATTAATTTTAAAAGATTTTATTTAAGGATTCTTTACTGAGAGTGACGCGACGCGGCATTAGGAGTTACCCCATAAATACGGCTCACGTGCAGAGATCAGTGTGCACATTCCACAGACATAGCTGTGGTTACCCGAAGCAGCTAAGCCTGCCTTTGTTAGAAGTTGGGCGCCAATGTGAGACGCCATATAGATTTGAATAAAACTATGAAAATTATGTCAGGACTCTAGTGTCGTGTAGTGGGAACCGTGTCAAATATATATATATATATATATATATATATATATATATATATATATATATATATATATATATATATATATATATATATATATATATGTGTGTGTGTGTGTGTGTGTGTGTGTAATATATCAAAATTATTTAACTTTAATATTTCCTTAAAAACCTTCTCTCTCCCATTCTAATTCCTTAAAATCTTTTTCCCAGCCTCTAAATATCTTAATCAAAGGATCGTCCTCGACTTAAAATTCTTTCGATACATTTCCCAAAGCTGTCTGTCCTATAGATGTTAATTTTCTGTCTATTCAACACGTTTTCCAGCAACGTTCGCCGGCAAATGGTTCCGCGTTTTTCCTGATTTTAACAATTAAACTCGCTTAGTAAGTTTCTTGTCCTTTGGGAAAATTCAAATTCTTTCTGACTTCGCTCTTGGATTCACCTCTGTTCGAGCAGAGTGATTTTTGTGTCTTTCTCTTATCTGTCGTTGACTAGTAAAGATGTCCGTTTTTAGCAGCTCTAAATAAAGTTTTAATTAGACTTGTGCCGTTATCTTTCAATGTGGCCTAACTGGATCGGTATTATTGTTAGCTGATTAGGCTTCTCCTTGCCCAGTAGCCAGAGTAAGTAAAAATAATAGGGGCTATAGTGTCCAGCAGTTTTATAATTATTTTATTACATTTTTATATACATACATAGATGCGAACCTCGTTAATACGTTAAATATTTCAATATTTAACACGTACAATTAGCTTACATGAATAAAAAAACAGTTTCAGCGCCAGATTCAATTGGAAAATAACAATAATTGCATCCTTTAATTTGATCATGAAAACATACTTCTCTCGTTTAAGGCGAATTATGCATCGTGCCAAAGTGGCAAAAACGTAAACTATTTTAATTTAAGATTATTTTTCACATGACGACCTTCCGCTCATAAACATGTTTATCTCTACCCCACCTTATTTATTCTAGAAAATTGTATGTACCACCATGGCATGATATTCATGTGTGTATCTGTGTAGAGTTTTATTAGTAGAAATGAACATTTTGTCACAAAAATACTGAAAAGTATTTTCTAGAAATATTTTTATGTCATTACTTTGTTTTAAGTTTTTATGTTAAAGTTATCCTAAATTCAGCTTGTTATTTCATCGGCTAATTCAAAAATATTTTTACCCCTTTTTGACTCCGGCTTAAAGAAGGGTATATATATATATATATATATATATATATATATATATATATATATATATATATATATATATATATATATATATATATATATATATGTATATATATATATATATATGTATATATATATATATATATATATATATATATATATATATATATATATATATATATATATATGTATATATATATATATATATATGTATATGTATATATATATATATATTATATATATATATATATGTATATATATATATATGTATATATATATATATATATATATATATATATATATATATATATATATATATATATATATATATATATATATATATATATATATATATATATATATATATATATATATATATATATATATATATATATATATATATATATATATATATATATATATATATATATATATATATATATATATATATATCCTTCTTTAAGCCGGAGTCAAAAAGGGGTAAAAATATTTTTGAATTAGCCGATGAAATAACAAGCTGAATATATATATATATATATATATTCAGCTATATATATATATATATATATATATATATATATATATATATATATATATATATATATATATATATATATATATATATATATATATATATGTGTGTGTGTTGAAAATTTCACCTCAACTCGTCTGCATTACATTTCCCAATTTTAATTTCGCTATGAAAAAAAAAGAATTTTAATTCAAGAGCGCAATCTCTTTCGTTTTTCCATCAGTAAAATGTTAACTTGCAATTTTTACTCCTTCGTTTATTTCCAGTCTCACGGGATTTGGTTACGCAATTTGGACCTAGCCGCTGATTTTGCAATTTTCAGCGACCAACTGGCCCTATAATATACCCCAAGAATGCTGAATAAACTAATTTACTGAGTATATTGCACATCCACTTTAGACAGTCAAGTTTCTAAAGATGTCTAGTCAATCTTTTTGCCAACCGATTTAACATTTTAAACATTCATAGCAGGGTCACTCTATATTCTAATTTTTAACATCAATAAAATGAATATTTAAAGTAATCAATTTCTCTATTGCATACTGTTTGCTAAGCATATCTTCAGCATATTAAAACTGACCTAGTTTTTTCACACTTTCAAGCAATTTTGGGTAGCCACTGAAACTTCGGGATACCTTCGACGATATATGCGGGAGATTGTGGTAGATACCGCTGTATAAGTATATATTTATATACTCACGTTCAAAATTATGAAATTTTGCATATTTGTCGAATTTTATGAAAAAAAAACTAAACAAAATGAAAAACCACTGCTTTAAGAGAAAGTGGCAAATTTTTTATATTTATATACTGAAGTTCAAAATTACGGTATTTTGCATATTTGTCGAATTTCATGTAAGAAGCTAAACAAAATGAAAAACCACTGCTTTAACACAAAGGTGCAAATCT
>CM063502.1:43839661-43882161 GCA_032207245.1 Pardosa pseudoannulata | reverse complement strand
CTGAATACATTTTTAATCCTCTTATTTTAAGAAAATGTGATAAAAATGGTTTTCATTAGATATGAAAACCATAGAATATCTCATTGTAAATGCATTCTCTAAGACGTTTAATCAGCTGAAAAAGAAATCGCTAATAATTTTACAGGATGAATTTAAGAGAGTGACAAGAATTAAAGTATTTTTGATTATAAATATTTACTTTGTAATAAAATAATATTTCATTAGATATGAATGATTAGATATTTCATTAGATTAGAATGATATTTCATGATATTTCACTTATTTTAAGAAAATGTGATAAAAATGGTTTTCATTAGATATGAAAACCATAGAATATCTCATTGTAAATGCATTCTCTAAGACGTTTAATCAGCTGAAAAAGAAATCGCTAATAATTTTACAGGATGAATTTAAGAGAGTGACAAGAATTAAAGTATTTTTGATTATAAATATTTACTTTGTAATAAAATAATATTTCATAACAATACATAGAAATTGTTTAAAGTGGTAGGTTAACATTTAATTATTATTTGTTTCAGATGTCTTAAGAAGTGTTAGATTTAATTTTGGAACGTAATCTATCCATATGTCAAAAAGTCATATTTAAGTTTTAATATATCTATCAAATCAAATTCGAATCAAATCAAATCAATAAATTTTTAAAAAATTCAAATTTTTTTAATTTTGATTTCCTGATTAATTTATCTTTGAGTTTTGTCAAAATTTAATCACGAAGGTTTTAATAATTACTAAGCTAAAAAATTCTTTATTTATTCTTATTTAAGCTAAAAAATTCTTTATTTAAGCTAAAAAATTCTTTATCCATATGTCAAAAAGTCATATTTAAGTTTTAATATATCTATCAAATCAAATTCGAATCAAATCAAATCAATAAATTTTTAAAAAATTCAAATTTTTTTAATTTTGATTTCCTGATTAATTTATCTTTGAGTTTTGTCAAAATTTAATCACGAAGGTTTTAATAATTACTAAGCTAAAAAATTCTTTATTTAAGAATGATATTTCATTCTGGGGAATATATTTTCAAAATTTATCCTCATAGTTAAAACTTCAAAATATTTAAAATAAAAAACACCTAAGAATATAAAGTTTCAGGCTTGAAACTAAATAGAAATTGAATTCAATTATTAATTTGAAGTTACCGATACTTGGAAAAAAATTTGAACTAAACGAACAGGAAGAGGGTGTGACATATGCAGTCAGTATAACATACATGTTCATGTAATCATCGTAAATGTATGCAATTTCGATATTTTCCCAACAATTCTACTGGAAAAATTTAAAGGACAAAAATTAAAGAATTTCTGCCTATATATATTTCTCTTGTAATAACAATATATTTCACAACATTACATAGATGTTTTATTATGAAAGGGATAAGTTAACTGCTAAATGTTATTTACAAGGGCTGATTTCATTTTGATTATATATAACAGAAAATAAATATAATCTCCAATTAAAAAATAATTTCTAACATAGACAATTGTTGCCACTACTGCAATTTTCTATGAAAAATGTGTATTTTCAAATTTTAAGATATGACATTAGCTGAAATACTTAAGAAGCTTTTCATTTTATACGAAAATTGTTAATCCATTAATACCCTTATCATTTCTGCTGAATACTAATTGATGAATGTATTAAACCTAAAGTTTTATTCAACTCAGGTCGTAATCCGTCTTATAAGTGAAGTTTTTTAAAATTTATATCTGTATTTTACTGCAAATATTTCACACATATCACGAATCCTATTTTAGTTTATTATTTCAAACCTAGAATAATGCATATAAAGCAATGACAATTTTGTAAACCAATGCACTTATTGTATTCTCATCTACAAATATTCTCAACTCTATTTTGAAAGATTTATTCAACATAATCCATCATTGCGATTTCCCCCTTTTTCCCTATCATCCTCATACTTTTCCAAAGTAGAAGCCCGTTTAATCCTTCAATTTGGAAACGTGTTTCAAGTGCGTGTAAGTTATCCAGCAGCCGTGTGGATTACATTATTATTAATAGAAAGCGTAAGCTTTTGGAAACTTTACCCGCAAATGATTTTCTTCATAATCTTTACAAATCCAATTACCCAATCAGGAAGAACGGGATATATTCTAAGATTGAAATTTTTTTTCATGCTAAAAGAATTTCTTTTCCTTTTCAACAAAACAGTTTTAGATGAATGTGAAACGTTTCATCAGATATTTCTTGCTAAATAGCTTTCGCGAAATTGGAAACAACGATTTTCTAACATATATGTGTTAAAGTTATTCTCCCTGAATGCCTTATCACACGTTATCTAATGCATGTTGAAAAATCAACAGATTCAGTTTACAATTCGTTCTCCAGGTGAAGAATACGAGGATTTCTCGTGATGAATTAGAAAACTTTTCGGATTTCTTGTATTATAGCGAAAATTTTCAATTCATTAAACGCCTTATCACTTTTCAACTTTAGGCAAAATAAATTTCGGTTGAATATTTTTCACTATCACACGAGATATCCGTCCATTTTTCATCTAGAAAAGGAATAGCAAACAAGCTAATTTTTCAATGCACATAGACTGACATGTAAAAAATAACTTACGTTGATATGAACTGACATACAGTGGAGCCTCGAAATATCACTGCTGTATTATCCCTTTACCTACATTGATCGTTCGATTCACTTAACCCCCAAATTTATTCCTGTAGAACCAATGTAATAACACACTGTTCTGAAACGCTATGCTTGCGTGGGACCTGCTGCCTACTTTACTGGGACAGGTGCTTTTGGTCTTCTCAGAGGATGCATTAAAATACCTCCGAAAACTTTTCGGACAAAAAAAAATTTATTTACGAGATTGAATAAAAAAGATTAAAGCATAACGAAATATCATATTTTGAGTCTTGTCGTCTCAGAGCCTGACGTAAGCAGATCAGATGGTCGAGCGTTCCAAATCAAAATATAACCGACGTTGTGTTCTCTCACATCGAACAGATAGGTCTCTTCCAGTCGCAGGCTCTGTGTCGACTGCTCGAATTCAACTGTTCTCTCTAGATCTTCTCTCCCTTCCTCGGGGGGGGGGGGTCAGATTCTCCGAAACTTGATTCCTTCCGAAAAGAGAAATCCTCACTGTCAGATGCACTGCGAAAACAGACCAGCGACACATCCGAAAACCTTATCAGCATCCTTTAGTCGGCAGGCTCCTATTTTCCCAAGGAACGTCGGGTAGAAGGGGTCAATGGGGGCGATTTTGCAGATATCATGAAGGGCTCAAGCGAAACAAGTCGTGGGTGCAAATTCCTTACAGCCAATATTATTTTTTTCGCATTATCGCTCCCGGAATTGTTTCCCACATCTATCACCGAAAAATATCTGTCTAATAGCTTTGTCTTCTCGATTTTTTTAATTATAAAACTTTGAGTTGATAAAAATATTTCAAAGTCTTGCAGATGGCGAAAAGTTTTTTGATTCATTATAGATCTTTCCTACATCACCAGATATTTTGTTTTTTAATGGTGGTGATTACTTGGGTTAGATCCATTATTACTTCGTCCGAATACTAAAAAATAACAACCGTACCAACAAGGCTTATAGATACAACCATTATGTCATTAATTCATTTAGTCTGCTTTGATCTAGCGTGAGAAGATAGGCTGCTTTTGTTATAGTTTATTTCTATCACTGTTTCTGTAAAGAGGTTTTTCGTGGTGTACACCTGTGTTTTGCATATTAACACTTTATGTAATAGCCTACATAAAATCTGATTTTATCTCTGTTTATTCAGTTCCCTGCTCTTATTTTTAAATACTGTACCTTTGAGTAAGTTTCCTTCATATTATTAATCTTAATTGAATCTATTTGCTATTAATTTTGCTTCAACGTCGTATATGTTTTTGTGACTTGATCTTTCTTTTGTTTATTGATTGATATTTATTACTACGTAATATTAATTACACTCGCTTTTTGCAACATAATTTACATCCTTTCTCCAGTCTTCAATCTGTTTATATATGTTATTATGACACTCTTATTTTTACTATTTTGATATTTTTATATGATTGTTTAGTTTCTTTTCACCTATATTTATCTGTATATATTCATTGCTGCCGTTTTTGCCATCTTAGCATTGTTACTTTCACTTTTAGTAGTTCTCATCTTGTTGTATTAAATCTGTTTATATTTGTTACTACGTCATCCCCGGTTTAATATTTTGGAATTTTTTCATTTTTTTTCGTTCCTTCTAACCTAGCGCCGATTTGTTTGTTACATTCCCATTCCCGATTTTACTGCAATAACATCGCTTTATATTAACTTACTTTGGTTTTTTTCTTTGATGACATTTGTTGCTATTTCATTCCTCCTTTTTCATTTCTGTTATTCTAAAACTACCAGTTTTCCCCAGAAATATGTCATGTGCGAAGAAGAAATGACGAATTTTACAAAAGCGACTAGGGTTGATAAATAGAGTATATAAAACATCAGAAAATAACATCGATATCCCTTGACATTTGGATATGGCTCCAAGTACACTTACATCTCTACTAGTACTTGCTTTTATAAACGGAGCAAAGAAACAAGTGTACCAGCAATTGCAAGTATCATCTTATTCAGAGTTGGAAAGTGTCTACCTGTAGTAGTATTAGAAGACAAGGGCTTTAAATATTAGCATCGATGGTGATGTCCTTCAAAAATGGGTAAGAAGATCACCGCTAAGACTCCAATAAAAATCTTTATGACTTCCAAAGCCTAGTTATTATGACTCAAAGATAGGCATTTAAAAAAGATAGAGCATGGACTCAAAGATAGGCATAGGCCGGTGTAATCACGCGAAGCTTTCTCAAAATCAGAATTACTTTAATAGTTATACTGCACAATTAAATCACTCATACATTGCAACCAGGCAAATCGTGTGCATAAATCTAGTATTAGTTATAGTTTTTTAAAAGTTAAGAAGCATTCTAAAATTCAATTATATTTTATAAAATAACAAATACTTCTTCCAATTGTTCTTGTAAACATTTTATTAAAAAATCGCACATTTTATTACATATTTACATGTACGTAGGTGGTTGAAAAAGTGAGATAATAAGAGCTCTGACGAGTGCACTGATTTTCTGTACGAATTAAATTATCTATCTTAACAAATCAGGTGATTACAGCCTTTGGAAGACAATTGCAAATTAAGCTAAATGTATCGTTTCGTTCCGAAGTCTTAGAAGATGAAGGCGTTAATCGAAACTTGGTAAATGATTGTAGTGCATATTGGTGTAAAACGTTTGCGTTTAATTAAAATGTCTCTAGCTAATATTTAATTGTCTTCAAAACATCATCTGAAGTTTATTTAATCTGAAGTCGTTAGTTGTTTGGGGATCATCAGGGTGTGCTGCTGTCCACATGGCTTCAGTTTAAGCAAAGATAAATATGCTTATGGTGAGAGTTATTAACACATTGTATGCGGGAAGCGTTCTAGTACGGGTTAGTGTAACAATACGGTTTGTTTGTGGGTACAAAAATAACGGTATATACAGGAAAACGAAGCCGAATGTTCTTGTGTACTACATAGATCCTGTAAAAATTTTGGCGTCTTATACAGTTCCACAAAGACAAAAAGGATTAAATATATGTATAAAAAATATATGATGTCGCAAAGGAATGGGTAACTGATCAATTACCTGAAACTAACATTCCAGATCCAGGGTCGCCCAGATCAAGTACACAAAAGGCACCTAAATAAAACCCTCCTGGAAGATTATCATTGGATATGCGGGAACTAATTTTAGAGAAAATTGTTACTACTGGGAAGAAGAGAAAGCCGCAATGACAATATCGTGTGTGTGCTGTGAAAAAAGTGTGGAGTGAAACATCTTACATATGCAAGTTTTGCCGTGTAACTCTTCATAGAGGAAAATGCTTTGAACGTTACCACACTGTAAAACATTATTAGTTTTATGATTGCTCTTTTCAATTTTTTATATAATGTAAAAATGTTTATATATATATATATATATATATATATATATATATATATATATATATATATATATATATATATATATATATATAACATAATTTGAAAAAATTAAAACTATATATTACTATTTTTATTTGATTTTTCATATTTACGATACTGTTATAAATTTATCCACTAAAAAATATATTTTTTTCTTACAAAAATCATATGGTTGTTGTTTATATATTTCTATTTATATATTTGTTTATATATTTCAATATAGAATACGAATAGTTGGTTAAAAATTACATGATTTTCGATCTATTGAGATTTAACGGAATAACTACATTTAAGTGTATAACGCCCGCTCCCGGTACAATTCCGCTGCGAAATGTACACGCTTATAATGTGTTAAAATACTCCAACTAAAGTCTTGATCATGCACAAATGCATTTTCATATCTATGGATCGTTGAAGAAGCACTTGAAAAGCCACTATTTTAGAATTGGTTTCGAAGCTAAGAAAACTGTTTTGTTGTGATTCTACGATCTTCACACTAATTTCTAATACATAGGTTTCTATAGATTGGTCTACAGATGGAACATATGATTCAATAACCACTGTAACTATGCGAAGTTAGTAATATACATAACTGCTTAGTACCACTGAGTATCTCTTCAAATTCTTAAATAAAGGATTTTTTCTCGAAAGAGTTGTTACGTAACTTTTTGATCTACTCGTATTTCCCCCATTCATCGTTTCCTACTTCCACCTGCTTGAACAATGATGGATCAAGTTTCGATTTTACTTGTATGTCGAGTATTAAATTTGAACTTTAAAAATGCAATATTTTAAACAATCTCCTATTGTAGAATTTTACATAGTTAAATAGACTTTTTGGTACATGGCATGGAAAATATTGGTCTATATTATTAAAAATATTTCCCATCTGCTTCCAAAACTTTTAATGATACAATTTTTCTTAGTTGTTTAGTAAGTACTTTTTTAAGGTATGTTAAAATTGTATACGCATAGAATTTCATCTTCAGGATAAAATATTATGAATAGCTTAATGCATAACATTTTATTTTAAATAGTCAAGTTATTTCTTGAAATAAAACTTTCAGTTATGTATGATCGTCTCCTTTTTACGAGAAATTTATCTTGTGCTTTAAATGTAATTTTTTTATATTTTAATATATATATATATATATATATATATATATATATATATATATATATATATATATGAAAAACAATCTTATTTTAAGAATTTTCTATTCTTTCGTGGAAATAAAGTGAGACATAAATGCAAGCATTATAACAAGTACGTATAATAGTTGGTACTTTTTGACTTAAGCTCTACTTCATGAAATTTTAATTTTTCCTGAAAAAGTGCATTAATTTCATGCCAATTCTAATCAACTTTTCTTTAATATTCTACACTATTACTTCAATATTTTCAAAATAAGCTTTAATCTAAGAAATGGAGATAAAAATAAAGCACTTTTTTTCCCAAAAGCAATCAGAGTTTCATTTACATTTCCCTCAAATTTATTACCTCATCATTGCAATTAACGCTTAGTTAACTAAATCTATAGTATTTTATTTACCTTAAAAAATTCATATAAACACGGTAGCTTTTATCTTTTTCTCTTCCAAAAAATAAAGGGAATGTGAATCATTAATTCCATTTTTGCTATCACAGCATGAATTTTTATCTATTTTTCTGCCACTTCAGTATAATGGAGCATTGAATAAATCGAAAAAATAGAAACAAAAGACTTGTTAGAAGGGATAGTAGCATTTTCTTTCTGATCAAATTCTTTCACTTAAATGGCAACATTATCGGAAAAATGTAAGAAAGATGAAATACTGCTCTTGCCCATAAATTTCTACCTTTTTTTTCATTTGGAACTTTCAGTTTTTCCCCACAACTATTTCGTGGTGTCAACCTGTTTTCTCATAAATAACTGGGCTACATAGCAAATATTCTAGAATAATATTTTTTCATATATATTAGTTATCTATTCACTATCGGTATCTTTTCCAACCGTATTATACTGAAAACGCAGAATAATTTTGCTAAAGTAATATATTCTTTGTTATTAACTTTTATAGAATATTTATATATAACATATTTCTCTGAGACTAAATACTTGTATAAAAGCGTAACCTACCGCATATTCTTGGAACTGTAATGTCTGTATTTTTAAGGTGGAATGCGTAATTAGCTCGGAATTTTCAGTTTCAGAGGGATGTAAATGGAATAGTTGTTCTTTTAGTTCAACTTGTAAACTATATGCATTCAAAAAAGTTTTTCATTTCAGTGTAAGTATAAATTTAAATACGAGACTAAGGCAATTACATTTATAAACAAGCATAGGAATTGTTAGAGAAATGTGTAACAGTTATTTAATCAAATAAACTTATATTTCTTAGTGAACTATAACTAAGTAATTGTTTATTAAAGTTTTAGGGTGTTGGAATCAAAATTCAATTGGCCTAACAGAAGTAAAATTTATAGTTTCATAAAAGATTGCTTTGTTTTACGATATTCTGATTAAAACACATTGTACAGTTAAATACTCTTTATATGGCACAAATTTATAAAAAATAAAAATAAAACATAAGCTATATTTATTGTAGAGCTTAGTAGCTATACAATTCGCTTAGCATCCAACGCAGTTATGTCTATTTGGAATCAATGATATTGGAATCTATGCTATTGGAATCAATGATACTATGTTTAGTTATAAAATAGTTTACTCATTGCTTTGAAGAAATTTTTATTGTTTATTATTGTCATTTTCGTAAACTAAACATTACAAAATAGGGTATTAAGAAACAAATGTTTTCACAATATTTCCCTGAACTTACCTGCATTGGCGTCTGAGCGACTCACATATAACTAAGCTATATTTTAAAAACATATAACTAGGCTATATGTTTATAAAATAGTACTAAGCCATAATATCATAAAATCTTTCTTCTTTGGTTACCGAGCTTTACTAAGTTCTAAAAGAGAATCCGTTTTCGTTGTTGTCTAGATATTCTGGGTACTGCTAAGGCAAATAAACCAGTGGTATGTTCGTCGATGAATATCTATAAAGTTTGTGAAGTGAATCTTTTTACATCTACAAAAAACGTAAAATAATTCGTCACTGTCAAAACATTCAAGAATTTAGAAGCAGCAGTATTTTAATTTCTATGGGCTTTTTTAAGGAAACACAGACTTTTTTTCAAAATTCTGGTGAAAGTTCTATTGATAAAAGAAGATATTAATATTCGTAGAAACAGTTATTCTAAAATTCTGATTAACAATGGAAATTGTTAATACAATTACAAAATTCTGGTGAAAGCTCCATTGATAAAATAAGATATTAAAATTTGTAGAAAGAGTTATTCTAAAATTGTGATTAACAATGGAAATTGTTAATACAATTACAAAATTCTGGTGAAAGTTCTATTGACAAAATAAGATATTAAAATTTGTAGAAACACATATTCCAAAATTGTGGTTAACAATGGAAATTGTTAATGTTACTTTCTCATTTAATTTAGTTTTTACTAATTTTTAAAGTTTTATCTTTAATAAACATCCTCAAAAATAGGGGTATTTCTTACAAAATAATCATTCGTAATATACAAACCAAATCTAATTTCGTTAGACATATTAATAAAAGATTTCCCAGAGTTTTAACTAATATATATCCTTTTTAAGAGTTCTTTATTTAATCTCTAAAACTGAAAAAGCCTTCATTAATTTAAATTATATCTTAAATATATTTCTTAAAGAACACACACATCTTGTGAATATCTTAACTTTTGTAAAAAAGCCCAATTCTTTATAAAGAATTCTCCATAGATCCTAGATGTTTACTTGGCAGTTTTATGATTGACGTTTTATAATTTTTGTATATGGTCCAAGGTCTCTTTCCCTTTTGCTTTTTTTCATCTCAGATGTTTTATGAATGTGTTAGTTGAAATTTTGTATCAATGCCAGCTTTTCACTTCTCTAAAACTTCCTTGTGATAAATTTCTTGTTTATTATTCTCTTATATTTCTGAACTGTTTCAAAGACTCTTTTGTAAAATCGGTTATACTAAAATCAATAGTGTCTCGTAAAACTGAGCTTTGCAAGTTTTGATGCATTTAGCACAGTTTTTTTTTTACATACAATATGCTAATATGTGACAGAATACGTAATTTTTTATTCATTTTCGCAACGTATTAATAAGCTTTTTAGGGCTAACGTAACCAATATCGAGTATGTATATAGATTTTTTTTTATTAAAAATGCATTAATTATCTCAGTAATAGTAGCTGAATGTCAATTCTTTAGTAACATTCTTATCATAAGTTAAAAGTTTTCGTTGGATGTTTAGCATTACACATAGATGAAGAAAATCAAATGGTTGCAGAAAACCTCAATTCTTTCCTCATTATAATAACACTTAATAAATAATAAAATATTAATTACAAACAATTTGATAAAAGATAGATATTATGTATCAATATATTTCTCTATAATTGTGAATATTGTTTTCAAAAAGTTTATTTTTAATTCTAGAACTCTATCCTGATCTCATTGAAAAATTCTTCTATTGTTATATTTATGAGATAATTCTTTTAAAATTTGCAAAAGCAAAGAAAGACTATTAACACATTGTATGCGGGACAAGTACTAGTACGTTTTCTGACGACTGATACTTGAGCGAGGGTCACGTACTAGTACGGGTTAGTGTAACAACATGGTTTATTTGTGGGTACAAAAATAACGGTATATACAGGAAAACGAAGCCGAATGTTCTTGTCTACTACATAGATTCTGGAATGTAAAAATGTTTATATATAACATAATTCGAAAAAAATAAAACTATATACTACTATTTCTATTTGATTTTTCATATTTACGATACTATTATAAATTTATCCACTAAAAAATATATTTTTTGTTTACAAAAATCTTATGGTTGTTGTTTATATATTTCTATTTATATATATTTGTTCATATATTTCAATATAAAATACGAAAAGTTAGTTAAAAAATAAAATAATTTCCGATCTATTGAGATTTAACTGAATAACTAAATTTACACGCAAAACGCCCGCTCCCGGTACAATTCCGCTGCGAAATGTACCCGCACAAAATGTGTTAATACACATGCTTGCCCTTTTAAAAAGTTTTATTATACCTTAAAGTTATTTTAGTTTTAAATAGCTTATTATTTTAATTACAAAGGGTGCAAAGATTCGCAAGGATAGCGTTGTAAATTTAAGCAGAATAAAAATTCTACTTATTTTATTTTATAAATCACCACTTTCGATTTCACGAGTTTATGATAAATCCATATATTTATTCGGTATACTTCTATTATATCTGCTTTGAAAAAAAGTTATGCTATAGCATCATTTTATACATATTGTCACCTGGAATAGACGTTTGACATTTTTAACAAAATGCATATATACGTATAAAAATATATAAAGATTAATTTTCAAAATAGCTGACATCTAGCCACTTGCAACATTTATTAAAAGCCTTTGAATAGCTGACACCTAGTTATTCGCATATTTTGCATTTCTTTATACCGACTAAAATGGAATTATTTGCATTAAAAATCCATTATTTTGTACTTCAGGAGAAACTGAATCAAATGGGAATTTTTATTTAAAGCTACAATAAAGTAGTATTAAATACAAGGGTAAAAATTCTTTCTTATTCTTTGTGTTTTTATAAAAAAGAAAGTATTTTGACTTTTATTTTGAATTGTAAAATCCGGTTCTGGTATAAATTTTAATTTTCAACATTATATTTTAATCACAAATGTAACTGAACGGCGAATGTTTTACCGAACAATACTTCTTTCTATCGAAAAAGGCTAACGATGTTAGCTTAGTTAACTTTCTTGTATGTTTCAACAAAATGTTTCATTGAACTGTATATAAGAGATTTGAAAAAAAATTTTCAATTTTACAACTCCTCTTCAACCTCCACTCAAAATACAGTTTTTTTAAATTAATTTTACAATTTACACTAAATCAAAAATTTGTGATGAAAATCACACTCAGTTTATTTAATTTGTGATTAAGTGAATGTTTCAGTCTATTTAGTATGAATGTTATGTGTTTCCTTTGTGTTTTCTTTGTTAATTCAATTAGATTTTAAATATTCAATTTTTGTAAAATTTTTCCTCAAAATGTTGTTTTTGTTAATGTATCAATTTGTTGAGTTACGATCCCCTCGCCAGATTTCAAACGCCACGCTGCAAGCACGCCACGCACGCAAGCTGCAAGCACGCCAATTTCGCCAAATGTGGTTGAAGCACCAACAAGATCCATGATTAGAAACAGGAGAGTGGGCTAAGAAGAGGAGTTGAAAAAACAATCAAAGTAGCCTTCAACCAAACGACAATTTTCTTATTAAACAAAATGATCATTATAATCTGTAGATCATTTTGTTTATTTTATGTAAGATTTTTCATATAAGCATTTCTTTATTTATATAAAACTAAATTCAAACTTGTCAGAATATATACTACAGAAAAGTTTTTGAAGAGCAAGTGCTTTAGCTCTAATGTCACACGATGCTTTAGTACTATATCTAACTTTTATGTGTTATATAAAAATATATATAACACATAAATGTATCTTCCATGTAAATGTATAGGTATCTAAAGAATTAGGTGAAGCTTAAGAGCGCAAAGCATCTTTCGAGATAAAAATGCTTCATTATAATATTATAATTTTGATTCGTTATAATTTAAAATTAAGGGTTTTTTTAAAAAAGAAAATTTTTCTTGCATCACTAATAAAGTTCTAAGTTTATGAAAAAAGTGTTTACTTTCTTTATATGAAGCAATACACAAAATACACAAAGTGTATATATCAAGTAAATAATACAAAACCACTTATTAAAATAGCTTTTGAAATTTGTAAATTAGGAACTAAATTTTAATATCAAACAGAAGCGAATTATGTTTTTAACTATGCGAATCTCATTTACATTAATATGGGTGATATATTTTATTTCATGGCAGGATAAAGAATGTTTATTTTTATTTTCAGTTTTAATAGTTTTTAATTTATTTTTAATCTTTAAATGTCAAATATATTTAATGTTTTATGATTACAGATTAAAATAAATTATTTAGTGTTAAAATTTGTCATAAAAATTTAATTTCTGATATACATATTACAAAATTTATCTTGAGGATAAGTAATTATATTTGATAAATAATTTTATGCTATTTTTTAATAAAAATATACCACTTGAAATAACATAGCAATTTTTTAAGTTACATTGTTATGAAATTGCTTATTCTAAAAGGAGACATTTTTAATTTATGATGAATCAAGTAAGTTCTTAAAGAAATATTTTTCTTTATATTTTCACGATAATTATCGTTCGAGATAATGTACGCCTTGTATATTACATTCTACTTCTTTCTAAATCACTCACTTTAATATATGCTCATATTCTTTGATTCTAGTTTATTGCAATCACTTTATCAACACGCCTTTAAGCATTACCATTACCATTACCATTAATTATAATAGTGGATAAATCTCCATTTTCTAAAAACAATTGCTGAACATAAGTAGTTTATAGATAATGCAAAAATAATTTAAGGCACATAAATTAGTGTGTTTATGACGGAAAGGAAGAAATTTTTGTGGCATCGATCGGCGGCTTTTCTTCAGTTTCCAAACCCATCTAGATAGGAAAACTTTTTATTTGTTTTTCCTAACTATGATAGCTTTTCGTGGAATGGAATTTCGAATTTTCCTTTTGTCCTTTATTTCTACCGTTGTGTGTTTGTCATCAGATTTAAGTTTAGAGAAAAATGTACGTATACCTTTTCAACTTCATTTCTGTCCGAAGATCCCCCCCCCATCAAACTAAACGTAATTGTATGTTTTAACATTTCATTTGAAGCTGTCATATTTGGGAATTTTATGTTTCTCAAATATACAAAGGTCTCGAAAAATAATACTTTTATCTTGAAAGAAATAAGAAAAATATAAAAGATATTAGTCATTTTTAAAAATTAACTTCCCTCTAAAGAAAGCATTTGATTACTTCCTAATATTATTTTGCTAAATTTCTGTGAAATGTAAACACAGCCTCCATGATTGAAATGGGTGTTTAAATTTTGTTTAATGTAAAATAGCACAATAGAAAATACTTCCATGCACATCCGATGAAGATTTATAAATAACAGGAGAATTCTTCATAATTTATGAGGGAGTCTTAATTAAAAATAATGAAACTGAATTATTTATACGAATACAATAAATGAAGATCCGATACCATTGTTTACAAAGTAAAATATTGATATGAAAATCAAGTTCAGAAATAAATAATTTGCTAATGAATAAAATCGAATAAAGCTAAATATAAAAATGTGAATCTATCTAATGAAAAATGCAGTATATATTTACGTATTTCCTACTTTAGGAAGAAAATTATAAAATAAAGTTAAATTAAAAGGTATTTGAAAATTCTATTATGCAAATATGCAAACCAAATTTATATTTGAACAAAATGAGGATTAAATATCAAATATTAAATTTAAAAGACCTTGTAGCTAAAAAATGTTTTGATTAACATTTTTATTTTGATCTTGTTTGCATTACAAGTATTTCTCTAGTGTTTTCGTAAAAAGGTAAATAAGTTCCAAATAACGTTTCTAGTTTTGTTATTGGTGACAAAGATAAAAGCTTCCTGGAAAATTTAATACTCTGAAAAAAAGTGTCCCAAATCATGCGTTCTAATTGCGAAAATTAATTTGTTTTATAACACATTTATCGTATAAGAACCACTTGTGAAAGTATGATTTATACTTCAAAATGAAAAATACATAAAAATCAAACATATTCAAACTCATTTATTGCAAGCACAGATTTTAAGGAAATTTGGATCTAACGAAAAATTTTATTTATCTTTTGTTGCGAACATAACTCAGATTTAGCAAGGAATTTTTTCCTTAATCTTCTTGAATATTTACTCTTTCTTGCTGTCAGGAAACAATTCAAAGGAACTATTTGTGGGATTTAGAATTTTTATTAACTATTTAGAAATGACAGCATTATAATTTCAAGAATTTGTTAAGATTGACGATGATCAGGTTACAACAGAAGTCCCAACTGAAGAAACGATCATTGAAGAAATAACGGACTCAAGAAGACATCGCTCTTTGCATAAGTTGAAAACAGTGACTATCAATCCATCTGCGAAGCAATGTAATATGCTAAAAAAATACAAATTTTCTTGAAGTCCAGAGCTGTCAGAGAAATGATTTTTCCATGTCATGAGTGTTGTGTTTTGAACAATTGCTGAAACGAGATAAAACTTTTTTACATTTGATACTTGGCAGTAGATCCGATACACCCCAATTTTATAGTAAAAGTGTCTTGGTCACTTTGTTTTTGTTATAAACGAGTTCAACTTTATTTATATTTTTCGTGTTGCATATATTAGTTCTACCTTTACTACTGATGCGATAAAGTGAATTTTTTAACAAAATATTTCAACTCTTGAATGTATTTTATGCTCCAAATAGCAAACTAATTATGAGATATGTTCTCCTTAAGTAGATGTCACAGAAAAATCGACATTGTGATAATTCTCATTTCAAACAGAAATTTTTCAAATTACCGATTATTTTTCTTATTGGCAAAAGGGAAGGTCAAAGAGAAATAAACTATTTAATCCATTATTTAGATCTATATTTTATATAAGTTTCTAAAAGAGGTCAATAAGTATGAAAACTTTAATAAAATAAAAAATTACAATTTCAAGACTATGTTATGATTGACGACGATCGGATTACAACAGAAGTCCCAACTGAAGAAACGATCATTGAAGAAATAACGGACTCAAGAAGGCATAGCTCTTTGCATAAGCTGAAAACAGTGACTATCAATCTATCTGCGAAGCAATGCAACATGCTAAAAAAGTACAAATTTTCTTGGAATCAAGAGCTCTTAGAGAAATGATTTTTCCGTGTCATGAGAGTTGTGTTTTTAAAAATTGCTGAAACGAAATAAAACTTTATTACCTTTGATACTTAGCATTAGACCCGATACACTTCAATTTTATAGTAAAAGTGTCTCGGTCACTTTGTTTTCGTTATAAACGAGTTCAATTTTATTCATATTTTTTCATGTTGCATATATTAGTTCTCCCTTTACTACAGATGCGATAAAGTGAATTATTTTAACAAAATATTTCAACTCTTTAATGTATTTTATACTCCATATAGCAAACTAATTATGAGGTATGTTCTCCTTAGGTAGATGTCACAGAAAAATCGACATTATGATAATTCTCATTTCAAACAGAAACATTTCAAATTAACAACCGATTATTTTTCTTATTGGCAAAAGGGAAGGTCAAAGATAAAAAATTACAATTTCAAGACTATGTTATGATTGACGAAGATCGGATTACAACAGAAGTCCCAACTGAAGAAACGATCATTGAAGAAATAATGGACTGAAAAAGACATCACACTTTTCATAAGCTGAAAACAGTGATTATCAATCTGTCTGTGAAGCAATGCAATATGCTAAAAAAATATAAATTTTCTTGGAATCAAGAGCCGTCACAGAAATGATTTTTCCATGTCATGAGTGTTGTGTTTTGAACGATTGCTGAAACGAGATCAAACAATTTTACCTTTGACACTTAGCAGTAGACCCGATACACTCCAGTTTTCGTTATAAACGAGTTCAACTTTATTCATATGTTTCGTGTTGCTTACATTAGTTCTCCCTTTACTACTGATGCGATAAAATGAATGTGAATTTTTTTGAACAAAATATTTCAACTTGTGAATGTAGTTTATGCTCCAAATGTCAAACTAATTATGAGGCATGTTCTCCTTAAGTAGATGTCACAGAAAAATCGACATTGTGATAATCCTCATTTCAAACAGAAACATTTCACATTGTTAACGACCGATTATTTTTCTTATTGGCAAAAGTGAAAGTCAATGATAAAAAAATTATTTAATCCATTATTTCGATCTGTATTTTATATAAGTTTCTAATAGCGGTCAATAAGTATGAAAAATTTAATAAAATAAAAAAATGAAAGTAATTCTTCCTACGTTAAGTTCAATTTAATTACTTTTTACACTAAGAAAGTAACTTCTAGTCAAAAACATATAATACATCTCTAAACACGTCATAATTCAATAAAAAATATAACTTTTATAAAGTATGATATCTGCTGAGTTATAATGTCGACTTATAATAAAGCCTAGCTAAGCAGAGGGCTTGAATGTGTTAAAAAGTACACCGGGCTACAATCTTTGTGCCGCATATATGCTGAATGGGTTGTTAGAATTCAACACCATTTTATGGTTATTTCTAAAATTATAATTTTAGAAAATTGAAAAGAGAGTTAATTAGAAAGAAAATTTAACACATTTTAGATATTTTGATATATTAATAAAGATTTGCATGCGTTTATTGGATTCTTGTTACAATCCTTTGTGTTTAAATAATGAGACTACAACTAGTGAATCAATTGCGTAGAAAGGTCACAGTCTATTTTTAGCAAATATGTCTTTGAAAAATCGAAAATGATATCACGATTTATTCGATGTCGTCACAGAAAACTTGGTAAAGAAAACGATTCAATGACAAATTAGCTGCCCCTCAGAATTCTAGGATTAATGGGTAGGAATGCTGTCCAATTTTTACATCCCTGAAGGGTTTCTGACAGTAGATAAATTAAATGTTTTAAGATTTCTGATAGTCTTTACTTTGTAAACCTAGAAAATATGGCTAAAAATATTCCTTCAATGTGGAACTTGTGCAGTCTTATGTTAGAATACGAAATAATATTAAAACTTGAAAGACGAGCACCAGAAAAAATATAAGGAGGACTTAATGTAGAAAAATACAACATTTCTCCCCAAAACGTATTACGAATAAAATTATTGTAATTATTTAAATGAAGAAATATTTAGTTTTTACTGGGAAAATATAAAAAAATTCTTCTTTATTAAAAATCGCATATATATATATATATATATATATATATATATATATATATATATATACATATATATGTGTGTGTGTGTGTCTGTGTGTGTGTGTGTGTGTGTCTGTGTGTGTGTATTCATGCCTATCATTTTTAAGCTCATCTACTTTATGAAAATTGGTTAAGGATATTGTGTAATGAAATTTTTACCATTATTTTCTTACTATTACCTTTGTTTCCTACATTGCCTCGAAAACTAAAGTACTGTGCTTAAATCTTTTACTAATTTAAGGTGACTGTAGACATAAAAGTGGGCGAAATATCACTAAAATTTCGATAATTTAATCTCATTCTATTGTGAAGTATAATTTTGAAGTAGATCTAAAAAAGTTTTTTTAAAAAAGCTACAATGAATGTGTATCATTTTAAATTCTATTTTTAAATACTTAGATTCTTTGATAAAAAATATTATTGTTAGCAGCACTGATCACAAAATAGCCCGTAGTTTCTAAATGTTCTCACTTTATTGTGTTTTAAGTGCTCCAAATATTTTCTATCAATTCCATCTGTTCAAGTTACCATAAGTCTAATTATCACCACAGCAATCAGTACAAATATAAAAAAAAACTTCAAATAATTCTTCTACAAAAATATTCTGTAGTCTATGAGTATTTTTAAATCTTCATGTGCGTTTCTAGCAGTCATATCTCTTTAAAATTCAATGACTAGTTACATATATAACATAAAAGTTAATTTTAATTATTTTAATTAGAAAAGTATAATCGGTCCATTCCATGTATAAACAAAATATTATAGGAATTTTTGACAAGATAGGTATTACCATCATTATTATAAGTTCTTTCCGTGAAACAAAATTTTGTTCTTATTTCTGTAACGTACACTGTAAATAAAAAAGTCAGTGTTATGTGTATAAAAGATATTCATGAAATTTGTTATCAATCGACATATGAAAGCGAAATATATTTTAAAATAAGAACTATTTTATCTCCAAATCCGAACTACATTTGCATAAATTTATTAGTAATGGAATATTGAATTTCCAAGGCAAATGATTAAAAATAAAATTAATTAGTTCTGAAAGTTTACAAACATCTTAAGACAGGAATAAAAATGAAACTATAGGATTTGAGAAACAAAAACCGTAACTCATAAAAAAGACTTAAATGAGAATTTCATACTGTGGGTCAAATGATCAGGATGTACACAATAAAAAATATTGTTCAGAAGTCTTCCATATAAAGATTTGTATTTGCCTGTGTATGTAACATTTCTTTTTTCATTTATTGCTTTACATAAAATTTATTAGTAATGGCATATTGAATTTTAGAGGGCATTGATAAAAGCAAAAAAATTTAGTTCTGAAAGTTTACCGTCGCCTTAAGACAGGAAAACAGTTCAAACTATGGGATTTGAGAAACAACAAATCGTAACTGATAAAAAGGCTCAAATAATTTCATTCTGTGGATGAAATTATCACGATATACACAATGAAACGAAAACAAATTATTGATCAGAAAACCTCTGTATAAAAATCTGTATTTGCCTGTGTATGTAACATTTCTTTTTTTCATTTATTACTTTACATAAATTTATTAGTAATGGCATATTGAATTTCCAAGGCAATAGATTAAAAATAAAATTAATTAGTTCTGAGAGTTTACCAACATCTTAAGACAGGAATAAAGATGAAACTGTAGTATTTGAGAAACAAAAAAACGTAACTGATAAAAAAGACTTAAATAAGAAGTTCATACTGTGGGTCAAATGATCAGGATGTACACAATAAAAATATATTAAATCAGAAGTCTTCCATATAAAGAATTGTATTTGCCTGTGTATGTAACATTTCTATTTTCATTTATTGCTTTACATAAATTTATTAGTAATGGCATATTGAATTTTCAAGGGCATTAATAAAAGAAAAATAAATTAGTTCTGAAAGTTTACCTTCGCCTTAAGACAGGAAAAAAGTTTAAACTATGGGATTTGAGATACACTAAATCGCAACTGATAAAAAGACTTTAATAAGACGTTATACTGTGGTTAAAATTATCACGATGTACACAATGGAACGAAAACAAATTATTGATCAGAAAACCTCTGTAAAAAATTTGTATTTGAATGTGTATGTAACATTTCTTTTTTCATTTATTGCTTTACATAAATTTATTAGTAATGGCATATTGAATTTTCAAGAGCATTGGAAGCAAAATAAATTAGTTCTGAAAGTTTACCGTCTTCTTATGACAGGAAAAAAGTTGAAATTATGGGATTTGAGAGACAACAAATCGTAAGTGATAAAAAGACTTAAATGAGAAGTTCCATACTGTTGGTCAAATGATCAGGATGTACACAATAAAAATATATTGATCAGAAGTGTTCCATATAGAGATTTGTATTTGCCTGTGTATGTAACATTTTTTTCATTTATTACTTTACATAAATTTATTAGTAATGACATATTGAATTTTAGAGGGCATTGATAAAAGCAAAATAAATTAGTTCTAAAATTTTACTGTCGGCTTAAAAGGAAAAAGTTGAACTATGAGATTTGAGAAACAACAAATCGTAAGTTATAAAAAGACTTAAATAAGAAGTTCATACTGTGGATGAAATTATCATGATATACACAATGAAACAAAAACAAATTATTGATTTAGAAACCTCTGTATAAAAATTTGTATTTGCGTGTGTATGTAAAATTTCTTTTTTCATTTATTGATTTACGTAAATTTATTAGTAATGGCATATTGAATTTTCAAGAGCATTGATAAAAGCAAAATAAATTAGTTCTGAAAGTTTACCGTCGCCTTAAGACAGGAAAAAACCTGAAACTATGGGATTTGAGAAACAACAAATCGTAAGTGATAAAAAGACTTAAATCAGAAGTTCATACTGTGGATGAAATTATCACGATATACACAATGAAACGAAAACAAATTATTGATCGGAAAACCTCCATATAAAAATTTGTATTTGTCTGTGTATGTAACATTCCTTTTCTATGACGAAAAGAATAAATCGAAAAGCTAAATTTTCTTTTAGAGCAAAAGACTTTTCTCTCAAATTTAAGAGAAAAATTGAAAAAAATAAAATGAAAGTCGAGAACATGCCAAGAGTAAAGCCAGTGAAAGATTTCTCGGAGAACAAGTAGAAATCACTTTAAAAATTTTTCATATATGCTTGCAGACTGAACAATCAATCAACAAGAGGAGTAAAATAAATTACATTTAAAAAATATTGAAACGAATCATTTTAAAATTCACCAAATACTGAATATTTATAAAATTTTAGATTATTTTATTGTAGTATTGTTATTATAGTACAATCTATTAAGTGTTAAAGAATTAAGATGAATAATTTCTGCATTACGTGTCAACAGTATTTATATGTTGAAATCTAATTTGAATAATATTCACTTGAATTTATACCAAATAAAAAATACTAAAGAACAATAAAAAATAATCTTAACTATTATTATAATCCTCTGTTACACTTACGGACTAATTAAGTAGATTGTGTTTAATCTGAATTTATAAACAAGAATTTTTTAACGGTATAATCTTAGTTGAAAGCTTTGGAGCATTCAGAGCTTTGGTGGGTAATTAATCCACACGATATTTCAAAATGCATCTTAATCTTTCACTCTAAAAAATTTAAAAAAAATATTTTACAGAATTATCCAAGTAGTGTATGCGGAACAATCATTGCAGAAAAATATAACTAAGAAAATATTCCAAACATAAATGAATTAAGACTTTGTAATATAACTCTTAAGTAGAGATAAAATAGAGTAACCTATGTTAAACTACGATTTACAATTAAAAAAAGGCCTTTCATTACCTAAACGACATAACTTCTGTCACATTTATAGAAACACGATTCCGAATTCCAAAATCATTTGTCTCAGAACTACTGCTAAAACGTTGTTTCCGTAATTAAGAATTAGCTCAAACAGTTCCTTGAGAGAAATGATGATTTTCAATATTCTTAAAAGTAATTTTTTTCATTCTTAGGCAACTTTAAAGAAACTTTAATCAACAAGATCAACTTTAATCAACAAGAGGAGTAAAATAAATTACCTTTAAAAAATATTGAAACGAATCATTTTAAAATTCACCAAATACTGAATATTTTTAAAATATTAGATTATTTTATTGTAATATTGTTATTATAGTGCAATCTATTATGTGTTAAAGAATTAGAAAGAATAACTTCTGAATTATGTGTCAACAGCATTTATATGTTGATATCTAATTTGAATAATATTCCCATGAATTTATACCAAATAAAAAATACTAAAGAATAATAAAAATAATCTTAACTATTATTATGATCCTCTGTTACACTTACGGACTAATTAAGTAGATTGTGTTTAATCGGAATTTATAAACAAGAACTTTTTTAACGGTATAATCTTAATTGAAAGCTTTGGAACATTTAGCGCTTTGGTGGGTAATTAATCCGCAAGATATTTCATGCATTTCAATACATTTCATGCATATTCAATGCATTTTAATCTTTAAAGCTAAAAATTTTTTAAAAATATTTTACAGAATTATCCAAGTAATGTATACATAACAATCATAGCAGAAAAATTATAACTAAGAAAATATTCCAAACATAAAAGAAATAAGATTTCGTAATATTACTCTTAAGTAGAGATAAAATGGTATAAACTATATTAAACTATGATTTACAAATGAAAAAAGGCCTTCCATTACCTAAACGACATAATTCTTGTCACATTTCTAGAAACACGATTCCGAATTCCAAAATCATTTGTCTCAGAACTACTGCTAAAACGTTGTTTCCGTAATTAAGAATTAGCTCAAACACTTCGCTGAGAGAAATGATGAGTTTCAATGTTCTTAAAAGTAAATTTTTTCATTCTTAGGCAACTTTAAAGAAATAGACATTTGCAAGCAATGACAATAATTAAAAAAAATTACTGTGTGGGAGAAAAAGAAACAAGGTTGTTGTTGTTGTTGTTTCTCATGCCACTTGGACAAATCAAGCATGATTGAGCAGACTGGCTACTCGATTTATGTCGAAGGGGGTGCGCCTTTCGTTTTAATGAGCACCGTTAACCCATATTGGACAACTGTTCTATAAACAGGACAGCAAATAGAATTCCATTTAATAATAAAGTTATAAACATTATCTGAGTGGATTTTATTTTAAGACCTTTAAAATAGACACACTTTAGCATAGTAACAAAAAAAAACTGAGAAATCAAAATATATTGTATTTTAAAATTAATTTTTAGCAACCCCTTAAAAATTGTCATTTTTTAATCTTTAATATTATATTTATTATCATTTTTTTAAACATAGTGGAGGTTACTTGTAGTACTCCAGACATTGTCACTACATTAGTGAGTAACGCTAGGTACAGTAAACGGTATTATGACACCAAACACTTTATCCATTTTAACGATGATTCTTCAATTGATCCGCAAGATCGTTATTATAAAATTCGACCTTTTTATGACAAAATCAGCATAACCTTGAAGTAATTTAGTATATTTTCTGAAAATCTCACCATCGATGAAAGAATGGTAAAATATTTCGGAAAGCACAATTGCAAACATCTTGCAAAATAAACCTGTAAAATTTGGATATAAATTTTGGGTATTAGCATCCTACAACGGATATCCTTTTTCTATTACCCCTTACCAAAAAGGCCAGTTCAAGAACTGCAAAAGAAAAGCAACGACAGTGTGCTTAAAATGAAATGTTGAACTTTGCTTTGAATGTTTTCCCAAATTTCACCTATGAATCAGACTAATGCAATGTAAGTGATACTTGTTAAATTTTAGTATTGTGTATTGGACCGTTCGCCTAATTATAGAACATCTAATTACTTAAAAAATTTAAATTATTTTTAAAATTTTGGTTTCATATGATTAGTTACACCATATTAATGTTATGGATAAAGTTTTAAAAATTTTCAGAAATATTTAGTTGGTGGGGTACAATATGGGTTAAGGTGCAAGAACGACTTAGAACGACTTTGCTCAAAAGAGTCCTCGTAATTTTGAAGCAGGGACCAAGCAAAAGACCCATTGACCCGTCATCCCGATAGGTATTGATTGAGAGTTCATGGAGGACATTATGACCACGAACATATTTTAGAAACAAAGTAAATTTGTTAACTTAAATGTTACAAAGCTATATCAAAATGGTTGAAAAGTTTACACTGTAATTTTCGTCAAAATAATAAATATAAACTTTTAAATTATAAAAAGCATTTAACGTATTAGGCTGTGTCATCACATATCTTAAATGTTTATTAAAAATTGAACTTTCATTCCCTTTCACACGATAATCGCAGCGAATAATTCCTTTTTACACATACTTCTTTTTACGAGTATTTATGCAAAGAATATTCCATTTCAATACAGCTTAAATATACTAAGACATTAATGTATAATACCCTGGGTAATAAAGTTTTTAGTCGTTGCCTTCAGTACATTTTACCTCATTTTACTTACGAGCATCCATTATTCCGAGCTTCGCAGGAGAGCAATGTCTCTAGCAAGAAAATGTAAACATTATTCTATTAAGGTAACATTAGAAGTTGAATTTCAATTTTTAAACTCTCGATTTTTAACGGTATTTTTATTATGATAATATATAATGTTGTTACATAAAACATATAAGACAAAACACATCTAATAGAAAATCATTTTTGATTATTTGATGAAATTTTACCGTCCAACATTATTCATTGAAAAATTCTCCTCGTGCACAACATACTAACCAATTACTTTTATTTTTTAAATTTTAATTTTAGAATTTATATAGAAACAAAACTGGGTATATATTTTCAATTACGTTAAATGCTCTTTATAAAAGTGAATTATATAAAATCATATGTTTTAGCAACTGTGTCCGCAGTTTTACTGAATTGATTTTTCTGTAACTCGAGAACGTATTTTGAGAGAAAAGCATACCCAGTTTAATGACAAACACCTTAATAGAGAATCTCAAAAATTTTGAAAAAGAAATGCACAAACGTAATGCACCTATAACATTTCGAAATCACTTATTCCATACAAAAATCATCAAGGTGGAAAATATTATTTTTAAATGTCTAAAATAAGAGTACATGGCAATAAACAGGTTTTAGAGCCGTAAAGTAATCATGTCATTAAAAAATATATTCTTTTATAATAAAGAGTATGTCTCACTTGAATTTTCAGAACAAAAAACCATTTCATATTTTGGGTGAAAATACTTCATTTCGAAGTTCCTTCTCCTTTTAAAAATAATATTCTGTAATCATGTAATTCTTTATCCAGCATTTACCTTTTGTCTCAATTTCTTTGAAATACTTTTTTCTTCTATTTCTTAAAGATATTAGTAAGATTAATAAGTTATTAAGTTTTGGAACTCCACACAAATCATCATATATAAATGGCTTTCATGAAATTTACTTAAGTCTTACCTGTCCCAACTTTCTCTTTCCAGTATTAAGTATTAAATCACGGTCTAAACAGGGCATTGACCGAAAGGTCAGCACTCCTTATAATGTTTAATTGCCTTTTACAAAAAAAGCAAAATAAAAAATCTTAATTACAGCAAAGATTTTTATAACGGGGGATTATTTAAAATCTCTAGACGAATTTAATATCACTTCTCAAAGAAACCGCTTTTTCAAGTATCCATTTAATTTTTTTTCTGTTTCAGTCTAAATTTTTTCAAACCTTAAAGCTTTTTGAACAGTATTCTTTGCGAATCTTACTCCAGTAGTAGGAAAATTATAGCGTTGAAAATGTTTGTAAAGTAAAATTAAATTAACTGCAGTTTTCATAAAACGCAGTTAAATTAAATCAAAAAGTTTATTATTTTTCTTTACTAAGTGTACATTTTTTTTGGGTGTCTCCACGAAATAATGTTAAGTTTGCATGTTTAGTGGAAAGAAAAACTTCTGACGTCCATAAATAAAGAATTAAATTGATTAAGGTACGAAATGCTTCTTACATTGTGTTTCGATTTTGTTCTGAATTTTAAGAAAATAAGTTTGTGAGGTTTATGTATAAAAACGAAAGCAATCTGGGACTGGTGCTTCAAGAGAGTCGTAAAATCTAAGCAAAATATTTCTTTTAAAGCTCTTGGAGCTGGATTTCGTGTTTTTGACATTTTAATATCTTGGAATTCATTTCTTTTAACCGCACTCTTAAGAGGTTTCCAGGATAATAGTTCTTATTTCCTTAAAAATCAAATTAAAATAGAATTTTCCTCCTATCTTAACTTCGTTAAATAAATTGTCTAAACGAATAAAAAAACATGAAACTCCTGACAAGTCTCTCTGAAAGAGTTGTCTTTTAAAAATATCAGATAAGTATTTTAATATATTTTTTTTCTAGAGTCATCTTAAAATTTACTTGTTCCGATGTTTATTTGAAGTATGTTATTATTATTTTCTACATCGGCGTTTTCCTCTTGAAGTAGATATATCGAAATAGAATATTTTAATGATTAAATATTTTATATTCTTATATCCGACTAAATAAACTTTACCTTCTTAAATACATTAAATCAGTGGTTTGGGGCGCTTTATTTCTTAGTGTAAAATAAATAAAATTTTGAAAATAATTTTCAAATACTTATTCGTGAGGCATAAACATATTTTAATATCTCTATCAACTATTTAATTGTAGTGAAATAATTATTTGTTAGAACAGTTATTAGTGTTTATATCTCTGTATTTATGTTATTTCCCTTATTTTTAAAACTTAAGTTTATAAATTCAAATACATGTATATAAAAGCTTAATTACAGTCACCCAATCTAGTTCACCGTTCGCTGAATATCGGATTTCAATAAAGAATTTCAGAAAGAAACAACAAAATACATTAATAAAATTTAAAACCTTCGAGAAATTTATTTACCGTTTCTTCTACACAGAGAATTAAACACGTTCTTCATTTACCTACTTTTTATGCCAAGCTATCGTTATTGCATTTGACCTAATTTTTCAGGAGAAATAAACTGATATGAAGCAATCTCGGGAGTTTCATATACCCAAAAAGTTAATTATATTACTTACATTTTAGTTCACGTATGAGGAAAAGCGTCCCATTAAAGTTCATTAGTAACTGAATCTAATGTGCAAGGTGTAAAGAACTAGTATTGATTACACCTGTATTTTGTAATTTAAGTAATATGAACTAAAATAAAAATTTCAGATGTTTGATTTTGTATAAGGTAAAGGTTTTTTTTTATTAAAGAGATTATATTATTTCCCAAAGGTTAACTCTTATTTAGCGCAAAATCACACTAGAAATTTATCACTTACAACATTTGTTGCCTACTATGAATAATTCATTAGCTATTATTTCCTGTTTTAAAGAATGAAAATTTCTAATCGTGCAGTGAATTTAAGGCAATTTAGTTTAAATAAACAATGCGTACACTCACAATTTGATTTATATAATGATTAATAATTTAAACTTATTGATAGATTAAGAATACTTTTAAATTAATATTGTGGTACTGATTTCAAACAGGACAGCATAAAAGTTTTAGTGTGTGTATAGATTCTTTTAAACTAATGTATATGGAATGTAATTGTAAATACCTTAAGAAGTACAAGAAAATTCACAGTTTTAACTTATTATTTCATAAAGTTAATGATTGAAATTGTATTTCAAAATTTTTATTATACTATAAAAATTTAATATCTCTATATGAATGAGTGAAATTAAAAATTTGAATAATCTGTTTAAAAATCATAATTTAAGCTTAAGGAGATAGGTACCAGATCCTTTTAAGTTTAACCCTATGCGTACTCAAATAATCAGGTAGTTTTTATTGTACATAATGCGTTATATTTGTGCAGGAAAAATCAGTAATCAGTTACCATTTGGCAATACCGGAATCCATTTGGAAGTTTTCTTCTACGATTTGATTGACACAGTGAACTCTTTCTTCTTGCTCATACTTGTAGATTGGGACCGAGAGAAATTTAGTCGAGAATGGATGAAATTAAATTCTAGCATATCTAGAACCAAAGTTTTTTCAGTTCTCGGGGAGAATTAGTTATGAATGATACCGATTAATATTCTTTTCTTTACTCCAAATAAAGAACTGTTAATTAGTCTATGTTGACTTAATCCTCTGCTTATATCCAATTATGTGTTTCATAATTTACCAAACATTATGTTATATTATTTTTAAATATAAAAAAAACCTTTAGCAAATTTTTCCAGTAGTTAGAACTACAAAATGGGATTAACTTGAGTTTTGTGAGGAATACTGTTTTACAAAAATATATCTTTAGGGTAATCTTTTTATTTGTAACTACCTCCTAAGGTTAAGACAATTACTTTAAGTTATAACATTATAATAACTTATACAGGAAAACCTTTTGTCTGTTTCAATGATCCTTCGTATACCCTAGTGTTTTCTAAAATTAAATATTTCGGCTTGTAACTGTGAAAAAAAGAACACTGCTCACCTAAATTGTTAGGGGAGTATTTTGAATCAGCATCTTCGTACATACCTATATAATATTTTTCTTAATTACGTACATCATTTCTCTTCCTACTTTATAGGTGCTTGGAATAAAAACCCGTTCACTTTCATTAAGTAACTATAATAATACTCTGTATGACTGATTAACTCTTATAAATTCAAGAAAGGAAAATATTACATATTTTGATTTTACCTTTGAGCTATCCACTTTACCTAGTAAGGAAACAGACATGTGGAGCTTACAAATAATTTTGATCTATAACGTACTGTCCAAAGGATGGAGATTTAACAAAAGTATGGAAAAGTACTATCTGAAGTATGGAAGAAGGGCAAATACTACATGTTTTAATTTCACCTTTGAGCTATCCACTTTACCTAGTAAGGAAACAGACTTGTGGAGCTCTCAAATAATGTTGATCTATAAAGTACTATCCAAAGTTTGGAGATTTAACAAAAGTATGGAAAAGTACTATCCAAAGTATGGAAGAGGGGCAAATATTAGATATTTTAATTTCACCTTTGAGCTATCTATTTTACATAGTAAGGAAAGAGACAAGTGGAGCTCACAAATATTTTAGATCTATCAGGTACTATTCAAAGAACGGATATTTAACTTCTTTTACGGTGTTTATCTGTCAGCCTCTCTTAGATATTGAATTAAGTCATCCGCTAATACAGCAAAACTCATACGAGAAATCAAAACATCTTCATAGATATTTTGTACTATTTTCTTTTATTTAATTCTGATAACATCCCACGTTTAACCTTTACTAAAAAAAAGTTTATATTTCTTACATTTAGCAAAAAATACTACTGCATTAGAAAAAAACTAATGTTGCCACTCATTAACTTCAGCGAGAAATGTATAAAAATAAATACCAAATTCCATTTTCAATTACTATAAAAATATCATTTTTCAACCAGAATGTCACTTTTTGTTTTATATAAGAAAATAATTTTTCACTATTATTTATTAAATGTTACTCCTTTTGAATTTTCAATATAAAATAAAAAGAATCAAATTTGTTTTTAGTTGACATAAAAAATATCCTTTTTCCTTTTAAAGTAAAGCATTTTTTTAATTTTAGTTAAAAGAAAATCATTAATTTACATTCTTCACTTTTACTTTGTAGTTATATAAAATATGAAGTTAATATATTGAATTTTAAAAAATAGAAAAAAAATATGTAACAGATTTTCATATCTGAAATCTGCACCTGAAATTATTTAAAAACAAGCAAACTTTTTCATACTTTAATAATCTATTTCATATGCTATTTTATTTAGAATAAAACTCGTTACTTCAAGTTTTTGAAGATTTTTCAAATGGTGTGCAATGGCTATCTTAGAAAAAAGAATAGGTTGGAGATCTCATTAGCAACTAAAATATAATGCAAATGATTAGTCTGTTTCGCAAATATTTACATATTTTCATTTTAACGAGAATATTTCTTTTAACCTTACATATCAAAGTACGTATTAAAGATATGAATGAAAACGCTTGAGAAAAACTCTTTCTTGCTTTCACAGAAAATAATAAAACAATAAATCACGTAGAAGATTTTTTGTAATTATAAAATAAGCCTTCACAATATTTTTTAACATACTTATCTCCAAATCTAATCGTTTATTGAATATTTGTCTTGGCGTAAAAGTTTTTGAATTATCTTTGTTGAGTTATATCATAGCACAGAAGCATGTAATCCTTGAAAAGTTTCCTTGTTAGCACCTTGAGTTTCAAGAATGGCGTTTGCTATCCTTCATGTCACTTATTTTTGACGAATACAAAATTGAAAGCAAAAAAGATTTTTTTAATAAGTTCAATCTAATTACGTATTGCATTTTAAATCCAAGACATTTTACTGCTTTAACTCAACTTCAGATCAGGCAGAATCTACGTAATGTTTAATGTATGAGACGTTAAATTCAATTGAGAAGTTACGATCAGAAAGCTATCTTATGTATCTGTAGTAGGTTAAACTTCGAAATGAATTCACAAAAATGTTCAGTATGTGGATTCCATATTTATGATTGTTCCAGAATAACTTCTAAATAATATATAGCATTCACACTATGGCCAATTGTTCACCACTTCCTGATGGGGACCTTGAATGATGGTTCACAGTTGCATCCACACATTGGGCCACTAAATGAGCCAAACATGTGAATGAGTCCGTAGGGTCTACTGCGCACTTTAGTTGCGCATTTGGCTGACTTTGATCTTTGGAGAAAAACCGCTTAGAAAGCCATCCCCCGCCAAGGCTATTTCATCGTCTGCTACCATCGACCACGATAAACATTACCCCCTCCAGACGGTAATGACTTGCAGTGGACCATAGTGTGGAGGAGCCTTTACATAATTGTCATGCATGCACGTTTGACGCATGTGTCATTGTCCTCGCACTAAAGGGGGAACACCTGGTGTACACAAAACTAAACAGTATCTAATGACTTAATTGTTACTGCATCTCTTTTCTGGTTAATGAGCACACAATTATACCTACAGTACTTTTGCTCAATTTAATGTCGTTGAATTTCTCTTATAAAAATTGAAATACGGTATTATTAATGAAACATTAATCTTTTTAAAACGGATAACGACCGGAGTTGCATATTTTTTACATCCATCAGACAGGAAGCGACTCGTTGAAAGCATGGAGGGTATGTTTAAATTCTTCTTTGTTAAATGAAAAATTACTACCAATAATTTCATAAGGAGGAGAATTGTGAAAACCTCGATTTTTCCACCTGAAATAAAATCAAATATTAGTTCATTTAAGAAAGAAAATTTTATGTGGTTTTAGGTCGTTATTAATGCTGAAAAAGATAATATAAAGTTTGCAATTCAATACTTCAATCAACAAACTTTATTGTTTTCTAAATGTTATCAGAGCAGTTAAAATTATAAGTTATACTGTGGTGAATCTTAAATTGACGTTCATTATCAGTTGCGTACGCAAGGGGAGTTTAGGGGTTTAAACAACCCCCTTGAGCTCATACAAAATGGCAAAAATAAAAATTTTAGTAGAAATTATGCGGGCTATTATTTTTTAGAATTATAACCCCCCCCCTTAAAAATTATGAACACCTCCCTTGAAAAAATTCTGCTTAAGCCACTGTTCATTATATTGGGCAAACTTTTACATAATTACTAATAAATTAAATTTACATCGACTCAAAATTCAAAACTATAATTTCGAAATTTTAGTGAATCCTTTTTAACTGGGACTATCCGTAATTTTTAATTTAAAGCAGAATCTGTAGTATTCTAAATGAAAAGCATTTTAAAAATTTAAACCGTCTAAAATCAGTCTGATTCATTCATTAAATGAGCTGTTTATCCAATGAATACATTCAGTTCATGCATCATGAATATCTGTAAATGTAAACAAGGATCTAAACTAATATTTAGTTAAATTTTTAAAACTGAGTAAAGTTCACAACTGTTTTTGTTTGAAAAATATATATTAGACATATTAAATAGCTGTTAGTAGACTTTAAACGTATGAGTACGTGAAATGCGAGAAACAGATATTTATTTCACTCATACTAAACTTTTATTTCTTTTAACATATGCACATTTAAAAGGTGCTTGCGAATTCATGATTCTATAATATTATGTTCACTGTAGGAACAACGCAGGCAGTTTATATTATTGTATTATTTAGAATGCTTAATTTATTTAATTATGTAGAATTCAGCTTAAATTGGAGGCTCTTGCTTAATTGATCATTTCACAGGAAATAGTTGGAGAAATTATGTAGCCTATCTGTATTGTACAGTAGTTAAAAAGTCACGATTTATACTCGACTTTTACTCGATTTATACTATCTAAGGTTTTCAGAATTCATAATTGAAAGATGGTGTCTAAAATAAGCATAATATTTATTAAAGTAAAGAATGGGTAATTTACCATTTGTAAAATTCATCGTATTAAATATAAATTAAATAAAACAGGATGTTGGATTAAAGAAAGTCAAAGCATCTAATAAAGAAAAATGTTTACTACAGTATTAGCCTAATATCCATGTATCTAAAGATCAAACAGAATTTTTACTAGAGGAAAAATTTAGATCATAAAGAATCTAAGACGATAATTGATCTAGCATAATTAATTAATTTAAAGCTTACCAGAAATACAAAACAAGCAAATCATTGAGTCAATTTAGATATCTCATGGTCACGTGGTTATAGAGCTGCAAAGAACTTCTTAAGTATTAGTTACCCTCTGGCAAATTGTATAGGTGCTACCACTCGTCTCAAAAAACTGTTTAAATCTTTCAGTTATAGCGTAAAATTTTATTAAGCTTTCGGGATAGTTCAACTCTGTTTCACACTTCGACTTATCTATACATCTATCATCTTCGACAATATCTGTTCACTTTTAGGCCAGTTCTAAAATTATCAAAAACATTTGCTAGGAATACCTACATTTGCAATGTACATTGCAAGGTTTTAGAGTGTACATTGTAAGTATTGCAATACTTACATTTGTATTAAGCTTTCGGGATAGTTCAAATCTGTTGCACCTCCGACTTACAATATCTTTTCACTTTTAGGCCAGTTTTAAAATTATCAAAAAAATTTTCTAGAAATACCTACAATTGCAAAGTCTTTGATTAAATGCATATATATCAGTAGGTTTCAATATTTAATAGCATTATATTTATTAAATGCAATGAGAAAAACTCATGTCTACAGTTAGATTAACTTGTTCTTTAGTTTTGTATAGTAATGTACTTAAAATTAAGTATGAATCTGAATCCCCAATATATTAACAAAGATAAAAACTTATGTTTTATACATTCTTGAAAATACTTTCTCGGTCTTCTTGAAGCTAATAAACATTTCTTCTTTTGTTTTCTAACGCTCTCAAACAATAGTTAGAAATGCAGTAATGAGATTATTTGCGAAACTTTGAACAGTACATTGAATTTCATTCTTTTTGTAGTAGTGAGAGCTAAGAAAGAAAGAACTAAATGCTAGATATTTTTCTCTAAAATGAAGAAAAATACTGATAAGATATTTCGGATTAATAACCTCGGAAGAAGTACATTGTACCGCAAAAAATTGATAATAGATATTATGGAAATAAAGCAATGAAAATATTTATTTAACGATATTTTATGAGCACATTAAAATTTTCGATAACATTTAAAGGTATGACTTTCAAAAGTTCTGAAAAATATTGTTTACATATTTGAAAACTTAGATCTCTAAAACAAACAAAACACCTAGCATTTAAAGCTTTGCATTTCATTAACAAATTTTTATCTCTTGCCACTGTATCAACAGTATAAAGTTAGCAAAACACCGCTTAAATTCCATTTTTGACACATAGAAATTAAAACAAATAACAACAATAAAAACGAAGATTAAATTGTTTCCAGGAGATATTCGAAATGAGTTTGAAACCAAAGAAATCTAAATTTAAGATGAGTTCACTGCAGGTTTGATAACTATTTAAATGAAAGATTTTGAAAGTATTGAATAATAAGTAGCAATTTAAAGTTAAAACAAATTGCCCTGCATTTCTGCATTCAGCCATTTAAAACATTTCTAACAAGCATGAATTAAATATCTGTTGCTAAATAAAAGATTCATCGGAAAAAAGGCAAAATTTTCTAGGAGATGTTAACGAATTTAAATTAAATCATTAACATATGAATTTGGGAGGATTTATTTCAGATAGCGTTTGCAAATGAGCGTGAGTGATATATTAAGGAGAGTTTTGCTATTCTCTATACTTTCAATCGGAGAATAAAAAAGTTCTATTTATCTCGAAAATTTTTCGAAAATGGTAACTTTTTAGGTCAATGGTATTCCCACGTAATTAGTGCAGCCGATAATAAATCATTTTTAGATGTAATGAAAGAGTAAACAGCTTTACTTTTCCCTTGAAGTAAAACATTTTTGTTTTACGTTCTTAAAAGAAGTGTTTCTTTAAATTAAACTCATTAACATCACCATTTAGTTATTTACTGTGGAAATATAAATCTAGGAGAATTTATTAGTAATTTTGACTGGATGGAGTTTAAAAAAAATGTATAATGAAATGCGTAGTCAGTAAAAGTTATTTCAATATTTTAGATATTATACGTGTTCTGTTTTATTCCCAACTAAAACTAATAAAAAATAATATTTTTGAGCAATATTTTTTCTGTCAGAGCGTATAAGTGGTTAAAGTCTCGAATACAAAGTTTAGTGATTATCAGACCTTAAATCCGATTCCCCCATTTCAACAAAGAGTACGTGAACGTAATACTTAGCTAAAACAGCATCATGTTTCTTACAGCTTATTCTTTTTTCCTTTGCTGTTTTAAATCGACAAGAGATGTAGCTCTATTTTTGCCTTTTGCGTATTGTTGTACCCCAAACCTAGCTTTAACAATATGTTGTGAATAAAATATTTATAAACAGAAAATTTCTTTTGTAGTTAATAAATATTTATAGATCGAAAATCTATTCTTCGCTTAGTAAATATTTATTATCAAATGACCTGTATTGTTCGTTTATTTCTAAGAAAGGATATTAATTATTGATATAAAGGGAATAAATACTTTTTATTTGTAATGATGGAACTAAAGAATATCACATATAGAATCTAATCTTTATGCATACAAAATTCTATTAAGAGTATGTCAAAACAGAATTGATATTGTTGTTTAATTGTTCGCAAAAATCATATCTAACCTTCCTAAATAATCTATGTTAATAAGACACCATTTTAGTCAGCATAAAGGTATCTATTATGAAATTAACATATGAATGAAATCCAATTAAATAGCATGTGTGCTGCATATAATTTCATATAACATGATATATTCAAATGATGCGCACATTTCATACTTTACAAGCCGTTGTGTGACTTGATTAGTTGAAGATTACAAAAGACATAACTATGAAACTTCTTATAATATATAATAAAGAATTCTGATAAAGAATTTACATTATATATCCTTTAGACTACAAAAGACTCTTAAGTATTCATTTCTCAACTGGATGGATAGCATTATATTAACTTTATGAGCAATAAATTGATAAACAAGAATCATTAGATTAATATTTATTTTTAATTTAATATTTAAATAAATAGTGGCCTTTTTAGCTTATTATATATTCTATTTTAGGTTTTCAAATTACGATAAAGCATACCTTTAATTTAAAACTTATTTCCTTGTTATAGTTTATGTATACTTGTATATTTCTCTAATTTCTAGACTTAAATTTTCTATACATCGCATTCTCTGTACCTTACAAATTTGGTTCTAAAAAGTAGTTCAGATTCAACATATGCAAACTTTAAATTACGCAAAAATATTCCAATAAGAAGGTGCTTATTAATAGTTTAGCCTTACCATTAAAACGAATTTAGAGAGACAAGACTATTTTTTTTCTAAATTGATATACATCACGTTAAGCCTTAAGTTAATTCGTAGGTAATGTTTTTATCTACAGCAGATTTGTGTTTATATTTAAAATTCTGATAAAAATAAAATGTAGTACAGAAGATATTGGGGTAATTTTGGGATCAAAATAATATAGTTTCTGGGATAGGAAAAGAAAGGACTAAGATAATGTAAGTTAACGTAATTTAAAGGGAGATGTAAAGTATGGTAATGTCAGGCATCCTTTATTGACCAGTAAATCATAAATCAAAATTTTTAAAATAGCGTTTTTTTCTCAGGACGTTAATTAAATATTAAACATTAAAAAAAATAGCAACAATATGCAAACTGAATTTTTTTTATTAAATAAAAGTTAAAGCTTTTATTAAACTTTTCAAATTCATCTTATATATGATACGCATTTAAGAACTTAGCAAACTAAGAAAAAACAGTCATAAACATTTACAAATTTTAAACCAAAATTAGAAAGCATACAAGATTTTTCAAGCTTTATGGGTGTAGGCTTTATTCCTAAAGTACACATAGTTTCCAAAATTAAAATTATATTTTACAATAATCTACATTTTCATTTTTCAAGCTCACACCTTTGATAATCTGAACATGAATTTGAAGACTGAACTCGGATTTTGCTTTCTACCTCTCGAAAAGGGGATTGGTGTATTCAAATCTTATTGTTAACGTAGAAGTTTGTAACAATTACAATTCTAAATTAGGCAGTGAGCCTAGATTCAATAAATTTTGCCCAGGAAAGAATTACGTGGTAGAAACAACAAACTGGAAGCATGTTATAAAATAAATACAATTATGGAAATAAAAGTTAATTCCTTATCTCCTCAGTAGACTGTATTATACATTAAAGTTATAAAAATATCAAAATAATTATACGATTGTTGTAAAAGATGTTTGGCAATTTTAGAAAAAAATAATGAATACCAGAAAGTATAACAAATCATTAGAAATCAGATCAACTTCAAAAAATATGGAACTTTCAGAAAATTTTGAAAGAGAAGTTTAAACTGAATTTCTAAAGCAAATAGTACTTTTAAAATTTAGAATATGTAGGCTTTATTCCTAAAATACGCGTAGTTTTCAAAATTAAAATTATATTTTACAATGATCTACATTTTGATTTTTCAATCTCACACATTTGATGACTTACAGACTGAACTTGCATTTTGCTTTCTACCTCTCAAAAAGGGGTTTGACGTATTCAAATCTTATTATTAGAGTAGAAGTTAGTAACAATTCCAATTCTAATTTAGGCAGTGAGCCTAGATTCAATAAATTTTGCGCAGAAAAGAATTACACGTGGTAGAAACAACAGACTGGTAGCATGTTATAAATTAAATAAAATTATGGAAATAAAAGTTAGTTCATTATCGCCTCAGTAGACTTTATTATGCATTAAAGTTATAAAAATATAAAAAAAATTATACAATTGCTGTAAAAGATGTTTGGCAATTTTAGAAAAAAAACAATGAATGCCAGGAATCATACCACATCATAAAAAATCAGATCAGCTTCAAAAAATGTGGAACTTTCAGAAAATTTTAAAAGAGAAGTTTAAACTGAATTTCTAAAGCAAATAGTATTTTTAAAATTTAGAATATATGCATATATATATATATATATATATATATATATATATATATATATATATATATATATATATATATATATATATATATATATATATATATATATATATATATATATATATATATATATATATATATGTATATATATATATATATATATATGTATATATATATATATATGTATATATATATATGTATATATATGTATATATATATATGTATATATATATATATATATATATATATATATATATATATATATATATATATATATATATATATATATATATATATATATATATATATATATATATATATATATATATATATATATATATATATATATATATATATATATATATATATATATATATATATATATATATATATATATATATATATATATATATATATATATTGTGTGTGTATGTGGCTCAGTTTCAGTTTTCAGCCTTTTATATTGTTCGTAACTTGGGAATAATAATTTTAATCAAAATATTTCCTTCTAAATTCTATTTTATACCAATTAAAGGAGTTGAATACTCTAGGGAGTATAAATGATATTAAAACCTTCTGGCAAAACCCTTAAAATTGCAATATCCTAGCTCTGATCTAGTATACCTTCAATGTTAACTTTTACTTAAATAAACATAAATATTTACTTATTTATTGAAGTAATTATGCAAATCCTAAGATGCCTCTATGGATACAGCCAGGAAAAATGATTCCACTATATAATTACTCTCGAGGAATATTTACCAATTCATTTTTATATTCGAATAGATTATTCCACCTTTTGAACAACTTAAGCTTGATTCCTTTCAGCACTATTACTTTCTACAACCCTAGCCATAGATTAGCCGGAAATTCTAATATTTTCTCTGCATTTTAAAAAGTACTCGAAATCTGAGAACATATAACGACGAGTTCTAGAAAATTTTACTTAAGTCTAACAAAAATAAAAAAAAGAATTGATTTGGGCCAAGGATAGTTCATTAACGAAATGAGCAGTTTGAAACGTCATGTGTAATTGTGCATGGCGTATATTTATTTTACCTATTTTCGTATTTTTATTTTAAAAATATACTCAAACAATTGGATTCAATAGTATTTATTTAAAAATTAATAAAATAAGTATTCACCTCAAGAATATGGAACAGATAAGGAAAAAACTTTATTTAAGTCTAACAAAAATAAAAAATGAAACGAATTTATTTGGGTCAAGGATAGCTTAATAACAAAATGGACAGTTTAAAACATCATGTGTATTTGTGAATGGCGTAAATTTGTATTATCTATTTTCGTATTTTTATTTTAAAAATATACCCAATTATTTGGATTCAATAGTATTTCTTTAAAAAATAGTAAAATAAGTATTCACCTCAAGAATATGGAACAGATAAGGAAAAAAATTTTATTTAAGTCTAACAAAAATAAAAAATGAAAAGAATTTATTTGGGTCAAGGATAGTTCAATAACGAAATGAACAGTTTGAAACATCATATGTATTTGTGCATGGCGTATATTTCTATTACCTATTTTCATATTTTTATTTTAAAAGTATACTCAAACAATTAGATTCAATAGTATTTATTTAAAATATTAGCAAAATAAGTATTCACCTCAAAAATATGGAACAGATAAGGAAAAAATTTTATTTAAGTCTAACAAAAATAAAAAATGAAAAGAATAATCAAGGATAGCTTAATAACAAAATGGACAGTTTGAAACATCATGTGTATTTGTGAATGGCGTATATTTGTATTATCTATTTATGTATTTTTATTTTAAAAATATACTCAAACATTTGGATTCAATAGTATTTATTTAAAAGTTAGTAAAATAAGTATTCACCTCAAGAATATGGAACAGATAATGAAAGAAAGGTTAAATTGTTCTTAATAGCAGTTTATTGTAAGGAACTAATACGATGTTCCCTATATGTTCAAAGCATGAATAAATGATTTCGTAGCTAGATATAAGTTTTTATATGTGTGTGATCTAGTGTATAGTATTCACTTTCTTCAATTTAGTAACAATTTAGTTACATTTTTTTCTTCAGGAAATATTATGGGGTTATGTTATTTAATGCATTTATTCACCCAACAATTAATTTTCTTGAAACGCTAAACCTACATGTTAAACTCGAAAAGGAGCATGAGAAAATATTTCATTATTTAAAGTAATTGTCATCAAAATAACATAGGAAAAATAACAAAGGCTAAACATAATATATCTCTTTATAAATTGAGATTTGAATTAATTAAATTATATTCATTTAAGTATACAGTTTCAACTCATGTGAGTTTATTTGATTATCCCAATAAGAACTGCAAGAAAATGACTCCGTAAAATAATGCTAAGCATTAAAAGCTGTTTTTAAACAAATAATAAGCTTTAATTGATGTAATTATTTTTTATACTAGTATTATGTGTGTATTAATGTTTATGTAAAAGTTTGTATGTTTTATGAATACAAATAATTGTTAGAGTATATATACAGAAATACGTGTGAGGGGAATTTTATTATTCTATAAATAATTATACCCCTTTTTGGCTGTATTACATAGAATATTCGAGCAAAGTAATATGGATTACATTTGTCAACAGTGAAACATTCATTCATTATTCCTGAAAATCCAATACGAGTTAAACTGTTGAAACTTCAATGTTTTATACAAGCTAGCATTTCAACTCGCATCATTAAACAATACTTTGATGTATTGTCCACTCAATATTTCAATACTTCTAATAAATGTTGCTCTCTCAGTGAACTTCATTAACCTTTTCCCCCCTCTTCTCATTAACTATATATCTTTGATACATTCAGAGGTTCATTGATATCTTCATTGGACAAGCATTAGTTCCATACACAGCCAAAATAATAAAAATTGATGGTTTTATCCAGAATATTTTTGTGTTTATAGCTTGTTAATATGGTAGAAAACGCAACAGCTGCTTGAATCCGTAGACCATAAACGTAGGAAGCGATGTATATGTCTATATATATGTGTGTGTACTAAAATTATTACCCTTAAACTATCTCTTTAAGATTTTCACTTTTTCATTCTTATTCATTCACATATAAGTTACCCAGCCACAAAACCTCAAAATTGAAAGTAGCGTCCACGACTTGAATTCTTCTAACCCCTTTCCCATATCTAACTCTGAAATAAAGGCGAATTTTCCGTCCACTAGTCACATTTTCCAGCTGTCCAAGGTGAATGTCTCACTTTTACAGTGATCTAAGTTCCTTTCTGGCTATTAAATTCACTGCTAAACTAAGCGGTTCGCTCCTGCGTATTTTCTCCTCATCTCTCGCTGTGGGGTCGAACAAGTGTTTTCATGTATCATTCCATTATCTGCACCTGCCAGAGAAGTATACCGTTTTCTCATATCTTAAATAAATGTTAAGTTCCCCATTGGGTTTTCTGAATTTTTTATGTTATGGAATAGCTCGATTGCATCCTATTTAATGGGTTAGTTGCTTGGGCTTATCCTTGCCCATTAAGAACGGGCAAGTAAAAATAATAGGGGTTTAATTTTACCCATGTATAACCGGTGGATGGAATTCGCCGCATCACACACGCACACACACACATACATATATATATATATATATATATATATATATATATATATATATATATATATATATATATATATATATATATATATATATATATATATATATATATATATATATATATATATATATATATATATATATATATATATATATATATATATATATACATACCGAAGTAAACCGGCCTGGCGTATGTGCCGCACACCAACTGACTAAAACCGGAAAGGTCATTTGAAGAACCAAACATCACAGTATATTCCTTTACACGATATTTCTTGTACAATAATTCTCTTCCACATTGATAACATTTTATAACATTTGCAACATTTTATTTGCTTATGATGTTCCCTCTTCTGTGAGAGCTGAGTTGAGTTTATGCTTATTCTATGAAAATAACTAGATATCATAATTTGTAAATATTGAACATAAGAGTAACATACGGATTTAGCTATGATTTTAAGTAATCCAAAATGTTCTAAATGTACTTCGCTAGTCTTAAAATTCGGTAACTACAGATAACTAGGATTGACAGCAGTCTATATTCATTCCCTTCAATAATGCGTTGTTCCACACATTTTCAAAATTTTAAAATATGAAGTTACAAATACCACTGATTACTGACATTTTTAAATTCTTGACACAGAAATGCACATTTTAGTATTACGTGCTATTGATTGCGCAGTGTATATTGCCGAAAAGTTGAACATGAACTAACACTCCTGTTGATGGTTGGTAAGTTTTTTCAGTATTATTTCGCGTCGCACTGTAACTCGAAGATTTAAAAGCACATTAAATGTTATTACTTTTGCAGATTCGTAGCTATAAGCAGTAAGCGCTATCATAAGTATTCAATGCCCTCCAGGATATTTTGAACTAGATTTTTCAAGGCTTTTATCTAACAAGTATGCATGTAAATGGACAATATTTTTCTTTCTAAAAATATAACTAGCTGTAGTTAGCCATTAATAAGAAATTATAGCACTCTGCAATTCTATAAACTAACTAGCTTGTGAAAATAGAGAACTAACTTACGTGCTTATAAAGTAACTCTTGTTTTTTAAAAAATAATTCATAAAAGTATTCAAACATCATTAAAGTAAGAGAATATTTTAAATGAATAGTTTATTCCCTTGAATGTTTAAAGCCTCGCCAAATGCATGTATGAAATGTTAAAATAATAACAATGAAATAAATTCTTAGAATGTTTTAAATTTCTTTAATAATTGTATTTCTTACAATAGTGAAGAATGAATGGTTTATAAAACATACAAATTAATTTTCTGAAAGAATATATCATGCAGAACAGAACTCTTCTTCTGAACGTCCTAATTAAAATTTCGAGTACAGTTACGTTGAGAATGATAAACATTGATACTGGATACAATATTATTGAGACACTTTTGTTTGAGATTACTTTTCTGATGACACAAGAAATAAATTAT
>CM063502.1:43819661-43834661 GCA_032207245.1 Pardosa pseudoannulata | reverse complement strand
TGTAGTTCAACAAATGTACACTGATGAAACTTAATGTTAAAATAATAAACATATACATGATATGTAAACAGATTTTAATCAAATATCTAGTTCTGGTTACGGAAGAATTTTACAAAATTGCATTTATGTAAAATGTATTTCTTTAACTGGTATGGTTTAAAATTCTTATGAACTAAAACCTTAAAATCAAAATTGTATATCGACAGAACTCAGTCAGGCAGTTATTTTGAAACCGAGGACTGATTTTGATGATATTTACTTAATTTAAAATAAACATTTCAAAATTTCGGAAAGTACTATAAGACAGGTGAAAAAGATCATGTTATATAAGTCCATCATTTAATTTAAAAGTCAGTGCTTATTTTAATGTGCCAAATAAAAATATTTCAAAATGTAAAAAATTCTATGTTAAATCCACTTTTAAGAAAGCAATTAATTTCTGCACCATAAAAAACAGGATATATCAGACATTGGAAATAGATTTTAACTTATTTATGACTCTCGGTCTATATATAAATGTATTCACATGTTTATATGCATGCATACATATGCATATATGCATATTGCAACACAGTTACACTTTAGATAGACTTTAGAGAATTTTTAATGACATTTAATATCCATTAAAATAATTTCTTTGTTCAGCTTCTTTTTCCAGCTTTTCTATGGCTTCTTAAAGAGTTTCTGATCAAGAGTTTCAAATCAATGTCCACTTTATTTCCTTAGTTCCCTCTCTTTCAAAGAACTTGTCAACAAGATGTTCAATGAGTTCCATAAAGTAAACCAGATACATGTCTACCTCTCGAATGTGTAAGATTTTAAATTATTTATCCCTAAATCTCCGACCAGTCACAGATTCTCTCTTGAACACATGTAGAAATAATTGAATGCATTGATCGTTCTCCTCCCCAAATCATCACACAGTCCTACTTGTACCTTATAACCAGGGCTTCGAACCGGAACTGAACCGAAAACCGAAAACCGGAAAAAACCGTTATTTTGGTCGGAACGAAAACCGGAACTGAACCGAAAAAAATATCGGTTTATTTCGGTTCGATATATCTTTCAGTCATTTTGTTACTGTTACCAACTTATCAATATTTTCTAATTTAACGTCAACTTTATAATTACATATCCGCACTTGTATAAGATTGCAATGGTGGTTTTGGCAGCTCCAGCTACACAAGTTAGTGTTGAAATTTATTCTCCGAGACAACAGAAGTAATCTCAGTGAAACCACGTTAGAAGATATATTAATAATTAGAGGCAATTTTCATATGTTAAATAAATAATATATTTTTTACATAATTATTGCAAGGCCAAGTGCACGATGTGAGAGTCAAACGACGAATGTGGGTAATCATGAACCTAGTTGTCAAATGCGATTTTGATAATGGATAACAAGGCCAATGCTCGCCGCTCTTATCGTACCTGCTGTTTGTATCAATTCACATAGTGTACCAATTAAAAAAAGAATAAAATCTTCTAAATTTTGATAGAATTACATTTTTTGTTTATGATAGAATTATATTTTTAGTACAAATAAGAATATACATAAAATGAAATTATTCATTTGGAACTGAAACGAAAACAGTTATTTTTGGCGGAGCGAAAACCGGAACTGAACCGAAAACCGTTATTTTTGGCGGAGCGAAAACCGGAACTGAACCGATATTAATTTTTTAGTTGAACCGGAACGAAAACCGGAACAAAAAAAATTACGGTTCGAAGCCCTGCTTATAACTGAAGCGGAAATATTTGCGTGTTAGGCTATTTTCGAAGCTTAAACACATTTAGAATCAGATATAAAAAAGCAAACCTGTATTCATCAACGAAGAAAATACAATACTATTTACATGTTTGTTGATTCCAGTTATATTTTTTTCGTACCAGTTGAAACAATTCTTTATTGTTGTTGTTATAAAGGTGACTGAGGACAAACTTATCCTTCTGGAATAAAGAATTAAGTTAATTTTTAATCAAGCTCTCGGTTTATAGTCTGATGTAATACAAAAGTTCCAGCTACATTGCAACATTGAATTTAATTCCATAAAAATTGTTTCTGTTATTTCGGGAAGTTGATTTTCTTTTTATCTTGAAATGTAGTTTTCTTCTTTTTCGAGTGTACTCTGTCCACCTAACATCAGCTCGGAATTTTGATGTCGTTTCTAATGAATAAAATTTAACTTTCACTATTGTTTATCCCGCTTATAAGCAACTGTTATCTCTTCTTTCATATGATATATTCTTACTTATTAAAACAAAATTATCTGTTATATAAATTCATAGAGAATCCATTTCATGTGAATATGGCTTCAGAATAATGTGTATTTTTATTTTTCTTAAAAAGTGAAACACTTTCCTAAACACCTCAGAATACCAAAATTGGCTTAGAACGTCCAACAAATCTGAAGAGCTACATTGATCAAAAGTAGGGGTAAATGATATACCAGATTGTGCATATGTTTTATATCTGGAGAAATATCAGCATTTAACTATATAATTATAGTACACCATGATAATAATGGAAATGTACTTAATTTTCCTAACTTTAGTTCAGAAAAATTTTAGTTCAATTCTTATTTTAAACGATTTTATAATATTTTATGTAGAATTATTACTATAAGTGACTGCTGCATTTTGTAAAAAATAGTTTTGTTAAAGATTGTTTTGGTCCAACAAATTAGTGAAAAATGAAAAATAAAAATATTTTAAGAGAATACTGTAGAATTCAGAGACGATAAGCTATTAAAAACAACAAACAGGAAAAAACCTATCTCAGTCGTACTCAAAAAGGTATTAGCACAAAAGAAAATGCTTACATAACAGATGAAATATAAAGAAAGAAATTTTTTTATAAAAGGATAATCATACAAAATTTGGAAAAGAAGTACTAAATTTAAAGTACTTGAAATATTCAATTAAACAATTCTAAAAATTCAAATATTCAGCTTCCAGAAAGTTTCGTTTTTATAAATAAACCGTTTACTCGTTTCAATGGACTCCATTTTAAAACTGCTGTAGGGCTCGTGCGTTATAACCCATTGGGATACTCTTGAATAAACCCGAGTTCCATGTGTACAAAAAACACGCCATTAAGTGGAAGAAAGAGGAAATCTTTCTATTGTTATTTGACCACTATTTCCACTTTAATACCAGAAAGAGCAAATCGAAAGTAATACTTTAGTTTATTTTGTATGTATTATAACACAAAAAAGTCCACCCAAATCAATTTTGCTGATGTCGATGCTAACAAAAATGCAGTTTGCAATTTTTTTCCTTATCTGAAGATCCGATTCCTCCGATCTATTTCTTGTTCTTTTACGTGAGTTATTTTTCACATAAACGGAAAGCAAACGCAAAGTGAAATTTGGTGCTATCCTGAATGGATCAAAAGAATGCGAGGCCTTGAATATACTCTAAGTAACATAAAACTTTTGTCTTCAGTTCCAGTAAAAGAGAATTCTATTTTGAATACAGCTTTAGCATAATAAATCTCTCTTTTACAAAGTGAATTATATATAGTCTACACTTTTAAAGGATTCCTCCGTGACGATAGCAATCACATTTGTGTCAGGAAACAAAGCAATAAATTTGTGGCAGTAAAAGCTTGTGCTTCACCACTTGAAGGAGGAATTTCATTCTCTACTTTGAGTCTGGGCATCTATTAAAGGAGGAGCCGCTAATATTTTAAAAAATAGCACAGACGCCATTCTTTACCTTCTTGTTGCAAACGCTCCTTTTCTTCTTTCTTCAGTCTTACCCATTTATTTTAAGATGTGTTATTTTAAAGTGGTGAATGCAACGCTTGGAATTTTGACCGACGTTTTTTACAACATCATTTGCAATACATAAGTTAAAAAAGTTTACAATATATTTTCCACAGCTCTAAATGCACTGTTATTCAAGATTTACTAATTAGAATGTAAAGACAGAATAAATTCTGATACATAGGAATTATTCTAGAAACTTTCTCAGTTTCATTAGCACTTAATTATGATTAATATATTAATACTTTTGGCAAAAATAAAGGCGCACTGTAGCTACCCGATAAACTGAAATCCTTATAAGCCATTGACTAATGGAATTTCTTGAGCAAAATGGCATGCTTAGTCACTGTCTTGACTAATATGTTTCCATATTAGTAACGAAATAAAGGATAGCAGTTAAAAAATGAACTATTCATTCATTAATAATTTACTGGGAGTAGCTTAAATATACCTTTTTCCTATAAATCATTAATTTGATTTTTGCGATCTTTTGTTTCCTTTCGCCGACAAAAAATTTTCTTTCAAACATCAGACTCAGAAAAATTTTATTTCTTAAATCTTTTCCATTTGCAACGTCTTTTTGGTGAAAATAAATTAAATAAGAACTAACATCAATGATGCGCAAGTTTAAAAGTAGTGATTCTTTTTTTTTTAAATCTGTACATTATTGACTTTGGTTCTTATTTAATTTATTTGCATTTTTGCAGAAAGGTTTTAGCTACATTTTATAACTACTTGGGATTTAATATTTACATATACGTTTCTAAAAAAATACCAAAAATTAAATTAAGAAGTAAAGGATTTCCTGTCGTTTCATTCTATGCGTCTTTGGTAGCCACTTATTGACTATTATGAATTATTGCAAGATTATAATGAGAGATGGTTCGATTTTTGTCATCGATTAGTGGAACGAAAGGAAAAATAATTAGTAAGATATTTAGAAAAGTTGGAGTTTTCCAAGAGTTTAAACCTCTGTTTCCGTAGAAAAATACGTAATTAATATTTTCATTTTCTTAAAACTATATATTTTACTATCCAAATTGACTCGTTAGATATCAATATAAGTTGAAAAAAATCTAAATGCTTTGTAAAAACAAGCTTGCTTTTAGCTATGAAACCTCATAAATGTTTACGTGGCTACCTATTTTGTGATATACGGGTGTTTAGAACAATGCATGCCATATAGTAAGGCAAACAACTGATAGCAACATTACCTAAGATATATAGTTTTGAGTTGTTGACTTAAATATTTTCAAATATAAACGCAAATTCATTAAAATAAATAAAAATGTGTATTAAAAAATAATGCAAAAATTCCCAGTAACTGATAATAAAATGTTAAAGCTTTTGTCTGAGAATACTCCTAGGAATTAATTCCTCTGTTAAAAAATATATTCACCACAGATCAGCAAAAATCATCCCAGTGGGCTGAGAAATATTTCTTTTATCAACTTTGCTTGATTCTTACGAGAAATTTAAGTTATATACCTATTGAAATAGGATTTATTTAAAAGTAAATTTAAAATTTTTCTTTTAGTTTTAATTTATTGTTATAGATAGAAAATAAGATGAAAAACATCAGCAGTGTTTATGAAAAACTTGCTTTGAATCCATACATTATAATAAAAATTATTGTAGAAAAGTAATAATTCGTGGAAAAATTAATATACTAAATTATGTAAGATATTATAGGAACATGTGACAGTAATTATAGTAATTAATCGCACTTATATTTTGATATCTTAAAACTAGTATAAAAGAGTAGAAGGAAAAATAATATTTTAGAATAATTTCTAAAAACTTTATGTATTAACTACAGACATATATTGATATACCTTAAATGAACACTATATTAATTTATCTATAACAGGGGTGGCCAAGCTCCTTGATAGTCCGAGCCATTTTTCAAAATTTGAAATTTTTCACCAGCCGCAATTAAATAGTATTTAAAAGGTATGTAAAAAAGGTATTAAAAATTTTTTTATAATAAATTATATTTATTGAATGTCATTTGAATGTTCTTCGTCCTTTAATTTTTCAAGGAATTATTTGAATTGTCGATGATTTTTTGCTTTAATGCGAATGTAATTTACAATGTGTTACATGGTTTTCATAACATCAGGATATTTTAGATATTTTGTAACGAGATGTTTTCGGTGGATCGTTTTGAATTGTAGAATTTGAGAATCATCTCTTAAAAGCCCAATACGACCGATTTTTTTACCCAGCATTGTCGGAGCTCCATCAGTTGTAATATTTTTTTTAAAATATAATAACACAAAAATGAAAAGGGAACTCGGGTACATTTAACGAGAGCCCCAAATAATCCTTTAAAGAGCCGCATGTGGCTTGCGAGCCGCAGGTTGGCCCCCCTTCTTTATAGCTTGAGGTTGAATATGTGGTATTTATTCTTTTTCGAAATCTATCATATAAAGGTTAAAACTATCTCTTTTTGTACATGTGACAGAAAATATGAAGGGTATATTTGCAGAAAATCATTACAAATATATGTAGCTTAAACTAAAGAAAGAAATAATTAGTGTGATATTAGTGGAAAGTGTTAATAATAAAAATACATTCTGTGAGGAAAGAAATGATACCATTGTTAAGTAATAATGAATGAAACCCTGAAATAAACCCCTATTGCACTGCAAGCGTAATATAGACGGTTCCTATCGATTTCAGAATCAGTTCTAAGCAGAACGTCCTAGTCTCATTTATCCTTGAATTGCAAAACAGTACATCGTAAATGTAAACTAAGTCAAATTCATAGCAACAGAACTATGTTAGGTATAGTAGTGCTCTTTTTTTCAAGACGCACTAACAGCAGCATATTAGCTTATTTTTCCCTTCTTTTATAATTTCAGTTTAAATCTTGGGATCTTGTTTCCCCTGTATTACTACTATAATTAATTCTTTTTCATCAGTATAATTAGGCAGGTACTCATTGGCTTCAAAAACTGTAAGATAGAACGGACTTTAATATCATAATTGTGTTGCTTAAAAGCTTAAATTAATGCTTGTGGTTCGAGTTGGTTTATCTATTTAATTTCCCTCTTTTTCAATAATATTTACTTTTGTACTCCATTATAGATGAATACAAATACTTACAATGCATTGCTATTCCTATTCTAAGAAAGAAAGATCTTAGTTTTATATTTTCAAAATCTACAGCACATAGTGATATAATAATGTAAAATAAAAATATAAAAATTTCAAATCTTCACTGTTACATTAAAAATGCCAAGGTAATATAAATAGTCTTGTCAAATACATTCCTATATATCATTTGTAACTGATTCTACAGTAATGAAAATTGATTGTTTTGATTAAAATGCCTCGAGAGGCCAGATAACTTGATATAGGAGATTACTTGTTGATTGATTTGGTCCGGAGAGTTAGGTCTACTATTTTGCTACACAAGAGCTATTGAGATTAGACCTTATGCTGAAGACCTACTCATTTGGATACCAGTAACTAATTAAACGGTAGTTCATACTGGATACGCACAAAAACATTCAAATTTAGTGAGTTCTGTTCATTTGCTGTGTTTGTAGAGTTGTAGCCACATATTCGAAAGCTTTTGCTTACATTTGCACTTAATTGGAAAGTGTCCTTAACTCTAAAATGGGTGAAGTAAAAGTTATCCACTGGGTTTGACTAGTAACGTCCATGTTGAAGCAAAAGTTCAATTTTTCATCATTGAGCTTAAAAAATTTGACTTTTCAGTAGCTGGTAAAGCAATTAATCTCCAATGCATGCTAAATAGTAGGTTATATTATCCTCATTTTTTCTCTTATCGAACGGTTAGTTTCTTCTAACCTCTCTAGAGCATTTTACATCCTCTCCAGATATCAGTAGGTCCCTGTTTCATTAGCCCTTATGTAGCAAAATATTAGACTTTAGAGCTTAAAAACAACCAAAGAAGCTGTCTAGACATATATGATCTCCTTGGTCGTTCACGAATTTCAACCAGTCTCCCCAAAATGATAATAAAACTACCTGCAATTACTCTGAAATGTCACAAGACCAATGTGGTAGGTTCTGCAAAATTCACGTAGAATTTGTATCACCGATTGGTATCAGCAAACATCAGCAGTGAAATCTACGAGTTAGGAGTTTTAATTAAATGCCGTTTCCTAATTAAAAACTCAGAAGTGTACTTTTAATCACATTTATTTTTATATGAAGGCCTGTAATATAATTTAACTTTTAATATAATTTCTACCCATACCATGGTACTTGTAACGTAAAAGTAGCTTTTGAATTCCAAACTCATAGGAATGCTTAGCTATGCAAATGCTAAATGTTTGGGTTTGTACCCTGCCAGTAAATGTTTTTGTTCCGCAAGCGTATTCTGACGTTTCCATGTGTGTCTTTTGTAGAACTGTCCTATAAGACTTAAATTATCGTAAGTTTCTTTCATGATAGATATCGAAAAGTCTGACTGAGGACACAAAAACAAACGTTTAGCCAGTGTGTAGACAGGATGAAAATGTCTATGAAAATAGAATTTAAAAGCTAGTTCTAAGCTACGTCAAGTACTTGATTATGATAAAATCGAAATTGTGTTAAAGAGTAGATTGAAGTACAGACTTTCGTGTAAAAATCTGATTAAATTGTACCCTTGTATTTTTAATTATGAAACAGTACTTAAAAATACGCCTCGTATCTAGACGACATTTCAACTCCTCGAAAAGATTTTAACAAACATCAGACTTGCTTTTACCTCGAGATGAATCTAAAACGTTGAAATTTTACAGAAAAAAGGCAAACTTTTTAATATGAATTCATGCTCAATTTAAATATTCTTGTACATATAAATGCTTTTAATGTCGCATTACATATGCATGAAATGACTTAAAATCGTTTTCAGTAATAATATATAAATATGATTTTATAATAAATGAAATGCTATTAAACTATTTTATGACACCCGTTTCAATTTTACGTTATTTTGTGAATTCGAAATGAAGGAGATATGGATTCATAAAATGTTCACATGCGGCTGAAGGAAAAAGTGCGCTGGAAATCTGAATTGAATCCTTCTTTAAAATATACATCTGAAAAATCCCTGAAAATTACCTGCCAGTACAAATGTTTTAGCACTAATGCTTACTGAAAAATGCTTCTCTTTGAAAGACAAATATTTGAGTAACAGAAAATATTCCTTTTAGATGTCATAACACAACAGTACGTTAAAATAGCAAACAATCTTACGCGAAACCACAGAGATTCTATTTTCACAGAACGTTCCTCTAGGGTTTCCTTTTACCAATGAAATATCATCTTAAGAAAGATGGAATTCTTTCTATTCGCATTATTTCTGATGTAAAGGATTTTGAAGAAAAAGAATATTAATAAACATCCCCACACACATTTTAATCTTTCTTTCAAGCTACGGCAAACAATCTTTTAATTCTTATTTATATGACAAATGTATAGAGGCAAGAAAATACAATTCACTCATATGTAATTCAGTTTTCTGACATTCGTTTTATTTCCACTGGAAGCAATATTTAAGTAGCAATCTGGGACTAGTGTTTCCATTTCTTTTCTTCGAATTTAAGTACAGTTTTTAGGTTAAAAATTTTTATACAGTATTGCATTAGCGCTATTTCATGCATTTTTAACTTTACGCAGCATAATTTATTCCTATGACATTGAGTTTAAATATTTTTTTTAATATGTAACCGTTCAACTGATATCTAAGTACACAGATTATTAGTCAGACTAAATTTATTTTAGAAATTCTTCTTAAAATTTTTCTACGAACTTACAAAGTGAGTATTTAATACACTGGAAATATCTGAAAAGTAACAATAATAATAGAATGAAACATGTATTAAACCTTTAATACAAATTTCTTTCCCAGAATTTCAATCGAAATAAATAAATTTTAAAAGTAAGCTATTGAAAGGATAAATATTTTAGAGATAAAAGAGAAATTGAAGGATTTTTGGTACCCGACTCTGGGGATTAATATTTCGCTGTAAGAAGGACTATTTATAGCCATCCGGAATCTACTTTAATCTAGAGGTCCCTGTATACCAGCCCTTGTGGTACAAAAGTATTCCAAAAACCGAACAACATAGTAATGAAGAGAGAAAAAGTAAAATTTTAAACTTTATCTATTAAAAGTGAGTCATTGGTTTGAGAGAAAATTTGTTGCCTGTTCCATACCAATTTGGGATTAATTAGGTTGAGACCTACTGCATAAAGATGAGTCTGAATGGTTTCATACGTCCATACTCAAAGTGGGATTTAAACACACATAGTGCACTACTGAATATGCAGTTACATATTTGCCTGCAATCTTAGCATCTTGTATCAGTTATATATAAGCCGTTCAGTGCACACATTTACTAACTCCATTTTTTTGGTAGTTGATAAACTGGAACGTCAATGCCAAAATATGCCACGCAGTTTTCATTCAAAGCAATATTCACCAACTTTAGTTATCAGCATGGATTAATTATAAATTTTTTGGGTCAGTGGATCGGTGAATAGGCAACTCTTGGCACCCATTAAGAGCTTTTATAATATATTTGCATTTTTTTAAAAATGGAGTTAAATAATGTGTGCACTTAGAAGCTCATATTTAGATTTTGGTGACTAATTATCATCTGGGACTTCCCGAGATGACGGCTAAAATGTGAACATTAGAACCGCAGGAGGGGCCATTTTAACCCAAAGCTATTTTATGTTATGTTAACACATTTATTTTTTTCAGACAGTAATAACAGAAATAATATAATACACATTAAAATATATTTTCAAAATTTATTCTCAAATATGTTTATAAAAATTTATATCATTTTTGTTATGGCTATCTGATAAAGAATAAATCTGTTAAGATACACAAAATACTTTTTGGGTCAAAATGATCTATCCCGAGGTTCTAGTGTTAAAGCACTACATTATCGTAAAAAAAGGAGTGGGTTCCAATCACATTCCTAGCATGAATGTATGTAACAGTTTAGAATTCGCTTTAAGTAATAGATACTGATCTTATTAGCACTCGTGTAACAAGAACGTTTCCAACTTAGACTAAAGAAAATACGTATTGTTCTGTTACTAATATTTTGAAAGGGTAAGCTTATCAAACTACATTACCGTTCTGCATGATATCACAATTTCCTTCCTTAACAGATTAGACCCAAAGATGGCCGATCAGTTAGGGCATTATATTCAGCATCTCAGTATCAATTTCAGTAGCCAAACTATGATTCGGATAAAACTGTTGGTATGAATATTTGTAACCGTATGGGATCGATTTTTGAAGTAGGTCCTTGTCTGATTTACCCTCGTATTTTGCTATAAACTTTAACGCTCCCAACTGACTAGTATAACAACTTAGTACATAAAGTATATTTGGAGTTTGGGTTTGGCTTGATTTGGAGGACTACGGTCTACTTTTTTGCCTCATGAGGGCTAATAAAGCCGTGACCTACTGCATAAAGCTGATTCCTAACGAATACGAACATTCATGCCAACTGCGGGATTTGATCCCGCAGATCGAAAAGTACTACCCTACCACTCGATCATCACCCAACCTATGTTTGGAGAAAAGTATTTTTTTAATGCTTAACAATCGCAAATTATATCAACTGTCTAAAGAAATTGAAAATATTCAGAATACAGGCTGGTATGTATTCACTTTGCTGTCTCCTGTGACTGAAAATTAATTTATCTGTGTATTTTTTATATAGAATGTGGAGTCTGTTAAAAAAACTACAATTAATTTACAATAAATTAATTTACTACAATAATATTAACATAAATTTTTATGGTTAAATTCACCGACAAATTTAGTTGTTAAACTGACTTGCTACTTATTGAAAGAGAAAATTATGTAATATTTCATTTTGTTTATTAATCGAAATATTATAACAAAAAAATTATTAGTCTAGTCAGTACACACCTTAAGATTTTGAGGGGGTTTTCCTAACGCAGATGGTAATACAGGTACTATATGCCTTTATGCCAATACAAGGCTACGAAGCTGTTACCCATTTACGTGTAACTTAAGGTACGTGTAGCTTAAGGTATGCTACACACAAGTACGCAAGTAACATTACCCCGGCTGGGTCGTAATTTAGAAGCAGAGACTAAACAGAAGACACCCCCAGGTTTGGCCTGCCACCCACCTGTCACACGGCGGATCTTAGGCCGGCTCGACCCCGCAACCTTTTAGTTACGAGATCATTGCCTTTGCTGATAAGATTTTGAGGTTCAGACATAAATATGGGGTGAGGCTCAAACAAATAAGAAAGTTACTATAGAAATACTATCTTAAAAATTTGTCAGTGAAAGCTACCATTATTAAATGGCCCTCGGCATTATTTATTATATATTATTACTTGGTCCTAAGGACATTATTTTCCAACCTGGTGCTACTAATCATATAGAGTGTATGACAAATGCAACAGTTTAAATTGTGCTTATTTGAATTGATTTCTCTTTATATATCTTACTTTTTTATTTTAGTAGAGTAGTATGCTAATAAATAAAAATAATAATATATAAAATCTTCACCTCAAACAAAGGTCTTGTGCAAGATTTGTTCGACCTTAAGGACGTTGCTGATTCTTCTCAAAGTATGATGAAATTAAATTAACAATATTTAAGAAATGCGTATTTGATTTGGTATATTAATATTATTTTTATTTATTCATCAAAGTTTTATGGAAGTATGGAGAATATGCTATATACATTTTATTTAAACCTCTGAATAAAAAGTCAACAGAACATATAAGCTCTCTGAAATCACACCTATTCACTAAAAAGAATATTTATAGCATTAACTTAAAGCATGTCATAAACGCTACTTTTACTATCGGCATAAATTACATGTAGTTCTTTTACTCCCGTGAAACGAGTAAAACGAGTTGGGAATAAGAAAGTCATCAAATTCTGTCATTTTGTTTTTGTTACCAGCAGTCATTTTAGCACACACTCGGAATTATTTATATTTTACTAGAAGATGAATACAGCCACAATATCTTCTGAATAGCACACCAAGTGGGGAAAGAAAGTTTTTATTATTCTTATAACAAACTGCAGGTTTTAGATTTTGAAGAGAATAAGCACTTCATAAAAAGGTGAGAGTTCTAAATTATTAGCATTCATATCCGTATAAAACATTCATAGAAATTATTTTACATCTTCAGAGCAATTACTTTAGACCTATTTATCCAGTTATGTAGGGAAACCTTATCCAAATGTAATGTAAAAATGTACATAAAATTGTTATCATTATGTTTATTCATTGAAATGGATTTATAAATAATCCTTATGCTAATTCATAGAAATAGATATAAGTAATAACTTTATTTAAATTCAATAAATAATGTTATTACTAATTGGTATACTTGGGTTCATTTTAAATGACGATAACGATAAGACACATAGATCTCTGCTGGTTGACTAATTCTAGAAAGTGAGGATATTCTCCGGAGGGTTTGGCAAAGGAGATCTTCAGACCGCAACCCTGTAACACATGTCTGGGAGGCTCAGGAAAGGGCAACTGCAACTTACAAACTCTCTCTGAAAATCATCCAGAGTATGAAAACAGCAGGGCTGAACACGTAAAACCAACTGACAGAGGAGTTCATAAGCTGCCTTAATTCGAGTAGAAGTCACACTGCTAGGCCTATATATCTGTAACAGATGATATATAACCATATTAACCGATTTTCTTTTAAGTTCTGCTACCGCTGTTTCATACTTTTTGACTCCAACTAGTGTTACGCCCGATCATACGGGTGTATAATAACTTTATAATGGTTATTTGTTTTGTATTGTATTAATGTATGTACGTATTAAATATCATTAAAAGCGATCCAGTAGTTCTGGAGATAACCAAGTTATTGACCAAATCTAAAAATTCTCTTAAATTTGAACACGACTGTAGCTCGTCACATACATAAGTTTAATAACAGTTGTGGACTAGTTTAAGAACCTCCTGTAGCTTATTTTTCCTACCTCTAAGACATTATGTCGGAGACATTGTGAAAAGATTTGGTACTAATCTAGGTAGTTTAGTCTGTTTTTTTTTTTTTTTTTTTTTTTTTTTTTCAACAGCAGCACATTCAACGGAAGTAATGGATCTAAAGGTGGCTGAATTGGTAAAGCGAATTTCTTCGTCACCTGAGATCGTGGGATCGAGTCCCACTACTGGTATGAATGCCCGTAGCCTTTTGGAATTTACTTTAAATAGTAATTACCGGTCTCATTAGCCCTCGTATTAAAAAAAAAGATCCTGGTGCTTTAAACCAACGTACCAACTTACCACGTAAGCTATGAGATTCGAACGTTCTATCCACGGTAACGAAAGGCAGTTTTATAAGAAGGAAAGCCATCGTTAGACCAGGAAAAAAGCTGCCGAATATTCTGTGTTGCATTGAATTCAAATTTCGTATAATGCTGTATACATTCTCTGGACCACGTTTAATATAACTCGAAGTTGTCTCGAAAGTGGAAGTAACTCATTCTTAGGGGGTATTTAAGTTAACACCATATCGATGTCTGTCGACTTTTTGACAAGCTGTTTGCCGTCCAGAACGATAAATGTTCAGTAAAAAGGTCAATCAAGTACAGTACATCACAAATCAGAGAATATTTAATTAGATTTTGTCTTGCCTTTTTCCATACTTTTCATCATAAACTGCAAGTATTCAAATGGCAACAAAATTGCACAATAAACTAATAAAATTTTCTTTCAAATTTTAAAAATATTCTACTTCGTTGCATGAAAGAGAGTATTAAACTCAGGATGAAATTGCAATGGTGAACGGATATTCAAATTATGAAGTCTTGTATAAATTGTAATATAATTCTTAAAATTAAAAAAAATACTACACTACGTAGTATAAACGTGCATGAAAAGCATTAAGAATAACCAATTGCGTAGTTTGAAGTATTTTTCAGTTCTTCATATTAAACCCATTGTTATATTTTTGTTCAAAATTTTCTCCTTCGAAGCTTTGATCTAAAGATTTTCTGAAAACAATGCCAAAATATGAAATGAAATATTTTGTTTACGCAAGATATTTATGCAGCCCAATAAATTCGCTTTAAAATTCATAAGATTTAAATAATAAAGGGAATAAATTTTAAAGTAGTAAAGAGCACAAATTTTATTCCCAAAACATACATATCTTATAAAATAATTGTTTAGGACTTGTGATCTAGTTTTCATTGCTCGTTTTCTGTCAATAAATTCTTG
>CM063502.1:43779661-43814661 GCA_032207245.1 Pardosa pseudoannulata | reverse complement strand
GAACTTGAGAACTGTTTTAGCCTCCTCACAATTCGCCACATCTTTCCATCGTCTAAACGTTGGTAGTTACTCATTTTTACTGTTAGAATTTGAATTTAACCAATTGTTGCATAAAAACACACCAAGAATTTCGGCGAGTTGTGTCAGCTATCGAAATACATGTTTTGTCAAGCGCACTTTAAAGGCTGTTCCTCTACTGGCTCCGTCCACACACATGTGTAAGTTTACGTATTTGACGTGCAAGATTTGCATCTTTGTTTCGAAGCAATGTTTTTACATTTCCTTCAGTTCTTTTCATAATATTCTACAAAATATACAAATGCCTTAAATTTTGAAAATGAATTTATATATACATTTTATATTCATAATACTAATATATATATATATATATATATATATATATATATATATATATATATATATATATATATATATATATATATATATATATATATATATTATTTGTATTAATAAATCAGTGGATATTTTTTCACTCATTCTTTTGTATAAAAAAGCAGAATATAAACATATATTTCATCATATTTTCATACAACAAAAAGCAGTACGAATGGTTTGGTTCGGTTTTGGAGCACAGTGGCTAATGAGACCGGGGCCTACTGCTTAAAGCTGATTCCGAACGGTTAGGAACATCTATGCCAGCAGCGGTATCGAAGAGAGTGCTCTAGTATTCTCAGTATGGATGAAGTGGTTGAATTTAAACCTTTCTTCATTTTCATTTGTGTCTGAAATGATCAACCGACATTTCGTAGCTTAGTTAAACTTAATTTCCCCTACATTCCTTTATCCTCTAATGTCACCTACTGACTAAAAATTCAAAATTGAGCTCTTAATCTTACACCCTTCTTATTAGAGGTCTCGGATTTGTATAACTGTATATAAACATTCTAAGGTGCGTAAGGTATCCCCTCTCTACATTAATTTGAGACCAGAATTCCTCTAGAAAAACATCACTCTGAACCTCTGTTGTTGACCCCAACCAATACGTTCCTTAGACCAACGCAATGTTTATTGGTGGTAACATGGTTTAAACAGATGCACCCAGCTGTCTTCCGTGTATGATAAACAAGCTGGTTTAACCGCTCAGATAAAGTACCAGTAGCTATTTCAAGGTCTGCAACTATTTCACTAGTAGTGATATTGTTATTCCTTTCTACCACATATCAAGCCTCTTGAGATGTGGATTATCTTTCACAAACCCTGGTATGCTTTCGAATAGCATTTCAACCTTTAGTGCTCTTCTTAATCGCGATGTGACTCTGCTGAAAACTTTCATTGCTGTGACTATATTACGGACACTTTGACTTGCTTCGAACCACCAAATTTTGGTTCCCGATCGCAAGTACTCAAATGATGTAATGCAGATATTTTTTGCTTAATTATTGCCATACCTCATAGAATTTCACACAAATAATTTCAACAACCTAGAGGACTATCTTCATCAAACACCAAGCTACATGTCCCTATGAATGAATAAAGAGATTTATAGGAATTCAGTTTTATACAGATACCAGATCCTTCTTTTCTATGCCTAATTCCTGTTATTTTATAATGATTAGTCAACTGTCTGAAACACTATTTCGTAAAAACTGTATGTTTCATAGAAATTGTCACTATATAAAATTTACACATACACACATATTCACGTATGTTTTTATACTAACACACACACACACACACACACACACACACACACATATATATATATATATATATATATATATATATATGTAATCCATTTTTTATAAAACTCCTTCACAAGGAGAAAGTTCAACAGCTAGCATTCATAAAGTGCAAAGATGCAGTCGGGTCTCATATTCAAGAGAACTCAGAAGTCTAATTTAAAACTTTATTTCAGAGCGGCAACACGGCACATCTGTCCTTCTGGACAATATACAATCAAAAGCCACAAAGTTCACTCTGCTCTCACACAAGTACACCCAAGAGCGCTGACAACAAGAATTTTCCCACAACAAAAACAGCTTAATAAGCGAATTGACTGCAATATCAGCAAAACGCGAAAACATGTTCCGCCAACACCTGGGAAACTGCTGTATAGACAGAAAGTTTACAGTTTTATGACAGAAAGGAATGTTAAGTGGAAAATACTCCGTTGAACACACCATGTTGAGACTGGTAAAGATATTTAGATGAATTAAAATGGAAGAGAGGAGTTTTTTGAAGAAATATTAAAGTTAAATAATTTTGATATATTACATATATATATATATATATATATATATATATATATATATATATATACATACATATATATATATATATATATATATATATACCCGTAGTATGCGTGTATGTAGATACATACACTTCAACACAAGAAAAGATTTAAATGTAATATTCAATCTAATCATAATTTGAAAAACAATCAGAGTTTACTCTTCAAATTAGGATTTAGATAAGAGTTGGATTGAGAACCCTATACAATTTATTTGTTCAACTATTATTATACTTCGCTTTCGCATGAAATTGTCATATGAATTCCTAGAATATTTCTATTCCCCCTTCGTTCGTTTTTTCATACTTTAATTTTCTGCCATGAATATTTGCAATATGTATGAATATAATCACCGAAATTTTAACTTTTTTATTGTCCCAGTAAATATTTTGAATTTTATATTATATTTAGTTTAATGTATATTCAACATTAAGGAATGGAAACTATACTATAGATTTTTTTCATGCGTTAAGAAAAGATCCTTTTCTATTCTCAGTTTTTAAATCTTCAAGCGCATGAAAATCAATTACCCAGCCTTGAAGCACATAAAAATCATTTTCTTCGATTTAGGCCTTAATCATGAGTTTCTTGTCAAACATATAAAGAAAAATGCCTGTTAATACTCTCAAAATGTCCCGAAAAACGGTAAAAGGAAATTAAACTAATGCCAGTTTCTTTTACAAACCCCTTTAAAGTTTAATTTATTGAGCAAGATTCGGAAGAGTGTATGGTATTGCATTAAGTAGGTTAAAGGTTTCTGGGGAAAAGCAAGGAAGGCACAAGGGGGGCGATGTTTCTTATTCTTTTAAAGTATACTTTAAAATATTTAATTAGCTGCTTGAAGAACTTCGTAATCCGTTGTTTGCTCCCACTTATCACAGCCTTTAAAAGGCTTTCCTGTTAAAGGACTGACCTCCGGAAAAATCGATCGCTGCGCCGCTTTAATCGCATTCAATTCTGATGTTCATTAATCACTTAAATTGAATCTGTTAAATACTAACGAAACGTGTCTGAATTTCATGTTCGACATTCTGTCCTGACACTGCTAGAATTGTGAATTTTGTTAAAGAGAGAACCAAAAAGCCTCCTCATAAATATTAATGAGCGTACAATGCAGATGCATTGCCATACGATTAGCGAAAGCAAATTAAATTTGTATTTAGTGCGGGAGAAATGATTTAATTATTTATTTATTTATTTAAGCAGTGAGAATGAATTTGGGGCATTTAATGCTAGATTCTTAAAAAAAAAATTCAGTTACTGATCCTTTTAATTTCGGGGAAAATTGATCACTTAACATGTCATCTATATGTAATTCCTTCCCGGTTTAGATTTAAAATTAATAGATCCTGTCTGAATTGAATTTTGAATCCATGTAAAACATATATTAGAAAATTGAAGCAATACCATATTATAAATTTATATATTCAATTTATTTATTAATGTTTGATGGTACGGTTTTCCCGTTAAATTTTGAAATATCTTCCTTAAACAGGATTCTAGTTTCGAAATCAAGATAAATTTTTAAAATCCACTCTTGTACGCATTTGCTAAAGTTTTATTATGCAGTAGATAATTTCGTAGTCTTTAATACTAAAAGTCAGATGATTTCTAGTATTCAAATATTTGATTTAAATTTAAAAATTCTTATTTGGAATTAAACAATTATAATTTTTTCAATTTGATTTAATAATTTAACTTAGTAGTAATAAAGATAATTTAAGATTTCTTAAAAGAAATGTAATATACTATCTTAATACACATATAAGTGGAAAATAGAAATCCGTAATTTCATGCACGAATTTTAAATGAGGGCATTCTGCAGAAAATTACATAATTAATGTCACCTATTGGAAAGACATATGGAAGGAGTTTACGCCTTTAACAAATGGTTAAACAAATGAAGTTTTCCTTTTTTCCCTTAGAAGAGGGAACATCATCAATCATTTTGCTCATTCTTATATAACTTTAAATGAGAAAATAAAGTTAACATTAATTGAAATAACACCTATCATTTTGAGGATTCTTAGTAGATTCTTAATTAGTCTATCTGTCGACATTTTCTCGGTTCACAGAAATTCCTTTATGCTCTTCTCCTTTCAAACAGATGTTGATTTACTCTATAGCGTAGTCAGTCATATTTCACTGGACTTGAATGTAATGTTTCCGTTTCTTTCTAAAATTTCTTCTGTTTTAAAACTGGAGTAATCTGATAAAGAATTCTTCAAAGTCTCTTTCATGAGGTGCAGAACGGCTTTATTGAGAAGAGACTTAAAGGCCTTATTACATAAGGCGAACATACTGACAGCTGTTTCGCTCGACTGTTTCGTTTTGCAATCGTGTAAAAACAATTTACCATAAGTATATTTTCGGCACGAAACAGTCGTGCTAAACAATTGTCAATGCCCATCTTCGTCTTATGTGATACGGGCCATAGAGATAAATCAAACAGGATAATTTTAATTTGTAGGTTTGTTCCATACTTATTTGATGACATTATATACTTCTTCCAATAAAGATTTTTTTCCAAAATAAACTAATCGTTTAATAAATCTATAAATAAATTACTAATTTCACTTCCATTTTCGTTACATATTGAGGCCGTATCACACTAGTGCCCTTACACTGACAACCATTTCACACGACTCTTATGAGCTATAGTTGGATGAAATGGATATGAAATAGGGTCGTTCTTCAACTTTGATTTTTACCATCCGGCATTGGAAAAGTCGAAGTAGTCGAACCAAATCAATCAATCAGAGACGAGAATCGTGAGAGTGCTGATTTCAAAATGGCCACTGTATCATGTAGGATGGTGTGGTGCACTGAGTTGGAGAAAATTTTTATTACAGAAGTAGTGAAAAAAATAACATATGGAATGACAGACATACAAATATTGAGTTGATGTATAATATTGCCGTATATATGAAGGACTCAAATGCAAACCCCCCTTATTTTTCTTTTAGGTTGTATTCATATAACCGAAACTGCTAGTATAGAACTCCAAGCCTGTGAGGAAAGGTAAATTTCGATCGACTACTTCCACAGGATAGGAGACCTATACTCTACAAAACTGGTCGAAATTGGTTGCAGCGTGAAGTAGTTTTCTGTGCATTTCAGAAAGAACATAATATTTGAATATCAACATAATATTTGAATATATATTTTGTGGACACTTCTATAGAAAATGTACATAGGAAATTTTAGAATAATGGAACCACATGTAGATTTTCACTTCTCTACAGCACGAAACAATCACGCAAAACAATTGTCCATATTTTTGTCTCGTCAAATAAGGCTTTAAGTTGACATTTATCACAATAAACTTAATAATAAAGAAAAATTAAATATATACAACTCATATCTTGATGTTTAAAGGTTCTTCAGTTATATTCGGAAAGTGAAGTAATTTTCTTATTTTATTTTATTTTTTAAACGAAAACCACCTATCGATGGAAACTGCCTAAGACATATTAACTTATTGGTAACTTAATTAATCTTTTTTGCATAAAGAGGATATCAACACCATAGAGGCCAATCATATCATAACCAATTTTCTACTTTTGAAACTACGCACATAAGCTGACTACGTATGCTTAGAACATTTGGAGGTTAAAAGAAAATTTTCTGCCATCATTCTATGTTGATCTACATCGAGAAAAATGTCGAAGTGATTTTTGTTTCCAAAAAGAATGATATAACGAATAGTTCCAATATCGAAACAAGGTGTTAATCCATCCATTCATACAAGCGATTTATCAGATTGTACGTTTGTATTATTAAGAGTATAACATGCACAATGGACAAGTGCTGTTTTTTGGTGTGGTATTTTGTGGCTTGAATCCCACGCCAAACATGGATGTTCGTAGTCATTCGGAATCGATTTTGAGTTACGCACCCCAGTTGTGTCCCTCTGGTATGTAAAAAAACTGTATTCTCGCGTGTTTGTAAATTCCCGCATAATGATCAATTTTCGAAAACTTACCATCATAGCATCATGTAAATTTCAACAGCATTTCAAAGCGTAGTTTTTATACTATAGTTAATTCACATGTTTTCCTGCACTTTTCACATTGTACCATTGTAACCCATGATCACTTATTAATATTGTACCATTATAACTTGTTTATATATTCATCTCTCAGATCAACAGTTCCTTATTCTTTTATATATCAAGTTTTGAAAAGCATTTCCCCGTCATAGAATGTAACTTGTAATGCAAGCCTGTTTTGATATAACCCAAATTTAAGAAAGTGATAAATATAACATTTATCGAAACTCTAACATACTAACAGTCCTCCCCCTTCTAGGCGAGTAAAGTGAGAGACGAACTCCTGTGGAGGCTCCCACCTCGTATTTCACCTAATGTGCACCTTTATTTGCTTTGTCTTTGAGTTTTCAGATGTCCGTTTTAACAGTTCCTGCTTAGGTTTTGGCTGTTTCTGTGTGGCGTCTGTAAGTGCGTGCGTCTCTCGCATAAGTGGGATATTTTTTCCTTGTTGTGACTTTTCTCACCCAAAGAAATCTACACATCTGAAACCTTCTTTTTAAGGTAGATAGTTCCCGAGATGCAATTAAGAGGACTTATTAACTCTCGTAAAGCAAAAAAGTAGACCGTAGCGCTCCAAACGAAACCAAATTTAGTTTGTACGTACATAGGGAAACAATAAAATGGTTAATCCCTATTTATATTAAGTTATATAGAAGTATGTTTTTCCGTAAATAAATGTTTACAAAATTCAGATGTTACAAAATGCCGTACAAACTACATTCTTTTGTCAGCATAGTTTACGAAATCTTTGAAATTTTCCCACTCATACGCACCAACAGCTGAGGATATTAAACTAAAAAACTGGATCGTATGATATAAAAAAGGAAAAGAATGAAAGTTTCAATAAAGCAAAGTAACTTTTAGGATAAAAATATCGATAGCGAAAAGACGAAGCAGTTACTAAGTGACCTTAGAAAATACCATAAAACAGTATAAAGTAAGTGAATAACTGAATTTATAATACTAAAGCACTAGATGTGAAAGAAAGTAAAAATTGAGCAGTTTAAAATGAGGTTAAAAATATATGAAATATTTATTACACATTTAAAAATTATTTTATTCATTTTTAAGTTTCTAAAGCCTTCTTTATTTCTCTTTTAAGGTTAATCAATGATCCAGCAGTAAAAGTTAATACTTAAATATACCAATTTTATGCTCGAAAGATAATGTTTGGAGACAGTACAAAGAGATAAATTTCTTATGAAAAGAGAAATAAAATTTTATGTCTCGCACATGTTCATCTTTCAACAAGAGTAAAAATATTTCACTTAATACCTTAAGTTATTTAATACTTAGTACTTAAAATAGGATTTTAAACGCTAGACGCGTAAATCTCAGTATCTCAAACGTTTCTATCTTATCTGCAATAACAGAATATGTGTGAAATGAACTATTGAATCAATTAAAACAGAGGTTTAAGTGAAAGAATTCTCAATTTTAAATGGATTTAAGTTATTTAATCACCTTGAGGATCCAGTGCAATGTATAAAGTTTTAAAAGCATGGTCCATATGTTCGATTATTTTGTGCTTTCAGAAATTTTTCCGTATTATTTTTGCTTTATAACTGATTGTTAAAAAACTTGATTACTCTATTCTTTCGTTTAATTTTAAGGACTTTTTTCATTTAGCTGCAAATTTAACGGTTAAAATTGTTGTAGTTTAATAGAAAATAGTTGAATTTGGAAATTTTATTGGCTAACTTAAATAAATGGAGTTATTTTTACAAATTTTAGTTTTTCAAGACACATATCCCATCATTTTAAACATTTTTTGTCATTTTCTTTACAAATTATACGAGAAATAAAAATTAAAATATTAAAAATTAATTTAATTAATTTTTTATTAAAACAGTTATATTGCCTACCTTTCTTCTAAAAAAGGTTTATTAATTGTCAATATGAAATAATAAGATGCATAGCAGCATTTTTTTTAAGGATTAATTTCAATAAAACATAATTTTGAAATGGATATAAAAAGTTATTTCTCACCGCCTTGAGGATCCATGAATGCAATGTAAACAGAGCTTTTAATAAAATGGGATTTTTTATTTGAAATTTTCTGCTAGATTTGATCCGTTTGCTATTGCTTTATAACTGATTGTTAAAAAACTTGATTACTCTATTCTTTGAATAACAAATAGACTTTTTTCCAATTTTGGTGCAAATTTAACGGTTAAAATTGTTGTAGTTTAATAGAAAATAGTTGAATTTGGAAATTTTATTGGCTAACTTAAATAAATGGAGTTATTTTTACAAATTTTAGTTTTTCAAGACACATATCCCATCATTTTAAACATTTTTTTGTCATTTTTTTTTTTAATACAAAAATTAAATAAATATTCATGAAAACATTTTTTAATTTTTTAACCAACTATATTTTATTTTTCTAAAAATAATGGAAATCTATAAAATAAGTAAATTCATAAGAATTGGTGCATGTTTTTTTTGTAAAAAATTAATATTAACGTAATATAATTTTAAAGTTCCTGAACTTAATTTTTCAAATAAAATTTAGGAATTATAAAAGCAACTTTTAGACAAAATGTTAAGATTTTTATTTGAAAAACAATTTCATCATACAATCTTTTTTTAAATAATAGACAAGAACATTCGGCTTCGTTTTCCTGTATATACCGTTATTTTTGTACCTACAAACAAACCATGTTTTTACACTAACCCGTATTGATGTTTTATACATTTATGATCATTCAATTTGTTCAATATGAAAATATTTTGCTTTATTGAACAAAACTGGGATACAGGCAGAATATTTTTAATCAAAAATTTTAAAGAATTAACACATTGTACATTTCGCAGCGGAATTGTACCGGGAGCTGGCGTTTTGCGCGTAAATTTAGTTATTCAGTTATATCTCAATAGATGGAAAATTATTTAATTTTTTAACCAACTTTTCGTATTTTATATTGAAATATATAGAAAAATATACAAATAGAAATATATAAATAGCAACCATAAGTTTTTTGTAACCAAATATATATTTTTAGTGGATAAATTTATAATAGTATAGTAAATATGACAAATCAAATAAAAATAGTAGTATATAGTTTTAATTTTTTCGAATTATCTTATATATAAACATTTTTACATTATAAAAAATTGAAAAGAGCAATCCTAAAACTAATAATGTAAAAACTAGTTTTTATTTGTCTAAATTTTTCGAGAATCTATGTAGTAGACAAGAACATTCGGCTTCGTTTTCCTGTACATGCCGTTATTTTTGTACCTACAAACAAACCCTGTTTTTACACTAACCTATACTATTATGTGACCAGCGCTCAAGTATCAATCGTCATAAAACGTACTAGTACGTGTCCCGCAATACAATGTGTTAAGAAGATTTTTTTTAATTCTATAAAAAGAAAAATTTTCAAATATTTTCAAAGCCTATTTTGTATTATTCAAATGAAACTCTTTTTAAATCGTTCATACGCCCACCAGCAATTCACCAATCAATACCAATACCCCATAAAAAACACAAACGCTTTTCCCATCTAATTTTTTACAAATTTTTTTTTTTCTCATACGGTGCATATAAAAGTAGTTTTATTTTTTTTTTATAAAATATTTATTTTTAAATCGTTTCAAGCTTAAGTTGTTTATTTTTGTTAGAGAAAAAATTTTTTTTTATTTTTTTAGTACTCCATGTTAAAATTTTGACATAGCTACTCACATAATTATGTACAGTCAATTTACAAAATTAAACGTTTTATTAATTTTGATAAAATTTCACATTTTTTATAAAACGGTATATAAAAGAGTTTTAATTGCCGTCTTTTTTTTTTCAGTTTATCAAGAATTTTTTGTAAAATCTTATTCTATTAATTGTATTTTTTTGAGAAAGTGGGGAAAGCTGATTATTCCCACATGGTTTTTATATCCTTTTTGGGGGGGAGTTGGTACTCCAGTTCTCCGATAGAAAGATAATTTACATAGCTAAATTCATATTTTTTTCAAATTTTTTAAGTAATAAATAATTATTTTTTTCAAACTTTGCTAGTGAAATACAGATAATTCTTAATGCACTTCATTTCCATAACAAATAACATTCATTGGTACATTACAATTAATTACATACACAATTTATATATGCACTCAAACATATACATTGATAATATAATATATACGCTTTGACAGTTGAGATTCTAATTTACTCTTTTGTATATATATATAGCAATTATATGTTTGAATGTCTTTTTAAACTTCCATAGGTAGGTTATCTTTCTAGGGTTAATGTGATCAGTTTGGGTCACTGTGATTTCGATAAAAATAACCGATTGATAACAATAAACGATATGCAAAATTAGATACATTTACCCCTCCCTTTAATTCTCACGTACTAAATTTCAAAACAAAATGAAAAAACACACCTTATATTTATGTACTGTATATTATCCTTTAAAACATAAAAATTGTACACATAATTTTAAAAAATTGATCCATTGTTGACTGTCTACAATTTTTTCTAAGAATCTCATTGATAAATTGTTCGTAATCATAATCAACCTGTCATAACGATTTAAAATTTCGATCTTTTGTTTTGATGTTAAATCATTTCGCTTTCTGGCTTCCATATCCACAAACTGCATGTAAGCGAGCAAGGCATACAATGTGAATAAGCTCCTTCTCAGTTCCGATAATAATGTGTTGCCTTCTGCTTATCTGACAACCATTAACCATCAGAAGGGTGTGGGTATTTCTGAAAAATTCTAAGAACGTGTAATATCCCACTCCTTTGTTCATTCCAAATTTCCCTAGGTTGAAGAGGAGAATTCTCGGAAATTCAAACTACAGAGAAAGGAAGGAAAATAATGGGTTCCTTCTGAATATATTGTGAATATTCCTTTGCCAGTTAAAATGAGGTTCGAAAACTGATCCCATTAACCAATGTAACGATCACATAAAACGATAATTTTAACATACAAATGTATAAAGAAAATCGGGACCAAGTGATTTCGATAACAATAAGAGATTGGTAACATTAACCGCGATCACATTAAACGGAGCCCACTGTATTAAAGTGACTTTCTTTCAAAGCAATACCAATATATCGTTTACAGTAGTTAGTTATATTAGCTATTTTATACTAATAATAGACCGTAGGTTTTGATAGATTCGTACATGTATGTATGTACGCAAAGTTTTCTTAAGGTGATAGCATTACTTATATAAAAATTTTCCCAGATGCTTTGTTCACGAATAATAGCTGCATATTTAAAGAAACAATATATACAAATATAACAAATGGTAAATAATACCTCACTACCTTCCAGTAAATTTCAGTTAAAGAATATTTTAATGCTAAAATATTTCGTCTCCTAATTGTATTTAAATGTAAATTCTGATAGTCTAATATGTTTGGTTTATAAATTGCTAGCTATCCTCTATAAGATTTTGAGGCAAAAACTATATCAAAATGTTGCTTTTATAAAAATAATATTTTTGAATCTTGCTATTTGCGAAAACAAACGACCAAATGCAATGACCTATATTTTGAACATGTTATGTATGATGCTGGGGTTTTTATATGAATTCATTAATTCCATGTTAAAAATATTGAGAAAATAAACAGAAGCTTAAAAAATAGGAAGAACTGCTTAAAAACTGTGACACATAAAATAAAATAAATGTCTTCTTCAGCCATAAAAATTGGGATTTTTTATTAGTGAAACTGAATTAAAAAGCAAAATCATAAAAATCTTCAAATATTATTTTCATGAAAAAAAAATGAAATCAATTACAAAAGTGAAAATTAAAAACACTGCAATATGCCTTTTTTTAATGAAAATCCTTGTCAAATCAAAAAAGTTTAAAGAATAAAATCCATGCTGGAACAAAACAAGAACAAGGAAGCTGCAGATTCGAAACAATGTTTTTTTATATAAATATTTTTAGTGATTTCTTTTTCGATCCACACATGCCTCTACTTTCGGAAAAGCGATAAACAAAGTACTTCCGCCTCTTTCCTAAACTGCTCAATATTATTTATCTCACAAATTTACTTTCTTATTTTGCAGAAACAAACAAGTCAGATCCACAAAGATTATTTTCTAAGTAGGCACTGTACATCATTTTGTTATAGGAAAGCTATTGCATCCAAATATTTTCCAGAATAAACATGCTGCAATTGTATCTGAAGACTTTTTTTAAGTCTTAAGCTTCGTATGTTTTGATTTTATCAAATTGCCTACATGCGCCTTCATTGTTTATGTTCTAATCTCTTAGTAACGTAAGTAGTTCTTTGACATTTTGCTAGAAATAGGATAATCACATATATTGCAATTACATTTTATAGATTTTTAAAATTATTCTCAAGAAATTGACTTAATTAAAAATGTGTTATTCTTAAACGTAATATTAAACATCTTTCAAATACATGTGTGAACAAAAGTGTACCCACTCATGTATATATATATATATATATATATATATATATATATATATATATATATATATATATATATATACATATATATATATATATATATATATATAGAGAGAGAGAGAGAGAGAGAGAGAGATAGATAGATAGATAGATAGATAGATAGATATATATATATATAGATATATAGATATATATATATAGATAGATAGATAGATAAATAGATAGATGGATAGATATAAATATAGATATAGATATAGATGGATATATATAAATATAGATAGATAGATAGATAGATAGATAGATAAATAGATAGATAAGTAGATATAGATATAGATATAGATGGATAGATATAAATATAGATATAGATATAGATGGATAGATATAAATATAGATATAGATATAGATGGATATATATAAATATAGATAGATAGATATAGATGATAGATATAAATATAGATAGATAGATATAGATGGATAGATACAAATATAGATAGAAAGATATAGATGGCTAGATATAAATATAGATAGATAGATATAGATGGCTAGATATAAATATAGATAGATAGATATAGATGGATGGATATAAATATAGATAGATAGATATAGATGGATAGATCTAAATATGGATAGATATAAATATATATAGATATAGATAAAGATAGATATAAATATAGATAGATATAGATGGATAGATATAAATATAGATAGATATAGATGGATAGATATAAATATAGATAGATATAGATATAGATATTTATAAATATAGATAGATATAGATGGATAAATATAAATATAGATATAGATATTTATAAATCAAGATAGATGTAGATATAGATAGATACAGTAAAACCTCTATTTTGTGAACTTTTCCTTTGAATCAAGGTCATTTTGCAAATTTATTGGTCAAATAACCTCCAAATAATGAAGTACATTCTCTATTTAACGAACCTTTTTCCTTTGATTTAATTTTTTTTTCCTATTTCTTAAAATATTTCTTGGTATTTCATACTAGTTTTTTTTCTTTTATCGTATTTTCTTGTTGTACTACATACGATAAAGTTATAATACATACAATACATTAAAATAAAATAAATGTTTTTACCTGAAAATACAGTGTATTCCTGGACAATATTAGATTACTCCTCATATAAATAAATTGCAATAGCCAGAAATTAGTCCCATAAAAGTTAATTTTTGTAGTCAATCTATGTGATGTCCTACTCCTTTCAAGTTTGACTTCCTGTATAGAACTGAAACATTTTTAATACATTCCGGGATAGAATCGATTTATGTATTTTATTTGCACTTTACTGAAAATCATAAATATGTCAATTTTCATGATTTTCAGTAAAAGCAGTCAAAGCAGATATCAATTCAAAAATACGGAAATCCCTCTAGAGATATTAATACCATACTTTTTGTAATTTGGGATTGAAGAATTTCGGTATTTTCTATCATTAAACGAATGCGATTCTATGATTATGATCAGAGAAAATGTGAAATGTGAATTTTCACACCGTGTTCTAAAAGAAATTGAAAATAATATAAAAGCAAACATTCAGGAGTAACTTAGAGAATAATTAGTGAACAGATTATTTCCTCTTAAATATAAAGATCCACTTGCAAATTCCGAGGATTTAAATTAATCGTTAAAACGGAGAAATGCATAGCACTGGAATGAAATTGGAAAAAGAGGGTGTGCTTTTTAGTTTTGTTAACATGAAAAGGCTGCATAGTGCTGAATAATAAGGAAGAAATTTTGGATATTCATTCGAAATCTCCAAATAGTTAATTTTACAAATGCAAACTATTTGATTCTGAAAGAGATGTATTTTGTTGTAATGATTCATCTATGCTTATAATTTTGGTAATATCGTCTTCTACAGTTTAAGTATCTTGGAAGTCATCAGTAATACTAATGATATAAAATTTGAAGTAAACAACAGGTTACTTATGTCAAACAAATGTTTTTATGGGTTGAGAAGCCATTTCAAATCCAAATGTATTAATGTTAAAACAAAATTTAATTTATATAAAACCTTAATCAAACCTATTGTTCTGCATGGCAGTTAGTGCTGGCCATTAAATAAATATAAAAAGATAAGCTATTGATTTTTTAGAGAAAAATACTTAGAAAAACCTTTGGAGAAGTTAAACAAAATGGTGTTTATAGAATCCAATATAATTATGAAATATACACTAGAAAAACCAGACAATAGATATACAAGAACCAGATATTGTCAAAGTTATTAAGGTCAGCCACATTAGATGGCTGGGACACCTTTTTAGATATGAAGATTCTAACCCAACTGTAAGAGTGGCGTCCATCTCTGTCGGTGGTCAAGCGAACTTTTGTTCATTTTAACAACTGAAAATGACAGTATTGTCCCCGTAATAATTTTCTTGACACACGGAGGTGTCAAGCGTGTCATTTGTCAACGCACCAACAGAGAAAAGGAATTTTGCTTTGATCGAGTTGGCCAGGCGCCAAGGGCATTTCAGCTGCTCCAAAGACAAGGGTAAAGATGGGGAGGTCGATCTCCCCTAAAAACTGAGGTTTCCTGTTTAGGAAAGAAGAAGCGAGAGGGGACTCCCGGCTAAACTTCGAGAAGGGAGGTTGATCTAGAGGGATCTCCTATGTGGATGAAAGGTTGCATCTGTATACACTTTAATGTTTCTTTAAATGTTTTTTTGTAATAAATCAACCTTATTAAGTTTTAATCATCTACTGCTGGTTATTTCGTCTCCATGCCTGCTTCAATTGCACGGGACCCATGCGAAGTCATATCCAAAATGACTACTATGTGACGGACTACCGGAAGTAGAAACATCGCAACCGCTCGGCTCAATAACACCAACTAAATTAGTGACCTTTTCTAAAATTGAAGGCAAGCGAAAAAGAGGAAGACCCCCATCAGGTGGATAGATTCTGTAGAGAGGGATTTTAGAAAACTGGGATTCCATGATTGGCGAACTATTGTCTTTGATAGAATCAGGTGGAGGAAGCTCATGGAGATGGCTTGCTTGTAACAGGCTGTAGTGCTGGCGAAGAAGAAGAATATCGTCTTCAAAGACCAATAGGTATAATTTGCATCAGCACAATAAAATACACATTTAATATACATCAATCATTATTTCTCTGGAACAAAGTTATTACACTGATGCATTTCTTTAAATTTCTTTATAGTCTCCTACCGAAATCTTAAAGTTTAAGTCGTCCATCTGTAAAATTATCATCTACTTATTACCAATTATTTGTAAAGATAAAAAGCAAATATCAACTAACAAATTTTATTCCTACCGTTTCGGCAATATTTTAATACAAATTTCTGTAATAAGGGAACAAATTTCGCATTGTTCAGAAATCTTTAATATTTTAAATGCAAACAGTTTTACTCTGAGTGTGAAGTATTTTTCGTAATAGTTTCTCCATATTTATATTTAAGCGACATCTTTCTTAATATTACTCGAACCTCTAATACTTTCACGACACGAAAACGACATAAAAACCTTTGTTCGGACAGAACCTAAAAAAGAGTGAAATCTTGCCCGTCAGTCACAGATGGCACAAGTTGTGGTTATTAAACTCTTGTAAAATCTAGAAACTTTTTTTAGAAAGAGCACTAATTATAATACGTAATCATGAAATTGATTTCCTTTAGCAGATATCGACTGAAGTTGATTACTAGTGGATTATAATTTCTAAGGTGCCCGCTTCTTTAACTGAAAAGAAGGAGATTCCAGTAATTATCTGCAAATTTCTAATTATAAAAATTTTGTGTACACTTACAGAGTAAATTATTTCAACTTTTGTGGGTTAATAAACGAATTTTTACACGTTTGAAAATTACAAATCAATAAATGGGAATATTTCTTAAATCATAGCTTGTTCATTAAGACAAATTACTTAGTTATAAACGTGTTTCATGATAAATCATTAGAACGGGTATACAGAGAAGTGAAATCTGCAGAAACTCTTTCGAAATATTTAAGTAAAAATAGTATAAGGCTCTTGATAAAGAGGCAGTATCTGACTCTCAACTCTTATTATCTCAACTACCCCGAAACAAAAAATATTTCTTCAAATTACAAATTGTCAGGCGAGCAAAAATTAATTAAAATATTTTAAAAGTTAAAAAATAATTAGCAAAAAAGCTTAAACTTAGCAAAAATACTTATTTCTGATAAATGTTGTGAATTAATTTAAACAAAAAGGATTTTTACTTAACCCTTTAAACGCTTTTGATTGTTCAGTATATAACAGGAGGCTATTTTCTTCCTTCGTAACCCCTTCCCACTTCTTTGAATCGTAATAACTAGATTCCATTAGTTGTTTAGTAATGTCCTGTCTTGCATATGTATTGGTTTCATTTATAAGAATATTGCTCAATTTATTGTCATAAATATTTCAAATTAAGTGAGTGCTGGTACACTTTTCTCTGTTTTTACAGTTACTCCCGTACTTATAATAAAAAGAAAAGCTTCTAGGGGATAAAGAATATTGATTGCATAAATAACTTTCCAAACCCTTGGCTTGTTACACATCATTGGCCCCATTAATTTCTTCATTACTCTTACTAGAATTTTTATCAATACTACTACAGTTACTATGGATATCTCCACTAGTGCCAAAATCATTATGAGCTATGTAAGATTTTTACTATAACTTTATTGAAATATAAGTTAATCGTCACTGTCACTGTCACTGTCAGAATAATTAACTTGTTTTGATATTACAACATCATATTCCCTAGTAAATAATGGGGCATAATAACTGATGTCTGAGAATAGCATAAGGAAATAGTTTAAAAAGAGGCAAAAACAATTTATGTATATGAACAAGAATAGGAAATTACCTTTGTGGAAAATCTTCTGATGATGTGTCAGTTTAACTTTCAAATTTAACAAAAAGAAAATTTATTTCAGTAGTAACCCTGTGCATCTGAACATAAGCTAAATAAAACTTTGATATGACAAGTAAAATTAGTGTCATCATTTGATATGGATTCTACGAGCACATTGTATTAATAGCAATGCATCAGCATAGCAACAATTAACTAAAAAGTAATTTAAAGTTGTTTGTGGATTGTTTTGTTTTGAAGTGCTACGATTGACTGTTTAGCTACATGAAGGCTAATGGATCTACTCTATAAGTAGGTCCCGGACCAAGCCAATTCCGAATACTCATGCCAACAGTGGGATTCAAGCCCACAAACTCCGGTACCGAATATTAGCACTCTACCCATGTGTACACCATTCAGTAAGAACCTTGCAGATATGACATTAATTTTAGTGTATGCAACAGGGTAATACAAAGGGTTAATTGGAGAAAAAGTGTCCTAATTTTGAAGGAAATGAATGTATTTTAGTGGCCTAATAACAGACAAAAACTAATGTGAAAAGTTTGCTTCTGAAAAAATGGAAGAAAAAATAAATATGGTACATGACAATATTTACTTCTTTTAACGTCAACATTGAAGGGCAAATATAACAGGACTGGAATCTAAAAAGGAATTCTTCACCTTACGGGGACAGGTAAGATACTCAACTTCAAGGCCTTAACACCAGCCTGTAATCAAAAATCGAAAGATCAAACGTTTGATACTTTTCTTAGAATACTTACATGCACTTTAAGTGAATTACATTGTGATTTTCAAGAAGTAATTTTTTCGTGAATAAATCAGTTAAAACCTCTTTGATTATATTTTTCTTCTTTTGTAATTGAGATTTAATTTCAGTTTCTATTTTTCATTAGCGGGAAAAAAATTAATGAAGCTAAAATACTGTGAACAGTAGGAATAAAAATTAAATATATATACAAATTAGTATTTTTTTCCTTTGATTAATCTGTTTTATCCTAAAATCAAGCTAAAGGTTTCTAAAAAAAGTCTAATGATAATGGTAGATAGGAAAAGGAGATTAAAGTTTTAATTAGCATTAAATGAATTGTAGGAATGTTTTAAGTGAGCATTAATAGTTTTATTTTAAGTATGAGTAGATTTTGAGGTATTTTCCCATTAGGTCGTACGTGCGTGAAATAAATTTTACTAAACAAATCTTCTAGGTTTTATTTTATTTTCTTTGATTCATCAAGATTTTTTCGTTTTACTTCTAGATAAGCAAATTAAATTAGGTAAAAAGGCTTTTATATCCGCCAGATATTATAGTAATCTGTAATGAAAATGTTTGCATGAAGAAAAAAAACTCGAATCAAGCTATGTTCATTGTATGAATATATATGTGATGCCTATAAAAGGTTTTACACATTTATATTTTTAATAATTCCATAAATGATGAATATAGGCAAGTTTTATAGCTTTTGTCAATGATCTTGTATATGTGCGTCTGTCTTTCTTATTAAAAAAAGGTAGTCAATTTCACTCCAGATACGTACAAGCATGTCGGCAATCACATTTTGATGATTAATAATTCATTAATTAATATAAATTTAATTAAAATATATTTTCATTAAAGTTAATAAACTCACATATTTATATTAAGATAGATTTAAAATAATAACATTTACTGTTAGATATAGAGTATTTCAAAAATGACCGATATATTTGAAACATCAATAAAAACTAAACGGACAGTGACAGAAATGCACAGTTTATTGCAATACGTTTGGGACAATAGTAAATTTTCAAGCAGACAAACTTTCAAAATTAGTTACAATATTCCACAACAGATGGCGCTGCAGTCTGGAAAAATCTAAACTACGATATTATTCTGTGGGGACTCTTAAAAGACCAGGTGTACCGCCACTATCCAGAAACAATTGAATAACTGGAACAGTACATCTGTTCTGCATGTGAAGCCATCCCGAGACGTTTACACGGGTTTCTGATAATTTCGTTCTGAGCATACTCTATATTATTGTTGCGCATGGTGGATATCTGAAAAATATCGTAGTCTAGATTATTCCAGACTGCAGCGCCATCTGTGGTGGAACATTGTAACTAATTTTAATGTTTGTCTGCGGGAAAATTTACTATTGGCCCAATCATATTGCAATAAACTGTGTATTTCTATCACTGTCCGTTTAGTTTTTATTGATTTTTCAAATATACCGGTCATTTTTGAAACACACGGAAGATTCAAAAATTTTAAGTTATCTTGTCAATGATCTTCCACATGAGCGTCCTTCGTCGCACGAAAAATTTCAAGACATCAGGCAATTTCAAGCCAGGCACGGGCAAGCATGTCCCATTCACAGCAGCTATCGCGTTTTGACACATTTTGATAATAAATTGTTGATTGATTTAAAGTAAGATAAATTTAATTAAAATAATTATAATATTAGTTTCAGTTAAACTAATATTAGTTTTAATTAAATTTGAAATATTCTTAGATTTAAATAATAGCATCAATGGTGAAATAGATTCAAAAGTTTCATGACAGTCAATTTTCCTCCATATGTGCGTCCTTCGTAACACGGAGAATTTCAAGACGCTAGTCAATTTCACCCTAGGTACAAGGAAACTAGCCGATATTCACAGTCGCTATTGTGGTTTGACACAGTTTGAGGAGTAACTATTCATAAAATAAGAAAATAAATACTTTTATGGTATTTTAAACCTAAAAATGAGTCAGACAGCATTGTTGTCTGTGGATACAGACATGTTTGCTCATACCTTGTATGAAATCTACTACTGTCCTCAACTCTCCGTCCGACAAATAACATACTTGTGGAAATTCAATAATAAGGATTTTAAAATTGTTTTGAATCTATCTAATAGTAAATTTTGTTTATTGAAATCTAAGTAATCCAGAAATTCTAAAACGGGCGGTTACATTTGATTATTGCCCCTATTCTTTTTACTTGACCGGGCTACTGGGCAAGGAGAAAGCTATGCAGCTAGACAATGAATAATGTTGCAGTCGGGCCACATTGAAGAGAAGCACAATTTTGAGAACAACTTAAATCTTTATTGAGGAGTTGCTAAAAAGACATCTTTTCCAGTTCCAAGAGAATGGTACGAAAAACACTGGGCTGGAACAGAGGTGTACAGATAGAATTTTTCCCAAGGGACAAGAAACTTAATCAGCGAACTTAAGTGTTAGATCTATGGAAAAACTGAACCATTTGCCGGCAAGAGCTGGAAAATGTGTTGAATGGATAGGAAATTTACATCTATTGCACAGAAAGGATAATGTGGTGGAAGAATTTTAAGTCGAGAACACGCCTTTGATTAAGATATTTTGTGGCTGAGAAATTAGATTTTAAGGAATTAGAATGGGAGAAAGGAGGATTTTGAAGCGATATTAAAGTGAAATATTTATGATATGTTACATCTATATTACTTATTTTATGAAATATTAAGCATCAAACTGTGTCGGACCTTTTATTGACAATGAGAAATTAGGAACATTTATTTAGTATATTTATGCTTTTATTCTCAGTTGTAATTTGCTAGAAACTATTAAAATCCACTTTATAGAACATTCATAAGTAATCAGATACAATCAATTTTTTACCTAGAAATTTTACTAATACTCTTTGTAATTTATTTTTAATCTCCTCACATTTCAGAATTTACTTTGATATTTTCCATAGTCTTCAAGACTTTTATAATTATTGTAGAAAAATAAATGTATGTTCATTGGATATACATATGAAAAAGACAACTTATTTTTTATCGCAATCAAGAATTAAATCATTTGCAATCCGAAAAAAAAAAACTCAATCGTCCATTTATTTGATCCTGAAACACGATTGGTGAATGAGTGGTAGCAAGGCTTCCATCTGTTTGATTTGGATGAATTCGAAATTTTGATCGCCGTAACAGTTCATGAAGGGAGTACGGAGATCATTAAACTTTCTTTTGGGAAGTGGAACGGGAATCTCTTTTCAGAATGTGACAAAGATTTATCGTCTTAATTTAGGCCTCCGTTGAAACTACGTCTGTGGCGCCAGTTCGAATAGAACGGTTGAAGCAAAACGATTGCTAGATCTAAACGCTTATGATATGAAAATAAAATGCAGTCGTTATAGAAGTTTTAGTGAATATAAATTTCATTTTACTCTGGTTCCGAAAAAAGACTACCAGCAGGAATACAGCACGTGAGTTTAGAACTTAAGAAATTAGTACTGAGAATAGTTAAAAGAGTAAGTGAGGCGATATGTGAATGATATACAACGGGAATCTGATAGCATTAACATACAAAATTACATGAAGAGATATCTGAACAGATGACATTGGTAAATTCCCATAGAGAATGAATTCATTTCTCGACCGGTGAAAAATTAGAAAGACATCTATAAATATTTTTTAAATATAGAAAAAACGACTGTCGATGTATTTATAGCTAGAAATCACACAAAAAATAATAGGAATTAAAACATTATTTGTATTAAAAATAAAAAAAAATATGACGTCCACGTGATTTAGCAAAAATGAATAGTAGCAATCCATTGATTATGTACATTTATTAAAATAAAAATAAAAAATAACATTGATAATAAATAAGTAGTATAAATAAATACTAGTATAAATAAATTTGTGTGAATTCATTTGCAATCTGCTGATCAAAGTTGCTAGTTCCCCGAAAAATAAATACTAGAGAGAAAAAAAAACCCTGAAACTAACGGGTTCGGAATAAGTCTTAAGAACAATATTCCTTAAATGATCTACAGTTAAAAACGAAATTCCATTGAATTTAAAGATACCATAGAAATACTTTTCCTGTATGAGGTTTTGTAGGATAAGTCTAATAGACTAGAGATAATATAAGAAGTACTTTAATAACAAAGGTTTTAAGCAGAATTAAAAGCGATTATTTATCTATATTTCCTAAGCTGTTTTACACCTGTATATTTAAAATAATAAATTGAACAAATCTATAATAATAATAGCAAGTAAATATGGTATAATGAATTTTTACGCCCTTGGAGAGACTCTTCTTTCTCACCTCTAATGTTTCCTAATACCTGGTAAGCTAAAGTTTTCCAATATTACCTCTTCCTTTTCAAATTTATTGCCAATCATGAAGTTTAAAATATCATATTCATAACTATGTTTTCATTCCGAGTATTTCTCCTTTTAACTTCTGCTAATATGTTTGCTATTAGTTAAGGGAAAATAATAGTTCGTCATCACTTAGTATAACAAACAACAACTCTTAGTTTGATTTTAGACTTCCCATAAAATTCCACACACACACACACACATATATATATATATATGTGTGTGTGTGTGTGTGTGTGTGTGTGTGTGTGTGTAATATATTAAAGTTATTACACTTATATATCTTTAAGTTTCTCCATTTCTCATTCTAATTCTTTCATATCTATTTTCCTAGCTACCGCATATCTTATCTGAAGAAGCATTATTCATTAAGCTTCTCATTGCCTAGTAAGCCAAGGCAATAAAAAAATAATAGGGGTTAATTTTATATGACTGGTGGATTATTTTTGCCGTCTTACACACACACACACACTCACACACGCACACACTCACACATATATATATATATATACATACATATATTTGTATATATATGTACATACATATTTATACATATATACATATATGTATATATATATATATACATACATACACACACACACACACATATATATATATATATATATATATATATATATATATATATATATGTATATATATATGTATATATACATGTATATATATATACATATATATACATATAGGTATATACATATATATATATATATATATATACATATACATATATATATATATATATATATATATATATATATATATATATATATATATATATATATATATATATATATATATATATATATATACATCTATGTGTGCATGTATGTTTTTGTGCATTTATGCTATTCCATTTTAATAAAGGACTTCTGTATAAATATTTATAATAATTGGCTCACAATGTAGATGCTTCAGTAATTTCTCCGAATGAATTTTTCTGAAACTAATAAACCCCTAGCATAATAAATACTGATTTTTAAAATGACTGTTTGTTTTCACTGTACGCTATGACCTACAGTGTGAATACTAGTAAAGAATATAATAGCTTGATGTAATATTACTTCTTACACTGAATTGTTAGCTATTTTTCACTTTGATTTCCTTTATAAAGCCTATGTGAAGAATAGTAGGGAAAGTTTTAATTATTTTAATTTTCAAACTTTTGAAGCTTAGATTGTAAAGTGGTTAGTGTATTTTGTTTCCATCCGGTGGCTTGATTACCGATTAATTCTTGGATGTAATTGTCCTCTCATAGGGAGTAATGTCGCCTTACTTATATGATGATCCCATAAAAAAGGGCAACAAATTTCTGCGGATTGTATGGTAAAATGCTATTAAAGGCAAAGTGCCCCGCATTTGAAAAAAAAAAATTCAACTTTTTATACATTTTTCCATGTTATAAATTATTTTAATGGGAACTACTTTTAAGATGTAATGTATTACTTACAATTTTTATCTTTTTTACTTTTATTTATTATATTTATTAAAGTAAAGTGAAGCGTTCAAGTAATCCCATTCTGCAACTTAGTGCCGTGTTATTAACCGAAGCTATTATCTCTTATTAACATTCTTCAGAAAACAACTTAAATAAACTCTGTTTTTTTTCATGAAAAGGTTCTTTAGCGTATTTTTTTTCTAATCTTCATTTTAAGTCCGCATCTTTAATCGGTAATTTGATTAATCTCTTTATTTCTCAAGATATGACGTTATTTAAAGACACAATCCTCATACTATCTTGTGAGATAGTATCATTTTAAATTGAACAAAAAGTTTTGTGTTCTGCACCTGAGAGAATTTCAGCAACTTTAATTAAATAGATTTAACAGAAGATTAAAATGGAAGCTAAAAGACGGAATCAAGTTAAAAAAAGATTAAAAAAATAAAGTGTTTTCAAAGAACAGTTATTTTTAATTGAAAATTTTACTTTTTTACAATTTTTTTGTTGAGATTCCATTGTGATTTCATTTGTTTTAAATGCAGTTTTCTAAGCTGTAAGATTAGGAATTATAAAATATCTTATAATGTTTGCGAGATAAATTATTTGTATATTAATATGTTCACGTCCTGGAAATTTCATTTTAAAATATTTTTCAATTTACAAATTCAAATTTTCCTGGAAGTATTGCAATTTTAGAAGTATTTTTCTTGCAATTTCGTTAATTTTACATACTAATACTATTTTTGAAAAGGAAAACTAAAATGAAAAAAGTGTTTAAAAAGTTACCACATTTGATATAATTTTAAAAACATTTGATAAACAATTATAAAATTACCAGAATAAATTTTAATTGTAGTTTAATTGGTAAAACGTATGGAATCTAAATTAAAAACTTTACTTTCAAAAAACTGCCTTGGAATTTATATTTGATTCGCAGAACTTAGATTTTGGGACTTAACATTTAATAGTGACAGTCCAGTAAATGTAGAATTTTTTAAATTTGCAAGTAGTTACAAATATTTTCTGCTAGATTTTCTGCTAAAATGCAAATCTTATTTCATTTATTTATATTCTGTAGCTCCACTCAGCATATTTCTTTTAAATTTTAAAATATTTGCATGAATTTCCTATTAATGTGCTATTCACAATTTTGCAAAAATCTTGAAAAACTGAAATGATTTTGAGTTACAAATCGTTAAGGTTGCAGTAAACGTTTTCTAGCTACGGCACAGTTTACTGAAAATTCAAAATTTTTATTTCACTGAAATGGGAAATATAAATAAGAATCAAAAGGTCCTTTGAGTATTCATCACCTTATAATAGCTATATAATTATAACCACAACAGACAATTCAGTTATTACTAATAGCTACTTGCAACAATTTTAAAAAGATGTTTTCTAATTTGGAAATTAATATGTTTTCTAAGTATCTGGAACACACCAGGTGCATTTCTAACCGCCATACCTTCAAATTTTGCCGAGCGATGGCCGATTCGTTAGGGTGCTGTCCTTCGTTACCGGAGTTCGTGGTTTCGAATCCCACAGTGGCATGGATGTTCGTAGCCGTTCGTAATCGACGTTAAGCTGTAGGTCCCAGTCTCATTATCCCTCGTGTTGCAAAAAAGCACTCCAAACCAAAACCTTCGAAATTTATCGATAAATTACATTGGCAATATGTATTTAATAAAAGTTAAAAGGATAAATTAGTATATTTCTAACAGCAAGAATATATCATTTTGAAATTAAAAGAATGATTTTACTCATTTGTTCATGGAAAGTGAATATTTAAACTACTATCATATTTTTTCTAACTAGATATCCAGAGATTACTTGCGATAACAGTTTCCTGCAAATCCTATAAAGTGTCCTACGCATAAAAATGAACGTATTAAGGTAAAACGAATGAAAATGGAACATTTTCAGTAATACTCCATTTGAAATAGTTAATAATTGATAAATTATAAATCCCAGAAAACTAACACCTTGAAACTAAAAGACTTTTGCACAAATATATTGCAAATAACATATTAAAATTTTAAGCAGATTGATCAATAACCAAATAAACTAATTTTGAAAGTTCCCTGTTCCCTCTTCAGTATAAACGTTTAACTAAATTTTTATGTGTTCTTTTTGTGTGCTCTTTTATTCCTATGAGTCTATAGTTCTTGGTTTTACTTTGATTTTGATTGATATTCTGATTCTTAGTCTATTTCAGTTACTTTCAAAATAATCTTTCCTCGGATTTCCATTTTCCTTAAAGCATAGGAAAAAGAAACACATTTATTGAAATAGTTCTTTGTTCGATTATACGTTACTTATAATGGGAATATTCAAACTATTAGAACAAATACTAACTTTTCGTCCTTTTTTAAGAATCTTGTTTCCTGTCCGACCTCTGAGAATTCCGATTTTTATGGAAATTATTCCTTTTCAATGCCGAGATTTCAATGTTGAGTTTGCTTAAATTGTGGTGTATGGGCAACTTAAGAAAATTCATTTCTGTTATAACTGGTAACACTCGATAGAATAGTTAAGTCGAAATTAAAGACAAAAATATGCTTTGTTGTTAAATTTTAATGCATTGAATAATCGCAAATTACAATAATTGAATACACTGTTTGAAACAGAGTGTCTTTCATGCTTGTATTGCCAAGCTGATTAAAAAATATGCTTTTCAGGTTTTCTAGCACTTTAGTGTACAGTTCATGGAACATTCACAAATGAATATTAACCCAAGACTATTTGCTACTATGCTGACATAGACCTTGATACCTACTTTGCCATGTTGTATTATATCTATTATGCAGGCTGGACACAAAGTTTTTATTTGATTACAAACTCTTATTGTAAAGAAATCTATATAATTTAACGTAAGGTTGTTTAGACTTAAAGACTTTTATAAAGTGTTTAATACAATAACTTATGTTAGCAAATTTCAAAGTGAGCATCCACTGTACCTCGAAGAATGTCAAGGTGATATTCCTTTTCTCGCAATGTAATGTACAACATTTTGACTATCACACTAGTCAAAGAATCGGTGAACCTAACTTGCACTGTATAGATATACTTGTTGCAAACACCCTGTCCTTTATTAGATAGACACAAATGTAAACACTCTCACCGAGAACGCCTACCTGACTTCAACAACTTCTTGCCACAATATAGTTTCTCTTCACTTCTGAGTACTCTAAATATCGTCATCTGTCAAAATACTCTTCTTTTCATTAATACTCACAGACAGCCCACAATTTCATTTCATCATTGAAAGGGAGAAGGATTTTATGACAAATTTCCTTTTATGCCATCCCTTAATCACTCATACTTTAATCTTAATATTTTCGTTCATAGGCATACATCCCTTACAGCTTAGTCATATATAATTTAGAGGGTGAAACAAAATCTAAGATTTATGAGACAAAATACAAATTTCTAATTCAAAATTTTGTAACTAATAGCTGAATAAATATTATTTTAGCATGAAACAGTTATAGCAACATACATATCTGCATATTTGGTTTAAAAAAAACACAGGATATTTGGTCAATCTTTCTGTGCGTAACGCTTATGGCTACAGTCCAATTTAGCTTTTAATATTTGTTTATCTCGGAGAGCCATGACTTTTTCGAGTAAGTTTGGAACATGTAGGGCTAGGTGTGAATATATGTCTTCTAACTGCCGTTACTCTAATTTTAAAGATTATTTCTTTGGTTAATTCTACACCTAACTTAAAATAAGCCTTTTTCTTCACTTTTTTCATTCTTCTTTAAAAGCTTTCTCTCGTTTCGCATTTATCTTTGATTGCATTGTTATTTTTTTAAAGTATTCCAAAGTGTATAACACACAAAACATGGATACTTAAGCTTTTTACCAATTTTAACTAGAAAATTTCCTAACTCATGAGAAAAGAAATTTTAAAAGCGTTACTTAATAGTAACTTTTCAGTATTTAAGCAATCCAGGAGCAAAAAAAACATATCATTAAGTTTATAAAAAAAAAAGATTTAATACCAAGCAATCAAAAAAGAATCGATAAAACTAAAAAATTCCATGATTTGAAAAAATATTTTTTATTGAATTTTTCAGAAAAAAATAGTGTTTTTTGTCTCGATATTCGTGGGAGAAACAGTTAAAATAAATTTATTGCCTGCAAGAAAGCGTTTTGCTTCTACTTATATAACATTTCATAATAACAAAAAGAATATAGAGATGCCATAGTTGTATGTATTTCAGGATAAGACTATTTCTGATAAATAATAATAAGAGAGTGTGAAACGTCCTATTAGAAATGTAATACAGTTTCAGAGACCAAATTTACCTCTTTTTAAAAATAAAGACGACATTTAAAACTATATATTATATTTTTCATTTCACTGTAATATAAAAAGTTTATGTCAAATCTTTCTATTCAAAGTTTATATTCAAATTTATTTTTATTGAAAGATTCAGATACTTTTATACATCAGAGGAATTTAATAAGTTATAATTCATTCATAATAAAACTGGTTTAATCTTAAAATCAAAATTTTCTCCATCCAAGCCATTTTTATGCGTGTAAGTTGTTTGAAGCCCTAAACTAATAAAGTAAAAGGAATTTAAAAAAAACATTAAACAAAAGTCTGTAATGAATGGAATTCTAACTTCAAAAGTAGAATGTATTTCAGAATAAGACTATTTCTGATAAATAATGAGAGAGTGTGAAACATCCTATTAGAAATTTAATATAGTTTCAGAGACCAAATTTACCTCTTTTTAAAACAAAGACTATATTTGAAACGATATATTATATTTTTGAATTCACTGTAATATAAAAAGTTTATGTCAAATCTATCTATTCAAAGTTTATATTCAAATTTGTTTTTATTGAAAGATTCAGATACTTTTATACATCAGAGGAATTTAATACGTTATAATTATTCATAATAAAACTGGTTTAATCGTAAAATCAAAATTTTCCCCATCCAAGCCATTTTTATGCGTGTAAGTTGTTTGAAGCCCTAAACTAATAAAGTAAAAGGAATTTAAAAAAAACATTAAACAAAAGTCTGTAATGAATGGAATTCTAACTTCAAAAGTAGAATGTATTTCAGAATAAGACTATTTCTGATAAATAATGAGAGAGTGTGAAACATCCTATTAGAAATTTAATATAGTTTCAGAGACCAAATTTACCTCTTTTTAAAACAAAGACTATATTTGAAACGATATATTATATTTTTGAATTCACTGTAATATAAAAAGTTTATGTCAAATCTATCTATTCAAAGTTTATATTCAAATTTGTTTTTATTGAAAGATTCAGATACTTTTATACATCAGAGGAATTTAATACGTTATAATTATTCATAATAAAACTGGTTTAATCGTAAAATCAAAATTTTCCCCATCCAAGCCATTTTTGTACGTGTACGTTGTTTGAAGCCTTAAGCGAATAAAGTAGAATGAATAAAAAAAACATTTAACAAAAGTCTGTAATGAATGGAATCCTAACTTAAAAAGTAGAATGTATTTCAGAATAAGACTATTTCTGATAAATAATGAGAGAGTGTGAAACTTCCTATTAGAAATTTAATACAGTTTCAGAGACCAAATTTATCTCTTTTTAAAAACAAAGACTATATTTAAAAATATATTATATTTTTCAATTCACTGTAATATAAAAAGTTTATGTCAGATATTTCTATTCAAAGTTTATATTCAAATTTGTTTTATTGAAAGATTCAGATACTTTTATACATCAGAGGAATTTAATACGTTATAATTCATTCAAAATAAAACTGGTTTAATCGTAAAATCAAAATTTTCCCATCAAAGCCATTTTTATGCGTGTAAGTTGTTTGAAGCCCTAAACTAATAAAGTAAAAGGAATTTAAAAAAAAACATTAAACAAAAGTCTGTAATGAATGGAATTCTAACTTCAAAAGTAGAATGTATTTCAGAATAAGACTATTTCTGATAAATAATGAGAGAGTGTTAAACTTCTTATTAGAAATTTAATACAGTTTCAGAGACCAAATTTACCTCTTTTTAAAAACAAAGACTATATTTAAAACTATATATTACATTTTTCAGTTCACTGTAATGTAAAAAGTTTATGTCAAATCTTTCTATTCAAAATTTATATTCAAATTTATTTTTATTGAAAGCTTCAGATACTTTTATACATCAGAGGAATTTAATACGATATAATTCATTCATAATAAAACTGGTTTAATCTTAAAATCAAAATTTTCCCCATCCAAGCCATTTTTGTGCGTGTAAGTTGTTTGAAGCCTTAAGCGAATAAAGTAGAATGAATAAAAAAAAACATTTAACAAAAGTCTGTAATGAATGGAATCCTAACTTCAAAAGTAGAATAAAAGAGATTTTACTCCTTCAAACTCTGATTTAGGTTTTGTCTTTAGAGAAACAAGGATAAAGAGAGAAACCTTGCTTGTGAAAAGTTTTCTCTGAGAATAGGAAATCTATATTAAATGCAATTCAAAACTAATTGAAATTAACCACCTTTACCATCTTTTTATAAAAAATTTCCAGAGATTCCATTCATGCATTTGATTTTGTGCTTTGAAGTAATTACAAACGTTAAAAGCTTAAAAGAAGCAATCTAGACTAAAAAATATCTTTGAGATCTAAACAATGATACCTAGATCACAAAAATACCTTTTTTAAACTTCTTGAAATTTTTAAAAGGGAATGTAATTTAAAATACTAATAACCACATATAAACATGACAAAAATATTGAATAAATCCTTTAATTTTATTGTAGAAGTTTAATTAATTGTGTAAACTACTTTTTTATGTAGTTATTCCAATAAAATGAGATATACTTTTTTCAGTTTTCCTCTTTTTAAAATTAAATTAATTATTGATAAAAATCAATACTAAAAGAGTTAAACTACCTATTATAACAATCCTATTTCGATTTTTAGTTTTTATTTATTTCAAATTAATTTTAATTGCTAAATATTTCTTATACTTTAAACGAAAGATGAAAGAAATTTTCTTCTTTTGTCACTTTGCGCATTTACTCCCATCTTAGATAATCAAATACTCATCAGCATCAATGGCTTATCTAATAAGTAGAGCTTGGTTTATAAAGAGAAGTTACTTGGGTCATTTTTTTATCTCTGACAACAATTTGTCAAAACACATTTAAACATATGAAAGGTAAATAGTAATGACACTCATAAATAATCACCTTTGTAATTTCTGTGTGGAAATGTTTTATCCTCAATTCTAACTGATAAAAGAAAAACAAATATAGCTTAGAATTGTTGACTCGAAATGATTAATAGTCTCATAAATCAGAAAGTGACTTCCAGTTATAATCATGGATTTTTCTAATGGTAAAGAATGGAAATATCGGTGATTATAGCTTTAAGTCAGTTATATATATCGTGCGTGTATATATATGAATATATATATGTATGTGTGTATATATATATATATATATATATATATGTGTGTGTGTGTGTGTGTGTGTGTGTGTGTGTGTGTGTGTGTGTGTGTGTAATATATCAAAATTATTTAATTTTAATATTTCAAAATTATTTAATAAATCTTTTTCCCAGCCTCTAAATGTCTTTATCAAAAGAGCGTTCTTGACTTAAAATACTTTCGATACATTTCCCAAAGCTTTTTGTCCTATAGATGTAAATTTTATGTCTATTCAACACGTTTCCCAGCTGCCGCCGGCAAATGGCTCCGTTTTTCCTGATCTTGCACTTAAATTTGCTGAGTAAGTGGGCAAATTCTTTCTGTCTTCACTTTTGGGTGCACTTCTGTTCGAGCAGAGTGATTTTTGCATCTTTCCCTTGTCTGTCGTTGACTCGTAAAGATGTCCGTTTTAGCAGCTCTAAAATAAATGTTTAATTAAACTTGTGCCGTTCTCTTCAATTCTCCTTGCCCAGTAGCCCGGGCAAGTAATAAGTATAGGGGCTACATAATTATTGTGACCAGAGGAAAATAAGGAATATATATATATATATATATATATATATATATATATATGTGTGTGTGTGTGTGTGTGTGACACGGATAAGTGGTTAAAGTTTGAAATACACATTTGATTTCATATATCAAAACTTCTTTATTGTAATCCTTCTGTCTAACTGTATTTTTCTCTTAAACTATGGATTGTTTCTTTGGGCAGTTTTTATGTTCCAAAAGAGGAATCTAGCTGTGCAGAGTTTATGTGGTCATTTTGAAACACCCTGTATATATATGCATGTATATATACAGTAATTTTGTAAGCTTATAAGTTATTCTAAAGACGTAAGCTATTTTCTTTGAATATTATTTTTAATTTGCTTCACAGAAAATATAAATTTTTCTTGTGATAGTTTTAATTTTACAGAATTCCCTGGTGACATGTTCTTTTGACAATGTAAATTTTACAAGGGGTATTTTGCAAAGAGATTTGTAAAGAGTTTTGCATAACGTCCCTGCTTTGGCCTTAATCATTTGAAATTTCTTATTATTACTATTAAATTTAATTACAGGTCGCGTTCAAATTTGCATCCTTAGTGTTCATTATAAGCACAAATATGTCTTTAAAATCATAATAAGTTTTTAAATGACACACTTTATTTCATCAATATGAAATTGGAAGAAAATTGTATTAGACCGTCTAATTCTTCATTCAGCATATGTTATCAAACATAATGAAGTTTGATAAAATGAAAATAATTCATTTAATAACTCTTTCCATTATGTAATCACCCATATCATTAAATAAATTGCACATTTTTATTACCTCTTATAATGAAATAAATTATTTTAATTACACAACTTTTGCGTGTAAGGAATAATCAAATATAGGAGTATAAATGTAGCTTTGTGCTCATTTCTAATATAATAGCGTTTCTAATCAAATAATTTTTATTGCTGAGGCAGGAAATTTTCTCAACTCCTACATCTCTAATATGCAAAGTGTCAATTAAATTAACGATTTTATCCGATTTCTCATTTAACCATTTTTAAAAGTACGTAGCTTAAATGTAATATCTTTCAAAGGCTACGCAAGCACTGTTGTTATGAAATTTAATATGACTTCAAATATTCCGACTATTTTTAATACACTTTAAAACAGATTCCCCAGTATTCTTCATATGCCAGCTTCAAGACTAAATATCTGACATTTATTCAATTTAACGATGTTTTAGGCAGTTTGTCCTTCTGCTATAACTTTTTTCCTCAATTTTAATTTAACCTCGTGATGAGAAAAGAGCCTTAATCAAAATACGAAATTACTTCCTTTTTCCAATGAATAAAAATCATTAACTTGCAGTTCTTTCCCAATTTCAGAGCAGTTCTCGAGATATCTTAATGATCCATTCAGGTTGTAAACCCTGACACTACCACTAACTGCAGACCATCTGGTAATTTTCAACACCCAAAATGTGCTGAACTAAATTTCTCATGGTAATCTCCTTCTCTTGCTCTAGGACTCACAAAGGTTTTGGCCCTTTGGTAGCAGATTTGATGCTATAAGAACGTACAGTGACTGTTCTTTGGATTTTGAAGCTAGCGTAAATAAAGGAACTCCTCAAAGGGCACTTGACCACGATTGACTTCTTGAGTTTTGAGTTTTGGTGTAAACTATAGGAATAAAACTGAAGTCTAAATTTCTTAGTACCCGAAAAACAAATATGGGGTGGATTTTTCCAGAAAGTCTAAAGTCTAAATAATTATATATAAGAAGAGAAAACCAAAAAATAGATTGACTTGAATGCGTCCATTGATATTAAGCAGATAATAAAAAAGTTTTAAATTAAATAATAAATATACTCACAAATTGAAATTTTTTAGAACCAGCTACTGAATGAGAAATTTAAAAACAAACAGACGGACATAACTAAACTTTAATTTTCTTTTAATTAAATTCACCATCTTGGATTTAGGATGAATAATAACTAATGAAAAATTATTAAGCAAATCAATTACCCTAACTGAATTTTTATTGACAAGTTTCTTTTATATTTCTAAAGTACCAAAAATTGTAAATAATAGCCACAAATAGGAAATATCATTCAACATTTATTAAGAATAGTTGGTATTCCTTTAGAACTATCTCCAAAGAGATAGCTAGAGGAGGTTGTGACCTTCCTGATTCCAGTTAATTTGCCTTGTTTTCGTAAATCCATTCCTTCTATAGAATTTGGAGGAACTGACTTGGCAAAACTTTCAGACTCACCGCTGATACGCCGCAAGGATCTCCGGCCTTTTTCTGCAGTGCAGGAGACCTAGGGCCTTTCAGGGTTTGGCATAGCACTGCAGTGGACACATGCGTGTTTGCCTTTTATACAAAGAGAGAAAATTTCTCTAATGTTTTCGTTCCCTCCCTGATTCTCCTTGTCATCTGAACCACTTGTGTGTTTAACTGGGTCAGTTGAGAACGAAGCAGGATTCTATTTTTGATGCTCAATTGCTGCGTGGACTTTTGTACTTGATCTAATCTTTCCAACATGCATTTTAAACAACAACAGCAGAACTAGCTACTTTATGTCATCATATCATAAGCCCCTTTCATTGATATATTTGCTGAACAGCCATATATGGAGCCAGTATGTGGAACAGCCATAAAGATGCTCACTTCATTTTTGACTATTAAAGGTACAAGGAAAGTTGAATTTCAGTTTTAAAACTTGAAAATTTTATTACAATACTACAAACAGAATATTTACTGAAACCCGCTTAAGAAGTTTTCCAAGGGATCAAGATATTGAATCTTCTTAAGTAGGAAAACTTCTTAAACAGGTAAGTTAGAAAAATGGATTATAAAAAATATTTTAATCGAGTAGTAATTCACTTTTTCATCTCTAAATGGGTTACCATAAATACATAGTGCTATTTTACAATTAAAAAAATGA
>CM063502.1:43769661-43774661 GCA_032207245.1 Pardosa pseudoannulata | reverse complement strand
CATGTATTTATACGAGTCAAGAAATTTAAAATGTATCAAATAATTTTCATTTATTATTTGAGCTGTACTAAGCATTTAAAGAGCCTCAAGCAGTTCGCGAGCCACCGTTTGGTCACCGTTGTCATATATAGCAAGCGTCAAATTTAAACCTTTTTGTAAACATATCTGATATAGACACTACATAACTTCCTTGAACGCTTATTAAGTTATGCAAATCGCATTATTTGTATGATATCATCAGAGTTATGATTTACAGATTTTTTAAAGGTCGAAGTTAGTTTCGTTTCTTTAGAAAACAGAATTATCTGAGTAGAACTCAAGAACTGTCATCTCACAGAGACCCAGAAGTTAATTTTCGTTACACCAGGAGTTTTCTAAACCGAAACATTTCGCTATTACAATAATCCCTTTATACCATACCAAGAAGAAATTAGAAATAAATAATAGACTTTAAATAATATGGTCTTACATACATTAATTTTCTTTGAAACTTTTCTTTTTTTATGTGTGAAAAAAATCTTTTGTAATAGAAAATAACAGAAGTTAGATTTTTACAGTTAAAAAAATCATGAAAGAAAAAATACAAGATTCATTTTTTTGTCAGGCGACATCAGTGTTTTAGCCATATCTGTAATAAAAATCACGAACTTAATCTTACAAAATACTTTCCAACGTGCTACACAATTGAAACTTATAGCTTATTCTTTTAAAATTGATACATAAAATTATAGCATTGTAAAAAGATACTTTGGGCATTGTTAGACATATCTGTACATCAGGATATTAATTTTTGCATTGAGATTTTTGCCTACTTGTATATAATTTGTTCTCCTCTAGTTCTCCTGATTTAATTATTATCTCTTTTCTAAAATTGAGAGATTTACCAAACTGGGAAAAAAGCTTTTAACTAACATGGTTTTAAGCTAAGTAACTCTATTTTGGCATAAAACTTCTACTATTTTCTTATGTTCACAAGCATTATAACTTTCCTATTACTCCAAAAACGTGTATAAACACTAAATATAATACTAAATAAACTTACCTATTACTCCAAAAATGTGTATAAACACTAAATATATATAATATAAACTAAAAACAAATCTGCAAAAAAAGTTTTAGTATGTTCTCTTGTAAAATTTGAAATTGGTGACACATTGCTATTTTACTTCTGATGTACAGGTATATTTTATTAAAAATGTCTTATGTCCGTCATAATATATGTCCGTTATACTTGTTTATAGTATAATCCAAAATATCTTGATAAACGTTTTATTATAAAATACATCTTTTAAGTTGATTAAGATACGTTTTCCTACCTAAATACTAAAATAAGTTTCAGCATTTATTTTCAATTTACTATTTCCTAAGAAAACACTTTCTTCCATTTAATAACCAAACAAACCCCCCACAAACTTATTTATTCATTTTCATAATTTTACGTAAATCATGTGAGCTGATTAGGCTAAATAGTTTTAGAGATATGTATTTGATAATTTGCAGAATTCGTCTTGAGTCGGTAGATTTTTATTAATCTGCACGAAAAAGCTTTTTGTATTTATCGAAATGATTTTAAAAATTAATGGCATACATTTTAGAATCTTTTCTAATGCTGAGTATGACTTTTGTAAATACTATTAAAATTTATAAATGTTATCGAAATTTGCAAATTTAAGGAAAGAATATAAATGGAAATAACCTCTGGTACTTCTGTATGCTGGCAATATACAATCAAGAGCCCTTATTCTAAATATTTTTAATTTACTCGAATTTGTATAATTTTTTAAGTATCTCGAGAAGCATTTTCAACTACAGGTTAAGAGAGTATTGCACATAACAAAGTAAGTGTGTTTTACCCAGTCTGGGTCTTTGATGTATAGAAATTGTATATAACAAAGTAAAAATGCCCTGTAAGTCGAAGGTTCTATTTTGTCTTATAAATCTTAATAAAGCAAATTTTCAAAATTAAAAACTGAAAGAAGATGTATAACATGAAATCATCAATGATATGCAGTATAAAAACTACAATTACAAAGATATGAGGTTTGGGGATTAAAATTTTAAACTACTTATTAAAACAACACAAGAACTTGTGAATAATTCATGGGATTTCACGAGAACAAAACTTTCATAACTTTCTCATAAAATTAAAAAGAAAACGGAGTAATGAAAGTTAAAGCATATTTAGAATTCCATACTTTTGTCTCGCTGAATACTGCAGCTAAAGGTCTTCCAAATTCAATAAAATTCTTTCAAAGTAAATATATTTATTAAAATGCATTCAGTTCGGCATATTACCATACATAAAAATATTAATGGAATCACGAAGCACTTAGAAATCTCGAACTATCTTTTTTTCGACTCAATCGCTACTGTGTTTTAAATCTATTATAAGCAATTTAAAAGTCTGAAATATTCTTTTACATTTATATATCCCTATACTAATTCTCTCAACTTATGAAGCCAAGCGGAAATGCTTAAATGCAAATTTGAATTAAACAAAACTTAAAAAATTCTTATAATATTTCTAATCGTTCAGTTCAGCAGAAAAAAAATCTTTCAAGACTTTTTTTGGGGTTTAATAATGATCAATAGCAGGAACTGCATGCGTACCTAAAACATGCTTATCAAAGCAAATGGAGGAATTAATCTAGCAGTTTTTATAAATAAAAAAGATTCGAGAGATTTAGAAGGTAATCTGCTTAACGTTAGTTATTTTAAAGGTGTACGTTAAATAATGATTTCAGTCGGAGAGACGTCTCAAACGATGAGTATGTTTAAAAAATATGGATTATTAATAAGAATTCTGGTTTAAGTATGTACTAAGAATAAAGTAAACCGCTGTGCTTATTTTGTTTCACTTTTTCAGGAAATATTTTTGTCTATACTTTTAATGCAATTTTTGATATTTAGTTTTACTTTCAAATCGCAAGTGGTCGAACGTAATAATGCCTATTTCACACCTGAGCTCTGACAAATTAGGTAAATTATATGAAATTCGTTAACTCTTACAACGTTATTTTAACTTAAACATGGTTGAGCACGAATTATCCTAGTGTTTAGCACACAGGGATGGGATTAACAGCTATCGTTTTTCTCATCGTATGGAAACCCCGAAAAAAGCCATCACAAAACTTTACATATTTTTTAAACTACTCAAAATAAATAATTATAAAAGAAACTTGTTAACCAGAAAAAAGATTTAAAACTCAATGACAATAATACTAGTTCAGGTTTACATTAAGCCAAGCATCCACACGTTGAAACAACCAGATCCCTCGCACTATAATCTCTGCCTCAAAGTTAGCGCTCAAGCTGCTTCTACAAACCAATTCACCGAAACTCAATCCACGCCGTAATGTAGTGCACCGCATTTATTGCCAAATTTACCCCAAAGTATTCCACTATCTATCTATCTATCTATCTATCTATCTATCTATCTATCTATCTATCTATCTATCTATCTATCTATCTATCTATCTATCTATCTATATATATATATATATATATATATATATATATATATATATATATATATATATATATATATATATATATATATATATAAATATATATATATATATATATATATATATATATATATATATATATATATATAATATATATATATATATATATATATATATATATATATATATATATATATATATATATATATATATATATACATATATATATATATATATATATATATATACATATATATATATATATATATATATATATATATATATATATATATATATATATATATATATATATATATATATATATATATATATATATATATATACAGGCTCTGGGATATTAACCGCCTGCTTACAAGGTAGTATTTGACCACCCCGTTCCAATGTGTATTCCTAGTAGGCATTTTACCGACAACTTTAGAAATTTGACCACCTGCGTGCATGCACGTACTGCACACCTATATATAGACATATATACATGTATATATATATATATATATATATATATATATATATATATGTGTGTGTATGTATGTATAAATATATATTTATGTGTGTATGTATGTATATATGCATATATATATATATATATATATATATATATATATATATATATATAGAGAGAGAGAGAGAGAGAGAGAGAGAGAGAGACAGACAGACAGAGAGATTTAATTTAAACATATGTAAAATTACAATTTTGAATTCAGCAAATATCCGAAGCAATGTATGTAAGTTGTCGTGGTCATTTCGTTTTTCAGAATTTTTTTGTTTTAAATTAAGATCTATTTTACCTACTTTAGTATGCTTTGCCTGTATTGTGTAAATTCATCATGTGTTGGGAACTTTCTTCTACGACTCTAACTAATAGGCATAAGTAATAGACATAACATTCGCCGTGTTACATATACTAAACTTGACAAAGTTTCAGAGGCGATGGTTTTCCTTTTTAATTTCTACGGCTGCATTGGATGGCCATTTTTCTTTGTTCTAGATCGGCTGCATTGGATGGTTTTCATGCACAATAACATCAGGTGTTCTGTAGAGATACTCCTCGGAGATAAAAAGACACCTAAATATCCTTCGGGATAATATCTTATTTAGATCTCTATAATCTCCTGGAGATTGCATATAAAAAAAGATAATCAACAAAAATATGAGCTTGATAATAATAAAATAATAAAAAGTAAAGGGATAAATATAAACACCTTAAAATTGTGTTGCATTATAAATTCAACAATAAATTAAAACTAAATAATATAACTAAATAATAAATACTACTAATAACTATAATATAAACTAATGTAAATTAGATATAATATATAAATCTTTAAATATCTATCTAAAAAATTAAAGCAAATTGCATAACCTTGTCGCAGCGTAACATTTTGCAGACAGTATATTCGCCACTGGTTACTTATATATCCTTAAATTGAACTATAACATACATCATAATAATCTATTGACACGCTGAGTGAAATACATTAATCGTAGGAAACGTATCGGAGCTATATCAAA
>CM063502.1:43762161-43764661 GCA_032207245.1 Pardosa pseudoannulata | reverse complement strand
ACTAATTTAGTGAGAAAAGAACTGGAAAATGAAACCTTATATAAACCTTCATGAAACATGACATTTTAAAGCAATTGTACAGTGATTGAGATTTAACTGTCTATAAAGGTAAACCTAATTCATTTCACTTAATGATCTTCCAGTGAATATACGAAGTCTAAGAAAATGTCTTAACAATTCTAACTTAGGTGACCATAAATTGCAATATTACAATTGTGGAAGCATTGTAACTCAAGTTGTTGTAAATGTAAAAAAGCAAATTTACTATGTAACTTTCAGTCAAAGTAAATAATTTGTTGAAAATGCAATGATGCTGCATTTGCAATGTAATTTGCTTGCTTTAAAGTGTTTGTTTTTTATCTAATTTGTTTGATATAATTAATAAAGAAAGTGTACTTTGCAGCAGAAATCCATATTATAAAACCTTTTTTTAACATTAACCAAATTATATTGTTAATTTAATTATTAGTACAGTTTTTACGGTATATTCGATTACTACTGTTTACATTAGTATTGAGGTTTTAATTAATTGATAATTAAGCACAACTATTAATATTACCAGCATGTGTAGTAGCATTGGGCAAACAACACTGGCAATTAATAAAACCAGTTAACGGGATAAACTTCCACAAATTATTTACATTAAACTATTTATTTGGCTCTTACTAATAACAGCCATTTATTATAATAAAAACCGATTAATCGCATGGACCATACTATCTATAAAAATTAAAACACTCTCTGGCATTTAAAAGTATGAGATATCTCTACCATCTTATCGGTGAAGAATATTTTTACCGATTACATATTAATATATATATATATATATATATGATTATATATACATGTGCTATACACATAAATATATGTGTATATATATATCTTTATATATAAAATTCTTCTGTCCGTGTGTTTGTAATAGAACTCCTCCTAAACGGCTGGACTGATTTTGGTGATATTTTGTGTATGTAATTAAGTTGATTAGAGAATGGTTTAGATTCACAATTTGATCCGATAGAAAATGTTTTTTTTTTATTAAAAGTCCAGAATTGTGCTCTTATTAAGATTATTATAATGCCGCTTGAAACCACTCCCTGCGTCCTGTATTTATGGCGCAACGGGCTTCAGTACGCGAAGTTCCAGACTCGAATCCCCGTGCAGGCGGGGGGGGGATTTTTAGTTTGATCTAATTATGTTTACGATGACTGTACGAGTGGTGCTGTCAAGTCTTTTTAAAATATTTTTTTTTCGTTACTTTTCCATCAAAATGGTCCAATTTCTAATTTATGTAAAAACATTTTACAATTTTTGGATTTACAGAGTTAAAACAGGGCAACGTCTGTTGGGTCATCTAGTATATATATATATATATATATATATATATATATATATATATATATATATATATATATATATATATATATATATATATATATACAGTCCACCTTTAAAAAATATAATTTTGATTTACCATTCAATATTCAAACAAACATATTCAGGAGAGGCGGATTTATTTCAAATCAAAATCATAAACTAATATATTCATTTCAGTATTTCCTTTTAACCCTTAAAATATACGCTTCCCAGCTTTACAAGTATGTATACAAAAGATGACACAACCCAGCAATTTTCATTAGAAACTCTAGTACCAATAAATTTGGACGGCAATAAGAAAATTAATCTACATGTGACTAAAAGTATTCAGTTTATTTTCGTCACATTATAAAATCACTAAAAAAGAAAGTAATTTATAAAATTCTTAATGTTTTTAATCTTTCGCTCGCTTGATTTTTATTTATTTTAAGAAAAATTAATAAATCAAGCAGTGATAAGTGTTTACAGCGAAAGAGGAAGAATTATTTAATGATAAGCGTATAGTAAGAGGAGTAAGTGTTTAATAATTAATGTTTAATAAGAGGAATAACTGTTTACAGTGACAAAAATATTCAGTTTATTTACATCTTAACATTATAAAATCCCTAAAAATAAAAGCAATTCTAAAATTCTTAATTTATTTTTTTAATCTTTTACTCTCTTGATCTCTTATATTTTAAGAAAAATAAATAAATCAAGCAGTGATAAGTATTTATACCGAAAGAAGAATAAATATTTAATAACAAGTGTTTAATAAGAGAAGTAAGAGTTTAATAAGGTGAATAACTTTTTACAGTGACTAAAATATTCAGTTTATTTTCGTAATACTATAAAATTGATAAAAAGAAAGCAATTCTAAGATTCTTAATATTTTTTTAATCTTTTACTCCCTTGATTTTTATTTATTGTATGAAAAATTAATAAATCAAGAAGTGATAAGTGTTTACAGCGAAAGAGAAATAATTATTTAATGTTAAATGTATAATAAGAGGAGTAAGTGTTTAGTAATTAATGTTTTATAAGATGACTAACTGTTCACAGTATCAAAAATATTCAGTTTATTTACATCATAACACTATAAAATCGCTAAAAATAAAAACAATTCTAAAATTCTTAATTTATTTTT
>CM063502.1:43724661-43757161 GCA_032207245.1 Pardosa pseudoannulata | reverse complement strand
GTTTTCAGTTTTACTTTCTGGTTAAAAGCTGCAATGAATGTGATGTAATTACCCTCATAATCATGGCAAGTTCCCTCAAAAGTTAGTGTAATTTATTAGAAAAGAATACATGCTGAAATTATTTCCTTACCTTGAACCGCCTAATACATTAACACGGGATTTAAATTATCAAAGCTATAAATTTCTTTTATTTCATCTCATAACTCATTATAATAAAATAAAATAAAAACAGTCTGGTTATAATTAAATTTGCACTTCCAAAAGGCTATAAAACTATAACTACTGGTCAGAATTACTGAAATTTGACTTGGATATATATAAAGTAATGGGAACTTATCTGACAAATATAAAAACAATTCAAAATGTTATCAATAAATGACACTTGTACTCATCATTATACATTACAGAGCTGCGAAAACAACTAAAATTGGAATGATTGTCAGGCTAAACTTTACCGCTGCTCAACGTTCAAAATTATTTTTTCTGATAAATTGGAAGAATAAAAACGAATTACAATACATGCCTTTTTTTATTGTTTATTCAGTTCATATCCAAAACGAGGAGGTGCAACAATGGATGGGAAAAAATCGAATTCTAACTATTCCTAGACTTGTTTAAGAAAACTTCAGTATACTGTCCACCGTTTTCTGCAATCATTTGAGAGTATAAAACAGTATGCTCCAAAACAGATTGGAGTGTATCAGTATTAGGGTGTGAATCTGGTTTGTAAGGCATATCTTCTATTCAGGTAAAATTTCAAAATTGAAACAATGTAAACAGCATTTTGTAGGTAGCCCTAAAGTTAGAAATCCTTAGGATTAAGGTCATGTAATCTGGGCGGCTAGATTGTGGGAAAATGAGGACTGATCATCTTCTCATGTTCAAAATAGATATTCAACATCTTTTAACCAGGCCTTGAAATGAGAGGAGGAGCTCCATTTTGTCTTTAATACGCTGTTGAAGTTCTGGAATGATGTAATTTCCACGAAGATATTCATACCTTCCTCGATTGATGGTACAGGTTAACAGAACACACAGAACCTATGTCCTCAAAAAAGAATGACCCAATGATAAACGCTTACGTTGAACCGCATCTTTCAATGACTTTTAAAGAAGGAAGAGGTAATGGATGCAGAGTGAACGTATTTTCGGTTGGCCATATTCTGCAATGGTAAGAATTGACATTTCCTTGGAGATTGAAAATTATTCTTCTGTCCACAAAATATTTCACCAGCTTGCATGACGCACGCCCATCTGAGAAAGAAATTGCAGTGACAAAGCTTCTCCTATTGACTGACAGGTCAGCGGAAACCTCTTAAATAGAATTAATTTTGAATTATACCAGTGCAGGATGTTTTGTAAAATTTTACAAACTGTGCTGACTAGCATGTCTATAGATCGATTAATTTCCATAAACTGCATCTTTTCACACCACTGGTCATCCTTTCTTGCAATGCTGCAAACCTCCCTCTAACGAATTTCATGTAAAATGAACCGGTCTGTTCAAATTTGTTAATTATCTTTTTCAGATTTGCGAGAGTTATATTTTAGCCCCTTTAATGTTCGAAATTTCTAAACTGCAATATTCATAATTTCTGATATTGTTAAAAAGCTTCACAAGTAAAGTTCAATCTTTCGGCGACAGTCATGATAGGCTTCTTTGACGCATTACACTAGAACTTCAAAACGTTTTTATCTCACATATAACATGTGGTGCCATTTAACGCATGCCACGGCCTTTAGTTAGCACATGAAACGTCATATTATGACGTTGTCTATCGAAAACAATTTGAACTACTTTTTTCGCCAGATTTTTCTTTGTTTTCCATACATTCAGCATAAATTTCGCCAGTGATTTCTTTTTCTACAGTCTTTTGCATGTGAAATAGTATTTATGTAAAAATAGTAATATACTATGTGTTTATGCATGCATGCGTGTGTGTATTTAAGTTGTTCTGATAAAATAGTGACAAACTCAGAGTGAACCGTATCGATAGTACAGATAATAGGATATTCATTAGTAGGAAAAAAAATGATAATGCAACATGATGTTGCAAGCCCTATTTGAGGGCTGAATGGGTGGTGATTGTAAGGTTTTAGCTGTTTGTAGAAAATCCCACACGTATTTCGCTTTTATTTTTATCTCTTCTTTTAGTTCTTCTTAAGTACATTTTTGAAAGGAACACCATAAATCTGTTAAAAGCAATGGTAGGTTGTTTCTCTTAAGTAATACTTCCCACGCACAAAAATAATGCGACATGTGATTTGAAATAACGATCAAAAGCCTGTAAATAAAAAAACTCTTCATTTTAATGAATATGATGCTGGAAATAACTAGCCAAGGCAGAATGTGTGTTTTAGGGCATGTATAAATATGTAATAGATCAAAAATTATTGATCCTAAATATTTTCAAAATTCTCCCGATTTACGTTCTATGTTTTAATCTTAGCTTTCTAGACCATCCAAATTATCCGTTCTTCAACGCCGTGAATCACTGAGAGTGGATTTCTTTCACTCTTTTCAAATCCAAAGTCTGAATTAATATAAGCTGCTTGCACCAACCAGGTTGTATAGTAGTTAGTATCTTGAACTCTCGACGAATGGATATGGGTTCGATTCCAGAATATAGAATTTATTTACGTGCTATATACTCATCGAGAGTGATACTCTCCTCGATTTGTAGTATTCCCATAATAAAAAGGAAAACAAAGGGAATTGTATGGTAAAATACTAATAAAGGCACAGTGCTTCCCATTTGTAATATATATATATATATATATATATATATATATATATATATATATATATATATATATATATATATATATATATATATATATATATGTACGGACTATTTTGCTATCTTTTCTTGCGCATGCTCTATTCTATATATCTAATATGTCAATTTTCGTAATACAATTGCGCTCACGATGGTTTCCCAAGCCACAGCAAAACTTCCGTCTTTATTTCTTTTCCGTGAGAAGACATGTGATTAATCCCTCTCGAGGATGGCATTATTACTCCAATACAGATGTACGACAACTCACAATATGTAAGACGTTTTTTTGTGTCTATGTCCATGATGGAGATGCGTCAAATAAAGTATTTTATACAATATTTTAAGCATTCACCAAGTATCAAGTTGTAGTGAGCGTCTTTCGGCATTATTGTACAAACTTTAACATTGCCAAGCAAGCCCTGTCAATTAAAATACATGAGCTATATATATATATATACATGCACACAAACACAAACACACACACACACACATATATATATATATATATATATATATATATATATATATGTGTGTGTGTGTGTGTGTGTGTGTGTGTGTGTGTGTGTGTGTGTATGTGTGTAAGGAATTGTAAACTAGATCAGACAACAAATGTAAGCATTTTGTATAAACTCCTAAGAAACCCCGAGAAAATTTTCAGGGGTATTCAAATCTTGAGTCAAGGGCAAAAATTCCTTGAGTCAAAGGACTCAAGGAAAACTTGTGTTATTTTGCTTTCCCCTTTTTAACTTCTAATATAAATTGACCATTGAAGCTACAGTTTACCCCCTCCGAGAAAGGGTCTAACCAATTATAATTCTAAATTGCCCTAGCGAACAATTTAGAAAATTTCCAAACAAAAAGGAGATGCAAGCTATCGGAGGCAGATTTTCCTAGAGATTTTCTCACAGATTTTGACTGAGATGTTGACCCAGGTGTTAAGGGTCTTTTCTTTTAACTTCATGCTAGCTAACCCCGCAGTAAGTCCTGTCTCTATAATGAAGTGGGAACCCGTCCTCCAACGATCTGTTAATAAAACGGTAACATTTTTATGGGCCATGACTACAACCACCCATTGTGAAGTCCGTCTTATTACATATATGCATGTGTTTGTGTAAGGAAAAAGTGAACTACATCTGCAAACGAGTGTAGATGCTTGCTATAAAAACCCCTAAAACATCCCCTTAAGAAATATAGTGTCGACGAGCATCCAGTAACTTGATACATAAAAGATACCACAGTAAATTTATAGCCCATTACAGCATCAGAAAATCTTAAAGGCCTCTCCACACTATGGTCCACTGCAAGCCATCACCACCGTCTGGACGGGGTATGGTTTATCGTGGCCGATGACGGCAGACGATAAAATAGCCTTGGCGTACGATGGCTTCGGAGGTGGTTTTTCTCCAAAGATCAAAGGCAGCCAGATGCGCAACTAAAGTGCGTGGTAAACCCAATGAACGAATCGACGCGCTCGGGTCATTTAGTGGCACAGCGTGTGGATGCAACCCGTGAACCATCGTTGAAGGTCACCATCAGGAAGTGGTGAACAATTGGACTTAGTGTGTAGGCTACATTAGAGAATCAACTGTCATGGAGATATTTAAATCTGCTATCATGGAGAAAATTCCGTTTGTCCCTGCTTTTCGCCGTTTTAACCCCTACTCTAAATTGACCACTGGGGATACAATTCACGGCTTTTGAGGACGTTTTCATTTAAAAAATTTTGTGTGTATTTCATGAATTAATATAGAAATAATGAACTTAGTACATAGCAAAAAAAAAATGAAAAAATTATCTGCAAAACAAATTTTTAGACCATTGATATTTAACTCATGTAGTACTATTTTTTCTTCTTATCACCGTTGCTATAATTTATGAACTTAATGTCTCCAACATTTATTCAGCTTACTTTGATTATTCAAAGGTTCATGTTGAAGAGAAGTATAGATAATGTAATTAAATTTTTCATTTAATAAATCCTATTTCGAAGAAAGTCTTATTCGTTTTTAAAGCTTACAAGCGTAAAAGATTTTGAATTTTTGCATCAAAAATATTCAAATTAACAATATTATACAAACTCATAAATTACATTTAAGTTCAAAGTTTATTAGATAGTACTGCGAATAATATTAAATCTGATTATGGTTTCTAAGACGAATGCAACTCTATACATTTACTGCCAAAGGTATTTACTTTTAAGGGCATTTTGAAATTATCTTATTTTTAAGTATTTCGTTGAATAAATAAATAAATTTCTTTTACATAATGCAGTTTTTCTACGAAATCTGATTTATTTGCTCATAACCAAATTAGGAATTCAACTTTTTAATCCATTTAAGGATGTGTTGTTAGTTTGATATTTAAATATATATAAAGTATCGATCTGTGATTTAAGCCTTTAACTCCTTTGACACAGAATTATCAAAGGAATAATTTTCCTGAACAAGGGAAGATAACTGTATAAGAAAAATTGCAATTATTTTGTTCGTGATGTAAATAATGTTTGATTAATCAATCCGTAAAGGAAATTTCATTAACTCCTTAATCAATCAAATTTTCTTTAATTAAAAACCAAATCACCACTAACTTTTTCTGATAATTAATTGCTTTTCAACAAATTTCTTTGACGTAGTCTACATTTATTTTTTTACTTAAATTTATAATAGTTTAAAAAGCACCTATCTCAGACATTCATTACTTGATGTATATTAAGAACTTTTCTAAATATAGTCTTTAAAAAACTTCAAAATAATGAGTTTGTTTTATTTATATTCCTTTTTTATATCTTGATGGAAAAGTAACTTTGTGCCATTAGTTTATTTCATATTTTTTGTTGTATTAAAACGTAACAGTTTTTAGATTTATTTTGGCGTTTAATTATTCAGTCATTCTTTTAAATGAATAAGGTAATAATTGAAGAAAAATACCAGTATTAAATGCTTTTTCTGTATATCTATATATATACGTGAATTTATGGGATACCTTAATTCCTCTTCTTAATCGATAATTCTTTCTATAAGAATTTTAAGTTCCCTTTTTTCATTTTTTAAATTTCCATTATCTTTAATTTTTTCATTAGTATGGTTTTCTATTTTAATCTTTATTTCTTTCTTTAAAACATATTATCTCTAGTTTTTTGTTTTTTTTTCACTTCAATATCAGTCTGATATCTGATCAAATGGATCTCTATTAAAACAACCTTTTTAATGAACGAAAAAAAATGTCTTTTGTCTAATAACTAGTTAATCAAATGCAATCTCTGAAACAAGTTTCATTTTCTGAATTATTCGTCTTGTAGGACTTGAACTAACAGTATAAAAAGTTTCTGTTTCTCTATAAAATCTCTATTAAAGCAGCCTTTTTAATGAACTAAAACTTTTTTGTCTAATAACTGGTTAATCAAATGCAACCTCTGAAACAAGTTTCATTTTCTGAATTATTAGTCTTGTTGGACTTGAACTAACAGTATAAAAAGTTTATGTTTCTCTATTGAATCTTTATTAAAGCAGCCTTTTTAATGAACTAAAAAAATTTCTTTTATCTAATAACTGGTTAGTCAAATGCAACTTCTGAAACAAGTTTCCTTTTCTGAATTATTCGTCTTGTAGGACTTGAACTAACAGTATTAAAAGTTTCTATTTCTCTATTAAATCTCTATTAATGCAGCCTTTTTAATGAACTAAATTTTTTTTTTCTCTAATAACTGGTTAATCAAATGCAACCTCTGAAACAAGTTTCATTTTCTGAATTATTCGTCTTGTAGGACTTGAACTAGCAGTATAAAAATTTCTGTTTCTCTATTAAATCTCTGTTAAAGCAGCCTTTTTAATGAACTAAAAAAAATCTCTTTTGTCTAATAACTGGTTAATCAAATGCAACCTTTGAAACAAGTTTCATTTTCTGAATTATTCGTCTTGTAGGACTTGAACTAACAGTATAAAAAGTTTGCGTTTCTCTATTAAATCTCTATTAACCTCTTGCCTTATGAATCGAGCGACGATTGTGTGTGCCACTTTCGATGAAAGCTTTTCTCATGCGTCGTATCCAGAAGCAGTTTCATCACGGGCTAAATTGTGATCAAACCAGTGCACATTAATAGTACTGCATTTACTATTTAATAAAACCGCAGAATTTATTTCATAATTATATTTCATTTCACTTTTATTAAAAAAATTTATTAATATTTTTATTTCACATATTATTTCTATGTTTTTAATTATATAACAAAATTAAAAATTTTCAGTCGTTTAAATATTTTCTATGAGAATTTATTGCGTGAAGAACCTATAAGTGAATAATGGGTATAATATTAGTCAAAATTTTGTAAGGGGTATTGTTTTATTACTGATACGAGCTTTTCACTTTTGGCCAGAAAGAATCATCACGTGTGATACGAGGTTCTCATTTTAGACACAGCAGTACGATCACGTCTCCCATACGTTGTTTTAAGGCAAAGGGTTAAAGCAGCCTTTTTAATGAACTAAAAAAATTTTTTGTCTAATAACTGGTTAATCAAATGCAACCTCTGAAACAAATTTCATTTTCTGAATTATTTGTTTTGTAGGACTTGAACTAACAGCATAAAAAGTTTCTATTTAATCCAGTTATGTTTTATATGCTAGTTCATTGTCGAAAATAATTGTTAAGTATATAATTTAAATTTTATTTGGATGCCTCAAAATTTTATAGCTTTTTAAGATTTTAACTTTGAAAGAACATAATATAGCAAATACTGTCAAATAACGCCTACTGCTCTCTCAAATGAGTTATTTTTAGTTGAACATAAATGATATACATATTCCTAGGACCGAGTTTACTTACAATCATATATGAATGCACTTTATATTCAATTCAACCTTGTATATGCGTAGTGCGTCTCAAAAGTACAGATTTATTTCATGTTCAAGGAGAATTTCTACTTCATTAACAATTCTGAGAGTCTCTATCTGAAAATAAAACAAAGCGGACAATCGTTCATGAATACTAAACACTCTAAAATTTGGAATTTTTCGAAGAAAAGGTCAAATTTCGAAGTTTATGTTATAATTAACGTCGTACAATAAATTATTCACCAAAATAAATAGAAATATTTTATACAATTTAATGTATATGTTTCCTTTCAAAGCATACATTCTTCTAAGAATATGAAATTAATCTAATGTGGAAAAGTATTGCATGTTAGTATGTAGCCTACTCAGAAGAAATGATGCTTTGTTAAAGTTAAGGTTGATGTTCTCAAATATTAAAATCTCAGGTAAGCACTGTTTAAGATTAACCCCTTAACAGTTTCAATTTTTTCACAAATTCGATCCAAAAAATGTTACTTTTTATTGCGTATTTTTGTTCATTTTACATTTGTAAGCTGGAAAATGCTATTAAAAGTAGTATTTTTAATTATTTTAAGCACGTATAACACCTTCTTTACTGGGTGTAAATAATTTTTCCCTGGAAATTGTCTTTCCTCTTGCATGTAAGACAGACAGGGAAGTTACATTTACAGTCGTGCATCAAAAAATACAAATATTTTCGATTACAATTACTACACAATTATTTTCGAATTCAAATTTTTCAAGTAAATTTATTTAAACTGTTTTTTTTTCAAAGATCAGATTTATTACGATGAGTTTTGAAATTGGGCGCAAGAGGCATAGCCCAACGTCACTGTTCGGATAAAAATTCCTAGTTTCTTTTCTAATTCTTTTGCCGCTGTTATTTTTTTCAGGGAACACACATAGCACTGATTTGCAGGTTTTAGTTTTTTGTCTGTAGGTGAAATTACCTCTAAAACGTCTCTCTCTCTCTGTGTCCCAAATTTTCAAACCATAAACTGAATGATTAAAAAGTCACAGAGTAATGCAAAACCTATCAGAAAGACCGTGCTTTAACACCAAGCAGAAAACACTTCGAAAACCAACATCTTATGGACATCTATACGCCTAATTTGATATTAAAAATACAAAAGACACAGCCAAAACAGTTTGATTGATAAATAAATCAAATTTCCCATACCCCGTACGGCAAAATCATTAAAGGCACGGTAACCGCGCCCGTACAGTGTACATGCAAAACTGGCAAGGGGTTATTAAAAAAACACATTGTTCTATTTAAGTTTGTTTTAAAATAAATGTGCACAATACTTTCTCAAATGGAGCAGTAATAAGAAATTAGTCTTAAACAGAAACGTCAAGATTAGGATACACCTCATGAAAGGAAAAACAAACCTGTGTCCAGAAATAATTATAGCCTTTGCAAAAGAGTGTTTGATTAGACTTGTGCAAAAGTGGATAGCACGAATTGAACCAGATGTAAAAAAAGACAAGAGTTGACCTAAAGAAGAAAACAGGATGATTGATAACATAAAATGTTACTTTAGAGCACAAGTGGGTATACTTTTAACCATTAGAGGCTAAATTAAATTAGACAGTAATTAAGATGGCTACATAAGCTGATGTACCTATAAATGTAATTTACATTAAGTGTAGTGTGTTCATTTACCCACTAAACATTTTCAAGCTAAGGTAGTGTAGGGACAAATGTACCAAATTTCCATAGATATTCCTGTTCTTAGTATGAATCGATGCTGTTGAGTATGTGCTGTAAGCAGAGACAACTGCATTCCTCCTCCTCCACAACTAAATTTTTTTGCCTTAAAAAATGCTGTTTTTCTGCTACCCTCTATTATATAGTTATCTACTGAGCATATATTTTATATTTTTCCCGAGAAATATTTTTTATTATAACCATTGTTGTGTGTATAACTTCACTAAACAGCTTTCCCGTAATCTGCTTTTTCCACTCTGTTTTGTACGCTCTGAAAGCCAGCCTACTTACAAATGATAATTAACTAAACAGTAACATTTCTTAAAGTCTATTAAAATTTATAGTAGTCAATATAAAGTAAAATACTCTCTCTAAATAACATATCTTGTTTTGTAGCCAAATATACTCATCAATAGGTTTTAACTTCGACAAGATCTGTACATAAATTTATTGAGATAAATTGAAAAACATTTTAAAGGAATTATTTTCAGTTTATGTATTATTCCAGTCACTATTTGTACGTAATTAGTGTATGATATTATGAAATTACGCTTATTAGTTTCTTCCGCTGCTATTACTAACTATATCTTTAACAGTAATTACGTTTTATTTATATGTGTGTGATGACATTTTTGTCCCATTACAAAGATGAGAAAGTTCATTTTGAGTTTCATGTAATCATAGAAAATCATAGTCGAGTGGAAAAACCCAAAGAGAAATTCGGGATCAAACTCACTGTTTATTCAGGCAACTTCTCTCACGGGCGTCTTCCCGCAAAACATGTACATCTCAGTTAAGTAGTTGTCTGGGACAACAAAATTTTATTAACAGTCATGTGACGCCGATTACGTAGTGTAAGCGTCAGGAGCTATTTTAAAGTACTTACGCAACAGGAATCTTAGCGGTGCGAAGTTGCAAAACTGATAAGGAAAACAAAGATATTTACCAACCTTACTAGCAAAAGGTGCCAGAAAAGGACAGAATCACCAGAAAATTATTTTAAGATAAACATAATTGCGTTGGTTAATTTTTAGGATAAAAAATATTACATATATATATATATATATATATATATATATATATATGTTTATATAAATGTATATATGTATGCGTGTGTGCATATATACAAGCATACAACTGCTTACATTCTCCTCCATCACTGAAAACTTTTCATTTAAAAATATCTTGCTTTTGTGTTACCCTGTACTATTTATTTATTTACTGAACATATTTTTTATATTTTCCTAGGATAATAACTTGCATTTTTATATTTTATAGAATAACATATTTTATAATATGTTTGTTTTAATATTTACATTAAAGTAACTACCAACATAGTCATCATTCTAGTCATTTATAATCTGATAAATTAATATAAAATGTGTTGACACATCATTTTCTTTAGAAAATGAAAGATTATTTTTAACTATAATATATTAATATATAAATGTTTACGTTGTTAATGTGTTCTCGAGTTGTTTTAATACTTTTAATAGGAAAATAGTTTATAAAATATTTCTTTGCTGCAATCCATATCTTGAAAAATGATGCATTCATTTATTTCATATCGGATTCTTATTCTCTAAGAGACTGAACAAAGTTTTCTCATTTCTATTGGTTACTCTATCCTCCAATATTTATCGTTTCTGTACGTTGCTAGAGTCAAAATCTTGCAGGCAACTTGACATTTCTGTCCAGCTGGGTACCAGAAAATCATTGATTGATTCTAACAAACTATTTTCGGAGTACAAACTTCGGTAAATGATTCTGTTTCATTCAATATATACAAAGAATTATCAAAAGTTTTATGATCAAATAACGCAACACAAACAAAATATTGCTGGCAATTCGTCAGAAAACTGAAATTAATTACAATAGTTTGGAGCTCAAGAGTGGGGTAATGGTTCGGAAAATTTTTATGCTTTTATGTAAGTGGATTGATCGTTATTTAAATTTTTAAAACAGAAAAACTTTCATAAACAATGAAAAGATTTTTTTGACAAAAAAATATTTCTTTCCGGAAAAGAATAAAAGGAAAATATTATTAAAGCGATAGTGGACGTTCAAAACTAATTTATTGTGATTTTATTCAATCTGGTTTAAAAGGATAGCATGTCATTAGAAATATATTTATGTAAATGTTATTAAAACTGTCAGGTAAAATACAAATTATTTTTGAATTTTAAACTATATTCATCACAAATTGGTAATTCATCAGAAAACTGAAATTAATTACAATAGTTTAAAGCACTGGAGTGGTGAATAATTTGTAAAATATTTATGCTTTTATGTAAATGGATTGATCGTTATTTAAATTTTTAAAACAGAAAAACTTTCATAAACAATGAAAAGATTTTTTTTTGACAAAAAATATTTCTTTCCGGGAAAGAATAAAAGGAAAATATTAAAGGGATAGTGGACTTCAAAACTAATTTATTTTGATTTTATTCAATTTGGTTTAAAAGGATAACATGTCATTAGAAATATATTTATGTAAGTGTGATTAAAACTTTCAGGTAAAATACTATTTTTTAACTTTAAACTATATTCTTCAGAATTTGGTAATTCGTCAGAAAACTGAAATTAATTACAATAGCTTGAAGCACAGGAGTGGTGAATTACTTGTAAAATATTTATGCTTTTATGTAAATCGATTGATCGTTATTAAAATTTTAAAAACTTCCATAAACAATAAAAAGATTTTTTTGACAAAAAATATTTCTTTCAGGGAAAGAATAAAAGGAAAATAATATTAAATCGATAATGGACATTCAAAACTAATTTGTTTTGATTTTATTCAATCTTGTTTAAAAGGATAACATGTTATTAGAAATATATTTGTGTACATGTGATTAAAACTGTCAAGTAAAATGCAAATTATTTTTTAACTTTAAACTAATTCGTCAGAAAACCTAAATTATTTACAAGAGCTTGAAGCACAGGAGTAGTGAATGGTTTGTAAAATATTTATGCTTTTATGTAAGTGGATTGATCGTCATTTAAATTTTTAAAACAGAAAAACTTTCATAAACAGCGAAAAGATTTTTTTGACAAAAAATATTTCTTTCCGGGAAAGAATAAAAGGAAAATATTATTAAAGCGATAGTGGACGTTCAAAACTAATTTATTTTGATTTTATTCAATCTGGTTTAAAAGGATAACATGTCATTAGAAATATATTTATGTAAATGTTATTAAAACTGACAGGTAAAATACAAATTAGTTTTGTCTATATTCATCATATTAGTCATATTACTATATTCGTCAGAATTTGGTTATTCTTCAGAAAACTGGAATTAATTACAATAGCTTGAAACACGGGAGTGCTGAATGGTTTGTAAAATATTTATGATTTCATGTAAGTGGATTGATCGTTATTTAAATTTTTAAAACAGAAAAACTGTCATAAACAATGAAAAGGGGTTTTCTTGTCAAAAGCTATTTTTTTACAGGAAAGAATAAAAGGAAAATATTATTAAAACGATATTGGACGTTCAAAACTAATTTATTTTGATTTTATTTAGTCTGGTTTAAAATGAAAATACAAATAAAATACAAATCATAGTATAATACAGTCAAGTAAAATACAAATTATTTTTTAACTTTAAACTATATTCGTCAGAATTTGGTAATTCGTCAGAAAACTGAAATTAATTACAATAGCTTGATGCACAGGAGTGGTGAATGGCTTGTAAAATATTTATGCTTTTATATAAGTGGATTGATCTTTATTTAAATTTTTAAAACAGAAAAATGTTCATAAACAAAGAAAAGATTTTTTTGATAAAAAATATTTCTTTCCTGGAAAGAATAAAAGGAAAATATTATTAAAGCGATAGGTTTGGTTTGGTTTGGTTTGGAGCGCTACGGTCTACTGTTTTGCACACAAGGGCTAATGAGACCGGGACCTACAGTTTAAAGCCGATTCCGAACGGCTACAAACATCCATGCCTGCAACGGGATTCGAACCCGTGAACTCCGGTTCCGAAGAGCAGCGCTCTACCATTCGGCCATCGTTCGGCTATTAAAGCGATAGTGGACGTTCAAAACTAATTTATTTTGATTTTATTCAATCTGGTTTAAAAGGATAACATGTCATTAGAAATATATTTATGTAAATGTGATTAAAACTGTCTGGTAAAATGCAAATTATTTTTTAACTTTAAACTATATTCGTCAAAATTTGGTAATTCGTCAGAAAACTGAAATTAATTAAAATAGCTTGAAGGACAGGAGTGGTGAATGGTTTATAAAATATTTATGGTTTTATGTAAGTGGATTGATAGTTATTTAAATTTTAAAACTGAAAATATTGAAAAATAATAGAAATAATTTTATTTATCAAAACTATTTCAAGAAAAATATAAAAATGTTATTAAAGCAAGAGTGCTCTCTCAAAAATAGTTTATTTTGATTTTATTCGATGTGGTTGAAAAGGATAACATGGTATTACAAATATATTTATCTAAATGTCCTAAACTGTCAAATAAAATGTAACTAGGTTTTTATCTCAATTCGTAAGAAAACTGAAATTACTTATAATAGTTTGAAGCACAGGAGTGGTGAATGGTTTGTAAAATATTTATGCTTTTATGTAAGTGGATTGATCATTATTTAAATTTTTAAAACAGGAAAATCTTCATAAACAATGAAAAGATTTTTTTTGACAAAAATATTTCTTTTCGGGAAAGAATGAAAGGAAAGTATTATTAAAGCAATAGTGGACGTTCAAAATTAATTTATTTTGATTTTATTGAATCTGGTTTAAAAGGATAACATGTCATTAGAAATATATTTATATAAATGTGATTAAAACTCTCAGGTAAAATACAAATTATTTTTGTCTATATTCGTCATATTACTCATATTATTATATTCGTCAGAATTTGGTAATTCGTCAGAACACTGAAATTAATTACAATAGCTTGAAATGGAGAAGTGGTGAATGGTTTGTAAAATTTTATGCTTCTATGTAAGTGGATTGATCGTTATTTAGATTTTTAAAACAGAAAATATTGAAAAATAATAGAAATATTTTTATTTATCAAAACTATTTCAAGAAAAATATAAAAATGCTATTAAAGCAAGAGTGTTCTCTAAAAACTAGCTTATTTTGATATTATTCGATGTGGTTGTAAAGCATAACATGGTATTACAAATATATTTATCTAAATGTCTTAAACTGTCAGATAAAATGTAACTAGGTTTTTATCTTAATTCGCAACAAAACTGAAATTAAATATAATAGTTTGAAGCACAGGAGTGAGTTAATGGTTAGTAAAATGTTTATGCTTTTATGTAAGTGGGTCGATCGTTATTTAAATTTTTTAAAACATAAAATATTGATAAACAATGAAAATATTGTTATTTATCAAAAAATTCTTTCTTTACAAAAGTAAAATGGAAATATTATTAAGATGAGAGTGGCCTATAAATAATTATATAAATAATTTATTTTGGATTTTATTAAATCTGCTGAAAGACAGCATGTCATCAGAAATATATTTGTGCAGCTGTGATTAAAATTGTCAGGTAAAATACTTATTATTTTTGAGCTACTATATATTTTTGGACAATGAACTTTATGGAAAATGTTCTTTGTGTGACCATTTTACACAAAATATGATTAATTTTTATCTACAATTTACCATTAAGTTATTTTTAATAAAACTTGGTTGTTTCCATAAGCATTCCCAAAAAAATATGAAGAGTGAATATTTAATACTAGCATATAGCCCGTCATATGACGGGATCCGTAAAATTTTTAATTTTCCAGATTTGTAAAGTACCCTATGAGGCAGGGAAAAAATTGTTAATTTTTTGGCTGAGAATTATCTGGTACACGCTCAATAATTTCTTTATCTTCATACTCCTTTAAAGTCTCCTGATATGGGATTGCAGTTTAGAATCACGTTGAATTCATTTAGTGAAACCGTGTGGTTATGCATAAAAAACAAACGCACAAACGAACAAACTTCTGAATTTTCAAAGATATATAACATAAACGCTGGATATTTATGAGTCTGTGAAATAAACTCCTAGACATTTATGAAAAGAATTTGTTGTTAATACCGGTGATAAAATTTTCATTGCAATAAAAATTAATCGATGATTAAATTTAAAGCTATCACACATGTACCTAATCTATTATTTAAGCCAAATATAAAAGAAAATTATTTACCTCATATCTAAGTTCAGTGATAAAACGTATGAAAAAAATAATGCAGACTATATTTAAATAATTTAAAATAAAAAAATGATTAAATGCGATGGTTAAAGGAAAGACGCCATAATGCCAGGAAAAAATGTTATTTTGAGCTATTTATTATGTGATAAATTTAATCGCCTGCTTTTAACCTGGAAAATAAGGTTTAAAATAATGATATTTAATGCTCTAAAAAGGGGAAAGGGGGGATGTCTAACGTTTTACTCGATTTGAATTTTGCTAACCCTAACTCATCAAGAACCCAATATGGATGCCTCTATCCATTCCAGGTCCAACCGCTTCATAAATTCGAGGAGAGACGGACAGATAACTTAGGCTATTATTATATAGGGGATTAGAGAAAATACAACGTTTTCTTGTACAAAACAGCTATAAGAGACCCTTGAAATACAGAATTCATAGATTGCAGGTTTCAAAGATATTTACTTTTACTAACTTTTATTTTTTACGCTACAAAATAAATAGTGGATGGATTTCAAAGAGATTGGACAGTTAGAAATGTACATACATTGTTTCAAATATTCATAAATTACAAAAAATACTATCTAAAAAACATTTAAAGTTATTATTGATAGAAAAGTTATTGTATATGGTGGTAATAATTGTATTCATTATAAGATAATGGATATTAAAAGTCAATATTTCACTCTCCTTGCTGGTAATATTTCATAATTCATTATGATAAAAATATCGAATTTTCAAGCACATTTCATCAAACTCAATGTCCACAGTCAATTTAAGACTTTGTATCGGCTGTATATATACAATGTAACTCGCTTAAGAAGATTTTTCATGGTACCAAGAGATTAAAACTTCTTAAGCAGAAAAATTTCATAAACAAAAAAGAAAAAAACATAAAAATGTATTATTAGAAATATTCTAATTTAAACCTTAGTAATAATTTGTCTTTTACCCTTAAATGTGTTATTCTTGGTATATAAAGTTATTTTACAATAAAAGATAAATTTAACGTATTAATTTAGTCTAGAATGTTACTTTCAAAACGGCTAAAACATTAAATTTAACCAAGAATAATTCAAATGATTATAACATTAACTATACTAATACTATTATGTTAATTTACCTTAATACTTTTTTATTCTTAATAATTCGTGCTTGATTTTTTTGTGACAGATTTACTGTTATAATCCATAACTTTCATTCCCATTTTGTGATGGTTTATGAAAAAGACCAAAATGACTTCGCTTATAAAATGCTGTTACATACAGATTGTCAAAACTTTATAATTTCCTGGAGCTGTCACTGTAAAGAAATATTGTTTATTGTTTATCTCTATAATCATTCGATTCTTCCATAAATGTATGTTTTGTGTGTATGTTTGGTAAAATATTTGATTAGGCCTCACAATGAAATAGAAAGGGATGTTTAGTAGAAATAAAACTTCTTAACCTTTAGCGGACAGCGGTTTTCCAGAGAAACCAGTTATTACACATAATTTCTTTGCTTTTTAGAGATATATGAATGAGTTTTTTTACTATTTTTTTAATGTTTTTGGCATTTTAAACTTACAACAGATGGTAGAACTGCACTAAATTTATTTTTCATTTTGAAATATAAGTATTTAAACTTGCTGTACCTAGAATGTCAATAAATCATTTTTTTCTCATGTGTGACTCCCCAAAAAATATCTATTTACCAAATTACCCTCAAACCTTCCTATGGTTCCTATAAGGAAACCCCTAATAAACCCAAAGAAAAGTTTTCATATATTTTAGATATATAAAGATCATAGGTAATATTTATAAACTACTTTAATTAAATCCATAAGAATTTATGTTAGTGATCTGCAAAGGGTTAACTGCGAAATTTATTTTTAAAAGTCCCTCACGTGGTACGCAATTCGTCTAACACAGTAGAAATGGTCGCATAAATAATTCTGCTTAAAAGTCTGAGCTAGGAAAATAAAATTTCATTTTCATTAGACAGAAATTTAAAAATTCCTTGTTGAAAAAGGTATTGTTGTTAAAAATTAAAAAATTAACAAAAGACAATAAAATTTACAAACGGAAAAACATTAAAGCAATTTTTTTAATTCAGTTAATTTAAGTGTGATTTTTTTTTCAAAATAAAGTACCACACAAAGTGGCCCTTCACAGGTCTAGCACATGTAAAGTACCAAAAATACCTGACGTATTGAAAAAAATAAGCAACTCATTATGTAAAAAGCAATACTTTATTAAGAAAATAACCTCTATATCAAAGAATTTCTCTATATCTAGAAGAACGCCTTAAGCGGGAAAACATCTTAACACATTGTGTGCGGGCACATTTCGCAGCGGAATTGTACCGGGAGCGGGTGTTTTGAGCGCAAATTTAGTTATTCAGTTAAAGCTCAATAGGTCGAAAATTATTTAATTTTTTAACCAACTTTTAGTATGTTATATGGAAATATATAAACAAATATAGAAATAGAAATATATAAATAACAACCATAAGATTTTTGGAAACAAAAAATATACTTTTAGTAGATAAATTTATAATAGTATCGAAAATATGAAAAGTCAAATAGAAATAGTAGTATATACTTTTTTCCCGTTCTGTGGTTCCGCATCGACTGATGTAAAAACTAGTTTTTATTTGTTTAAATCTTTCCAGAACCTATGTAGTAGACAAGAACATTTGGCTTCGTTTTCCTGTATATACCATTATTTTTGTACCCACAAACAAGCCATGTTGTTACACTAACCCGTACTAGTACGTGACCCGCACTCAAGTATGAATCGTCAGAAAACGTACTAGTACGTGACCCGCATACAATGTGTTAAACAGGAACTTCTTAAGCAATTTCAAATGTCATTTTAATGCAAAACTGGCAGTTTTATTTTAAACAAAATATATTTTAAATTTCTTGTATTAACCCATTACTGCCCGAATCATTTCTTCCAATTATATGTTGATAAATATATTAAACATATGGCATTATGGACGACACTGGGTAAAATATATATAAAATTTAAGAAACTATGTATATTACAGCCTATTTTCATTAGTGACCAGCTGTCATTTTAATCAGCATAGGAAGCTATTAATAAAAAAAAAGAAAAACTTTGTGATAAGAGGTTTATTTGGGTATCCCATGTAAACTCAATGCTGTGAAGTGAAGCTTTATAATAGATAAAGCTGTATGTCATGATTCAAGTCAATGTAACTGTCAAAAATGTAATTGCATGAGCCAAGCTCGAAAAATCCTAAAATGTCGATCCAAGTGACAAATAACAGATCATCAAAAATTTTGTAGATTGTTACAGGGTTATCAGCTACTTTCGCAGAAAAGAAAAACTCGTTTCGAGCAAACACAGAATTCTACAAACTATTTTTTATCTATAGCTTATAATTGACGCTACGCATTAATCGTTCAAAATAATACGATGTATAGATCTCCTAAAATGAAAAATGATAGTATTATTTAAATTAATTAAGAGATCATAACATGTCTATTCAATTACTAAAATTATAAATATTAAAAAATACTGAAATTTGGTAGGTTGTTATAGGATTATCAGCTGCCTTAGCTGAAATGAGAAACTCTTTCTAAGCAAATATAAAATTCTACAAACTAATTTGTAATTGTCCCATAAAATAAACGCTACTCATTAATGGGTTGAAAAATAATGGGGTATATAAATCTCCTGAAATAAGGATTGGTAGTCTTATATAAGCTAATTGAGAGATCATAAAACACCTATCCAAATGATAAAATTATAAATATTAATAAATACTCAAAAATTTGGTAGATTATTGTAAGATTGTCATCTGCCGTAATTGAAATGGGAAACTCATTACGAGCAAACATAAAATTCTACAAACTATTTATAGGTGACCTATAAAAAAAGCAGAAGGTCCCGGTCTCATTAGCCCTCGTATTGCAAAAAAAGTAGACCGTAGCATTTCAAACCAAACCAAACCCATAAAATAAACGCTAAGTATTAATGAGTTGAAAACAATATAATATATAAATCTCCCAAAATGAGAGATGATATTCTAAGTTAATTAAGAGATGAGTTTCTAAGGAAGTTCTTTATAAGAAGTAGCAGTCTATAGAACATAAATAAATGAGAAGTTAGTTCATCATGGGATATTTACAAATGCATCACAGAGATCTTAGATCTTAAATTCAATTATGGACTGTTTCTTTTCAATGTATGTATACCACTGAACTTGGCATACGTCTGTGGGTCTGTGAATGTGTGTACGAGACTAAACAGGTGCTTATTTAATTATCAAAACTAACTTGGAATTCTAGGGTAAGCAAAAGTTAACCTGGGTAACTTATACTTACCAGGTAATATACAATTATTTCATTAAAAATAAATATATTTTGCTTCAAATATAAACTATTTTTGAACTAATATATATTCGAGGTGTCTATTTTAAATTAGTGTTTGAGAAATTAAAAACACATAAATGTCCTTTTTTATCAGTTTTGTTTTTATGTGAAAACTTTTTCTATAATCTACTTTTTAACATAATCCCCACAAAATAATAAGAAACTTGTCGTATTGTAGTTGTAGAACTGCCTTTTGAATTCTGTTATCATAGAAATCTTCTGCTCGCTTAAGCAGTGACTAAATGTTTGGTTTTGTGTTCCTCAGTCAAAATTTCCAGTCCACAACTTCAGACAAGCGATAATTTTAGTGATGTGCTACAATTCCGTACATGGTACATCTTGAATATGAAGTAAACTTATTAAGTAAATATGGAATCTTAAAGCATCTGTTTGCTCGACCTTTTTCATCACTTTTCTGCACATTGTCTTCAATATAACAGAAAACCGCTCATCATGAACATTTATGAGGCCCTTTTTAAATGCTCTAACACACTTTCGTAGCATTTCTTCTCTCTATTTTTTCATACATTTCGCTGATCTCCCAAGGAATTTCAGCCTCCTTTACATCTTTTGCATTGAGACATGACAGAAAGTAATTCCCACTTGGATGAATTATAAATTGTATGAAACATTTTAAATACTCAATAGATTTAAACGTTTTATTTGTTCCAAAATGTTGTATACGGTTAACGAACAGATACAAGTACTCAATGTGCTTACACGAAAAAGCATCTATAGTGCTGCAGCTGCAGAATTCCGAAAGGGTACTTATTGAAAAATACTTATTGAAAAAAAATTAAATCCAACTTTAATACATACTTTTACCTACTCAGTAAGTATTTTCATATGTTTTATACTTTATATAATGAATTTAACTATATTTCATACATTATAATTTATAACTATATTTTATAATTTTGTCACTTTTCTCAGTGTTTTCTCTATACATTTCACAGATCTGCCGAGGTTTGGTTTGGTTTGGAGTGCTACGGTCTTCTTTTTGCAACACGAGGGCTAATGATAGGTCTACCGTGGAGTTTCGTAACTTTTGCATTCAGAAAACTAATGCCAGAGCATAATTCACAATCGTCAGGATTTTCAATTACTGAAGTATTTTATATGCTCGCAAACAGTCTTACAGATGGTCATGTTCTACCGAAATGGGGTCTGCTTTTAGCCAACAGATACACATACTCATTGCGCATGTATGAAGCAAGATCCATAGCGGTGCAGGTGCAGAATTTCAAAATGCTACTTACTTTAAAAAATACAGTTCGTATTAACAGCGAAATTAAAACAAATTTAATACATTTTTAGAATAAACTTACCAAAATAAAAGAATATAGTAACAATAAAAGAAATTTTAAAATAAGGATATACTCAAAAATTGATATTAGCCAATAAAAGTACTAAATAAGGAATATCTTAACATGCTTAGTAAGATTATGATTACATTCTTTATATAGTGTAAAGCAACAGATGGATGTACACTTTCACAACTCTGTAGCTATAATAAAAACTGCAATAACTATAACAATGCCTGAACAATGCACTTTACCTACTCAGTACGATGATAGTTATTATTCTTTATACAATGAAAATCAAAGATGGGTGTACATTACCACAATCCTGTAATGTAGATTAACGTTCTCAAATCTCTGTAATAAAAAAAGGCAAAAATTGTATTAACCAATACAAGGCCTAATCAAATGTTTTTCACCTACTCAGTAAGATTATAATTAGTATTTTTTAAACAGTGAAAACCAGCAGACGGGTGTGCATAATCCCAACTCTGTAATATAGAGTTATAGTATCACAACTCATGTAATAAAAAACTCCCCTAACCAATATAAGGCCTGAACAATGCATTTTACCTACTCAGTACGATGATAATTATTATTCTTTATACAATGAAAACCAAAGATGGATGTGCCTTATCACAACCCTGTAATAAAAAACGGCAACAACTGTACTAACCAATACAATGCCTAATCAAATGCATTTCACCTACTCAGTAAGATTATGATTAGTATTTTTTAAACAGTGAAAAGCAGCAGATGGGTGTGCATAATCCCAAATCTGTAATATAGAGTTATAGTATCACAACTCATGTAATAAAAAAACTCCACTACCAATATAAGGCCTGAACTATAAAGTTTACCTACTCACTACGATAATAATTATTATTCTTTATACAATGGAAACCAAAGATGGGTGTGCAGTATCACAACCATGTAATGAAGATTAACATTATCAAAACTCTGTAATAAAAAACAGCAAAAACTGTACTGACCAATACTAAGTTTAATCGCACTTCACCTACTCAGTAAGATTGTGATTAGTACTTTTTAAAAAGTGGAAAGCAGCAGATGGGGTGTGCATAATCACAACTCTGTAATGTAGAGCTATAATATCACAACTCATGTAATAAAAAAAAAAACTCCACTACCAGTATAAGGCCTGAACAATGAAGTTTACTTACTCAGTAAGATAATAATTAGTATTTTTAAACAGTGTAAAGCAACATATGAGTGTGTATTATACAAACTATGTTATATTGGATATATATATATATATAGTATAGTATAACTCGGTAATTGTAATAAAAACTGTATTAATCAATACAAGGCCTGAACAATGAACTTCACCTGCTAAGATTATGATTAGAAATATTTATACAATAAACAGCAACAGATGGGTGTACATTACCAATTCTTTAAGAAGCTTAACTAACAAAACTAGATACAATGGGGAATACTAGGGGAAGAAATTTTGATCTAATATCTAATACAGGACATAAGGTTTTATCAATAGATACTAGAAAATTCTCTAAAGAACTATATAAAAATTAACTGATGAAGCTTTTACGGTAGTTTTTCCTATAAGGTGCATTTGAATATATCCCGTTTAAACTTTTTCGTTTTTATAGTTTAAAAATGATTATTGCAAATTTAGCAGAGGGATTATGTTGTATAGCTTCTTTGGTTTGGTTTGGAGTGCTGCAGTCAACTGTTTTACTACACGAGAACTAAAGTCATAGCTTGTGTTTTACTGCTTATCGATGCAATTACAGAATCTTCCCAAATTCAGTATTTGAAAGGAAAATACTCAGCATTTATGTCAAAATTGCTACATATGGTTCTTGCATACAGTAAACTCTGTATTAACCAGTATTGTAGAGAAATGTCTCGTCTCGAAAAAGCAAACCTCCCAGATAATCGATTTGATACAAATTTTGAAAAAGAGTTTTGAAAATGTAATAAAAATGTTAAAGTATTATACAATACAGCAATAAAAATTTAATTAATACAGAAGAAAGTGAATGAGCACAAGTTTTAGTGCTACTTAGAAACTAGCAACTTTGACAGAAATGCAGAAACTATTTCAGCGCTTATGTCAAAGTTTATATATTGTTGTTTCATACAGCAAACTCTGGATTAACCAGTATTGCCGAGAAATGCCTCGTCTCGGAAAAGCGAACATCCCAGATAATTGATTTAATGCAAATTTTGATAAAGAGTTTTGAAAATGTAATAATAATGTAAAATTACTTTACAATGGAGCATTAAAAATCTTAATTAATACGAAAGAATTTGAATGGGCACAAGTTTTTAGAAACATGTTATTTAGTGTTATTTAGAAACTAGCAACTTTGACAGAAATGCGGAAACTATTTCAGCAGTTATGTCAAAGTTTTTACATATGGTTGTTTCATATAGTAAACCCTCGATTAAGCCTCGATTAATTTGAGAAATGACTCATCCCGGATGAGCAAATACCCCAAATAATTGAACTCATGCAAATTTTGAGGAAAAGTTTTGAAAATTTGAAAATAAAATGTACGTTTATCATACAATATACTATTAATAATTTAATTAATACAAAAAAAATAGGATTGACATAAATTTTCATGTTATTTATATCTACAATTAGTACAATGCAAAAATACAGAAATGTTGCCGCCTCCCCGTTTCCTGAAGAATGAAATTATAAAAATCTGTTTCCGGTTTTCGTTTAGTTTTTGATGAATTTTACAACGCTAAATTCTCAGCATCATATTTTCAGCAGGTGTACTTTCATCTTCTTGCTAAGTAATTAAGTGACGCCTCGGTGTGAACTAATGCATCATCGTGACTTAATTTTTTATGAGCTATAATTTTTTGTTACTTTCAGGACATTCTTCGAAATTCCCCGTTTCTTCTGAATCACAAGCGACACGCAACTCAACATCATCATCACTTAAAACTTCGCACCATTCCAGTTTCGAATATTCGTTAATCCATTGTTGAACGGCTTCTTCGCCTTCGTTTTTAGAACAGTCTAATTTTCTCAAATATTCCACGATTTTTCTCTGGTTATCAGTACTATCGTCGTCTTTTGTGCGAATTTCCTTTTCTTCAACCGGTAAAATGTACGATAAGTTTTGGGTTGTTTCTGATAATCAGATCCAAGTTAATCGAGAGTCTGCTGTATTTAATTACAATGGGATCTTAATACAGCACCATGTTGCCTTATAGCTAACATTAATTTCCTACATCTTAACCCCTTAATGCACAGTTTTTTTAAAAAGCTGACCAAAAAAATCAATTTTTTAATGTAAAAAACACAATTTAGAATGTTACCTTGCCAAGAAAATTACAAAAATACAAAAAAAAAATCAAAAATTTTTATTGCAATTTTGGATTTTGATAACATTTCAAAAAATAGTCTAATATTGTAGTATTACATCGACTTTTTTTATCTTTCTTTTCGAATTCCCATTTCAAAATAAACATTATTATCAGCAAAAATACTTTTAAAACATAAATAATAACAATACTAGTATTTATAAAATTAATCAATAAAACGATATAATGTCAATAAAACGATTGGTTTTTTCTCACATTATTATTTTCAATTCTCGATTGCATTCGAGTGTGAAAAATTATAGCAACATAAAGTACTCCGCTCGAATTATCTCGAGTGTGCATAATTTGGCCAGTTTAGCGCGCTCGAGTTAACTCGAGCGTGCACGTTAAAGGGTAAATGACTTTTTAAAGTTCAAACCTTTTAAATTTTTATTCATATCGTCAATCTACCTTATTTGTTATATTCTCTTTTACGATCCTACGAACTATAATTCTTAATATCTTATTGTTTTTAACCTCACCTATACATTTTTCAATTATAATTGACTATAATATTACTCTATCATTTTAAATATACAATTATAAATAACTAAATTTGTAAATAAGTCGTTTTCCCGCTTGCTTCTTAATATTTGTATTTTAAGACAGTATTTTTTATTACTATTTTCTACCCTTATCAGCACTTCACTAATGATATTATTTGTCCCTTCATCACTTGAGATTCCATCTTTGATCCATTAGCCCTGTATTAACTTACGTGGGAAGGCTGGGAGCTTAATTTTTAAAGCTCTTTATAAAACTTTTATAATATTACCTATTTATTTAATTCAAAGCAGAAAACAGAATTCATTTTTAAGTTTACAGAACGACCCAAAGTGCAGCGTTAAATGAATTATTTTGAAGGAATGAGATATAAAGATTTAAAAGCTTTTATTTCTATTTATTTTGAACGTTATCTTTAAATCAAATAATATTCCTGCATCGCAATAAGTATATTATATCAAAATATTTCTATTTAATTTAAATCTCATTTTATACCAAATAATATTATTCATGCATGGTAATAAGCGTATTGCATCAAAACATTGCTATTTATTTTTAATGTTATCTTATACCAAATAATATTATTCATGCATGGTAATAAGTGTATTGCATCAAAATATTTCTATTTATGTTGAATTTTATCTTTATACTAAGTAATATCCATATATGGTAATAAGTATATTGTACCAAAACATTTCTATTTATTTTGAATGTTATTTTATACCAAATAATACTATTCATTCAGGGTAATAAATGGATTAAATATAAATATGTCTATTTGTTTTGAATGTTATCTTTATACTAAGTATTATTATTCATGCATGGTAATAAGTAGTCTTAGATGACCCACACCCACATCCAACTCAAGGGTTTATGTGTGTGAAAGCTTAAGCGGGTGGGGAAACCTTTCGACATTACTCATTTCAAAATTATACACTGATTTATTGACTTCAAATTAAATTTTTTTTAATATTTTCATTCACTTCAAAATTTAGTTTGTATAAAAGAGTAGTATTAAGTGGGAGTTGACCGAAAAAGGTAGAGCAACGCTTTTCAGGAATAGTGTTCCATGGGTTTGAATCCTACTCATGGTTCCAGTCTCATTGGCCTCATATAGCAAAATAGTAGACCAAAACCAACGTAAGCCATTTTTCTAACAAAATATAGTTCTCAGTTAAATACTAATTATAGAAGCTATGAAAATGGTTCAAACTTGTTAAAATTATCGGAACCCGTTCTGTCAAGAAAAGTTCTGCGGTTAAATCCCACTCATAGTTCCAGTCTCATTAACCTCATATAGCAAAATAGTAGACCAAAACCAACGCAAGCCATTTTTCTAACAGAATATCATAGTTCTCAGTTAAATACTGATTTTTGAAACCATGGAAATGTTCAAACTTGTTGAAATTATCGGAACCCGTTCTGTCAAGAAAAATACTTCTGTTAAATCCCACTCATGGTTCCAGTCTCATTAGCCTCATATAGCAAAATAGTAGACCAAAACCAACGCAAGACATTTTTCTAACAAAATATCATAGTTCTCAGTTAAATATTGATTTTTAAAGCAATGAAAATAGTTCAAACGTGTTAAAATTATTGGAACCCGTTCTGTCAAGAAAAATGCTGCGGTTTGATCCTACTCATGGTTCCAGTCTCATTAGCCTCATATAGCAAAATAGTAGACCAAAACCAACGCAAGACATTTTTCTAACAAAATATCATAGTTCTCAGTTAAATATTGATTTTTAAAGCAATGAAAATAGTTCAAACGTGTTAAAATTATTGGAACCCGTTCTGTCAAGAAAAATGCTGCGGTTTGATCCTACTCATGGTTCCAGTCTCATTAGCCTCATATAGGAAAATAGTAGACCAAAACCAACGCAAACCATTTTTCTAACAGAATATCATAGTTCTCAGTTAAATACTGATTTTTAAAGCCATGAAAATGGTTCAAACGTGTACATTTATTGGAATCCGTTCTGTCAAGAAAAATGCAGCGGTTAAATCCCACTCATGGTTCCAGTCTCATTAGCCTCATACAGCAAGATAGTAGACCAAAACTAACGCAAGCCATTTTTCTAACAGAATATCATAGTTCTCAGTTAAATACTGATTTTTAAAGCCATGAAAATGGTTCAAACGTGTACATTTATTGGAATCCGTTCTGTCAAGAAAAATGCAGCGGTTAAATCCCACTCATGGTTCCAGTCTCATTAGCCTCATATAGGAAACTAGTAGACCAAAACCAATGCAAGCCATTTTTCAAACAAAATATCATAGTTCTCAGTTAAATACTGATTTTTGAAGCCATGAAAATGGTTCAAAAGTCTTAAAATTATTGAAACCCATTCTGTCAAGAAAAATGCTGCGGTTAAGATAGATAAACATTAAATATATCCTTCAGGAATTCTACTTAGAATAACAAGCGTCACAATGAAATTACTAAGCATGTATGCTCTAAAAATACACTAATTGTATCGTTAACGCTGTTAAAATCTTTACAAACGCAGTACTCTAAACAGAAAACATTTATACCGTTTATTTAATTACTGAGTCATTTAACAAGATTCTGTGTTTACGAGCAGTGGATGGTTTGAAAACTCTTTAAGGAGTATTACCTTCGTATATATTACTTCCTCCAAATGAAACCTTCACTGATCCAAACTCATTTTTCAAAAACCGTTGGTAGTTAGAATAATTACTGCTTCTCTCATTAATTCTAATTTTTATATTATAACAGACATAATATATTTCCTAGCTTAGATTTTTCATCTTGTTTACAATAATTTTCGAAGGGGAAATCATTCCAGGTTTATAATATTGACTCATCCGATGGAAATGTAAACCTCAGACGCAAAGAATAAAGTTCACATAAACTGTAATCGTAAACCATTTTTTTTTCATCCTATGTTTATTCTTCTTTTAATATAGGTTGTGCTGTCTCATACGATGAAAAAATAAAATATTATAAAATATTATAATATGTTGCGTTAAGTGATTTATATACCGGGTGGCCATAATTAAACTGACAGTGCTCACAGTGTTCTGTAGCGCGATCTATTTGCGATAATGACGCCACATTTTGTAGGAGGATTAAACAAGACGGGGGACGAAGGATTCTTCAAAAAAAGAAATTAGTTCCAAAAGTCACCGCTAGGGGAATATTTGGTGATGTGTAATAGAAAATAGAGTGTTAACAAATGCAAATTAATAGGAATAAAATTACCTTTTATTATGCACATTTTCTGATTTAGTTCAAGTGCAATATGGCAACACTTTTAAAAAAGCGTAAAATCTACATAAACACCGATAAAGTCTCTTGATCTGCAATATCACGTACGCTTTAGCAGAAGAAGTTCTTTATTCAAATTCCACGTTACATCCATTGGCACAATTAAGAAATTAATTTCCGTATTGATTTGCATTTGTTAACACTCTATTTTCTATTACACAACGCCAAATATTCCCCTACCGGTGACTTTTGGAACTAATTTGTTTTTCGAGGAATCTTTCGACCCCCGTCTTGTTTAATCTTCCTACAAAATGTGGCGTCATTCTTGCAAATAGATCGCGCTACAGAACACTGTGAGCACTGTCAGTTTAATTATGGCCACCTGGTATATGAAACATAGATTTATCAGGAAAACTTTATCAGCATCTTTATTTAGCAATGTCCAACAGCAAAATCCAACAAAAAATGGTCGTGCGGCCTTTTATAACTTTGGGGACGCGACGGGCGTGAGAAAAGGAATGTGCTTAATCAGCAAAGTAGGTTGGCTAGTTAATTTCGCCAACAGGAAGGAGATTTTTCTAAGACAAAAGAGTTTAACTCCAAGAGGCTACTAAGAAGATGACGAAATCGCGGATTTGGTGGTTTTTTAATATAAGAGTTAGTAATTTTAGTTTAAAGTATTAAATTTTTACACACACACACACACACACACACACACATATATATATATATATATATATATATATATATATATATATATATATATATATATATATATATATATATAATCAAAATTATTATCCCTAAAACAGTTATCTAAAATTCTCATTTTTAATACCTACTTTTCCAAGCATAAAATGTCAGATTAAGGAATGTTCTCTGACTTAAATTCTTTTTACCCCTCAGAAAAATAACGCGTGAATAAATGCAAATTTTCTGTCCACTGGCCACTTTTTTCAGCTGTCTCAGAAAAAATGGTTTTTCTTCTGCAATAACTAAATTGCAGAATTGTGAGTTTTTCGAACTAGATTAAATGATCAAGGTTCACTCTTGCCTCCCAAAAAGTACTGAACAATCTTTGATATCTAGGGAACAAAATCACGTATTCACTCGCTCTTGGGTTTGACATTTGTGAAAGATAATTATTCTTGTACTATTCGATTCCTGACACTTGTACTTTTCAGCCGGTTCGTTAAACCGTTGGTTTTCGATCATTAACAAATGTGAAGTTCCCCAATTCCAAACTTGTGTTTCTTATGATGTCATGACTGCATTAATATATGATGCCATGACTGCAATAATATTAGGAGTTCATTTTGCCCAGTAAGCTCAGGCAAACTAGTTAATAAGGGCTAATCTTCATTGTAATATATTGTAAGATATTTTCACTAGTTACACACATACACACATATATAAGCGTTATTGAAAGAAATAAAATAACATGTACAAAAAATAAAGTACAAAAATAAAAGATTAAACTGTTAAAAATTGTTTTACGATAAGAGAGTGTTCTTTATTTGTATGTTTAAATGTTACTTTAGTCACATGAGCTTTAACTAATTTTTTGTTGTAGTTATAATTTGAAAAGGAAATAGTATATACTGCATATTCAGAATAAATTCTCAAATTCTAAAGATCAAAAATACATAAATATAAGTTTGTTAGACAGTAAGTTTCATAGCAATAATTTTGAAAAATAAGGTAAAAAAAGGTAATAATGTAAAAAAGGTTTATAAGATAAAAAAAATGTTACATCACTCACATAACTTAAATTTGATAAAAAAGCATTAGCAATTAATTACAAAAATAATATTAATGTTCTCCCATATGATTAATGAACCTATTAAGGATATCAAAACACCAAAATGAACTTTAAATATATATTTTTAATGCAATAATTACTAAAATTAGCACCTTAACTCAAGTTAAATTTTGAATCAAACACATTGGAATGAATTAATCCTCAGATTCTAAAGTTCAAAATTACTTATATGTAATTTTGTTGGACAGTAAGTTTCATAGCAATAGTTTTGAAAAATAAGGTAAAAAAAAGTAATAAGGTAAAGGTTTATAAGGTAAAAAAAATGTTACGTCAGTCACATACCTTAATTTTGATAGAAAGCATTAGCAATTAATTACAAAAATAATATTAAAGTTGTTCCATATGATTAATAAACCTATTAAGGATATCGTACCACACCAAAATGAACTTTAAATATATATATAATTTAATGCAATAATTAGTAAAATTAGCACCTTAACTCAAGTTAAATTTTGAATCAAACACATTGGAATGAATTAATCCTCAAATTCTAAAGTTCAAAATTACATATATGTAATTTTGTTAGACAGTAAGTTTCATAGCAATAATTTTGAAAAATAAGGTAAAAAAAAAGCTAATAAGGTAAAGGCTTATAAGGTTTAAAAAAAATGTTACGTCAGTCGTACCTTAATTTTGATAAAAAGCATTAGCAATTAATTACAAAAATAATATTAATGAACCTATTAACAATATCATAACACCAAAATGAACTTTAAATATATATATATATATGTAATTTAATGCAATAATTAGTAAAATTAGCACCTTAACTCAAGTTAAATTTTGAATCAAACACATTGGAATGAATTAATCCTCAAATTCTAAAGTTCAAAATTACATATATGTAATTTTGTTAGACAGTAAGTTTCATAGCAATAATTTTGAAAAATAAGGTAAAAAAAAAGCTAATAAGGTAAAGGCTTATAAGGTTTAAAAAAAATGTTACGTCAGTCGTACCTTAATTTTGATAAAAAGCATTAGCAATTAATTACAAAAATAATATTAATGAACCTATTAACAATATCATAACACCAAAATGAACTTTAAATATATATATATATATATATATATATATATATATATATATATATATATATATATATATATATATGTAATTTAATGCAATAATTAGTAAAATTAGCACCTTAACTCAAGTTAAATTTTGAGTCAAACACCTTGGAATGACCTTTTTCTGTTAATGATTAAATCTTTAACAGAATTGTTTTTATAGCATATTTTTTTAACGCAATCGCTATTTTTTTATTCGGAAACATCCTGTGAAAATGTAGAAAATTGAAGAAATTTTCATACAAAAATATAAGAACACAGAACACTTACGCACATATACCCGGAGAGGTGCTTTTGCATCGATCTCAAACGTGTGATTGGTATTATGAAAAACGTTTTTCAACCTCTCATAAGATTGCAAATAAATGCACCGGATATTAAAACTTTCATTCAACTCTCAGTTTATTAAAGGATTCGAAAGTTAATAAAGACGACGGAATGTATAAAAATGTTTCTATAAATATAAATAATTTTCTGTTTTGATGTCTTGCGGAAAGCGTGACACTTTTAAAAATCATTAATATAGCTAATGCATTTCTATATCTACCCGATTAAAAATTTAAAACATAAATTATTAATGAAAATATTTTCGCCAGATAAATGTAATAAGATAAAACAAAAAACACTTCACAAATGAAGCACCCATTTCTTTAAGAAATTTGGATGTAAACTACCATAAATGTTACATAAATTTTGTCATTTCTGTATTAAAGATAATAAACACAATTTATTTATTTAGGGAACGAGCTGTCTGAAAAGAAAGCTAATTAATTATATTACACAAGAATATGGAATTTTTCTAGGTGAAGTTTTAGATGAATCTAATTGTTTTTCCATACGAAATCAAAATTTCATGAATATTAATTATCCTTCTTTTTATGAGTCTTGGGATAATGCAAGCATTTATAAACTAGAATTTCCTTATTAATTGTTTGCCATTAACCATTTTCCACAGAGACAAACTATTAATCTGGAACTGAACTTTGTCCAAGAACATTAATACTTGCTTGTTTAAAACCTTAATGTTTTGAATAAAGGAATATTAGGAACTCTTACATAGGAGAATAATCTCAAATGCGTGACACTGAAAATAAATTTAAAAAAAAATTAATTAGTAACAATTTCACTCTATAGTGTCTATTGTTGCGAAGCACATGAATTTTTACACTCTTGTTTGCAATTTTAAATACGTTACAGATAAACTTAAAGTTTTGATAATAATAGAAAATATTATTACAGTTTTATTCATTGTTAATGTGTAAGAGCATAGGGAAATTCTTCTAAAATATGCCTTAGAAAGTTATGTCCTATTT
>CM063502.1:43652161-43719661 GCA_032207245.1 Pardosa pseudoannulata | reverse complement strand
ACGATGACTGGTGTAAATGTGTAAAGTATCTTCTAGCCATTTGTTTGCCTTTTCAGAGGTTGCGGAGCCACCTAGAGCTCAATTAGTCGACGATTTTCTAGAAAGTAAAAGTATTTTCAAGCAACATTTCCAGACCTCAACCGTAAAGAGCATATCTGAAACCCTCTGGGAAGGGCTATTGAAACTCATAACTCCCCTCCCAGAACCATTCACAATCCTGAAAACAGCGTTGCTGAACGAGTGGTTTCAATTGCCCAGGAGATTCATAAATTGACTTATTTTCAATGTGTTCTAGTGTGAAATCATTGAGTGAGGGCTATATACCTGTAAGACCAAACCCTCTATTAACCCATTTTTGTCCGATTCTGTAACCACTGTTTCCTTTCTTCAAACTCCAATGAGTGTTACGCATGATCATGTGCATGTATTATGACTGCTGAAAATTTTATAAAACCTATGTTCAAACCAAATTTTATTAAAATTTCTCCAGTAATTTTGGAGATAATCGATTAAATCTGAAAATTATCTTAATTTCGAACAAAGGTGATCAAAAACTAGTAAGTTAACTGTATACCTATGAAAAAAAAATACCAAAATGAGTTAAAGAAAGCAAGCAAATATTTACGAGTATCACTTCCCAAGATATCAAATGCATAATTTTATGTCTTTTTCACTTAATTACATTTTTCTGTGAATCCTTAATTTGCTCTGTATATAGACATTTTTATACATAGAGTAATTTAATCATATTTTTCAGTGAAAATTTTAATAAACTACTTTTTTACATCTTTAAGAAAATACTGTGTAAAAACATTTATGCCCTTTCCTGAGAGGCAAGGATGTATTTAGAAGAGGAGGGGTCTGGACTCTCCCCGAAATATTTTCAATGTATACATCACAAGATTTTTTTAAACTCATTAAAATATGTGTACTAGTTTTCATACAAATTTTGAAAACGGTTTTTAAATATGAAGAGTATAAAAACATTTTTTTCGCATTAGAGTTGGTCACAGGAGGTTGACAAGTCAAACCTTACTTTCGGTGCATATAGGCATGACTATAAATGCGAATGGAGATTTGAACAAGCTGGCCTTAAAAGCTAAATCAATTGGCCACATTTGAAAAGCATTTTTTTATGAGATTGAAAATTCACTATACTTTGGATAAAGCCTTTGAACCTTTTCCGAAAAAACATTCTAGCTACGTCATTGCTTAGATGGCTATAAGTGGTCTACGTACAGAGCGAAAATTCCAGGCTTTCGTGTTCAAGTTTGAACAAGCTATATCAGCTTAAAAACTATATTATTTACTTACCAGAGCAAAACATTAATTTTTAGTAGTTTTTCTATAATTTCTCTTAAATTCTTTAAGTTATTATTTACAAATTTTAGTACTGATAAAGAAAGTGCTAATAACTTTAACTGATTAATCAAGGTTTTTTAGAGACGTTTAAATAAAGACAAGGATTTGACTACTGTAGAGTTAGATACTGAAAAGGATAATAAGTTTACCATTTAAAAATGGTTGCACTTTATACCCTTGGTTTAACTCCTAAAAATATGCTTTATGATTATGATACATCGTAAATATATCAAAATTTGGGGGTCCCAGGCAAGTGCGTCAAATTCTCGCCTTAAATCAGGTCCTCTGCATAAGCATATGTTTGTGAATAACCTTAAATCTGATTTTATTTTTAAGGGGACGTCGAACGCTACATATCGTTTATGTAGAGTAAGGCCTTATCACACGCCAACATGTACATGTTAGTTAAGAATTATTTTTACTGGTGAAGAATAAGTAGATTTCTGGTGTTACAGAGAACAAGTTTCAATCCAATTTATTTAAGTTCAGTTTTACTTATAATAAGGCCTTTAATAGATTGAAATGTTTTTGACACGAGAAATCCGCCTACGGAAAAGGGAATTCTAAACTGAATCTGCTGCTTTTTCAACACGTACATGTTGACGTGCAATAAGGCCTTTAGGAAAATGTGTACACATATAAACTAAAGAACAGCTAAATCAACTACTTTAAAATAAAAGGTAATTACATCATTAATGTCTAACATTTCAATTCTTTTTATATTTTGATTTTTTAAATGTTCCTTGCGCTTTCACTTTTTCTTCTCCAAATTTTGCTTTATTATTACTTAAAAATACATTTTTAATATTTGGGGGTATTATTTTGTAGATTGATTCAAAAGTTAATTTATAGGAAAATTTTTATGTCTGCACTTGGAATTTTCATGAAAAATTCAGACTTTACTAATTTTAATTTAAGTGTTAATTAACAGTTAATTTTAGTTAGAGAAAGTGTTAATATTTTTGATAGAGAAATAATGTAAAAGATAAAACATTCGGAATTAAGTTTCCAATGGTCTGCATAGCTTATTTTCAATTTGGTACCACTATAATATTCATGGTAGTTTAATCTATAACATTAAGCGTTTTCCGACAGAAAATCTGCTCTAAAAAATTTGTTTATGCAGTTATCATTGTAAGACAGAATTATGGAGACCTGACGGTCGAAACTTTAGCCTGTGGGTTAGAGTTCAACTGATGTCATGAATATTTATAACCATTTGGAATTGGCTGTAAGCCATCATTAGATTTAATTGACCCTCAAGTATAAAAATATTGATCGCAGAAATCTCACCCCAAGCAAGCACCTGACGGTATGATTAGAAAATATACTTGAAGTAAGTAGGCACCTTCGTTACAACAGTCTCTCTTTCAGGTAGAAATTATCATCAATATCCTCAGTCTCATTGGACATATTTTCACTTTTCTTCAGGGTTTTGTCCTTGACGTTGTTTCGACTCAAACTCGGTGTATGCCATCATAAAAAACACATCTCTCGACACCTCCAATAACTTTGCAACAAAACTTTGTAACTAAATGGGAGTGGATATCTTCTCTTTCGTATTTCTTTTTAGGTCTCTGAATGAATGATCTGAAGAAAGTCTTTATACCAAACACAGGTTTAATAAGGGTGCAGCAATTATAGAATTTGACTTTGAGAGTTAGAGGAGGAAGAGGTCTATCTTTGGAAGTATTAGAGACAGTAATGGAAATTTTGTGATTGTCTCCTGTTACTCACACTGTTAAGCTATTAAGAGTTGGTCTTAAGTGAAGTGAGTGGTACGAGGAATGAAAAGATATGGAAATTGGTGTAGGAGAAGATTTTAATGCTTGGAATAGATTATGTAATTAAGGAAGTAATGATAACTGATATGAAAGTTCATTAAATTTGTGTACAATAAACAATTTGAAATTGATAAATAATCCAAATGAACACTCCTAACTTTCTACCAAAGTGACAGGATGGAATACCCAGGCCTGACAATTTGAAGATGTGGGGAGGTTTGGTTTGGTTTGGAGTGCTACGGTCTACTTTTTTGGAACACGAGAGCTAATGAGACCAGGACCTACAGCTTAAATCCGATTCCGAACGGCTATGAACACCTTTGCCACAGTGGGATTAGAACCCACATTCTCTGGTACCGAAGTCTATCACCCTAGCCAATCGGCCGTCATTCAGCGATGTGAGGAGGGAATGAAAAGTACATGGGGTGGAATCAAATAGTGACAACTTATATTACTTGTGAGATTTAATGAAATTTGCATGTAGGTAATGTCAAAGGGAACGAAAGTAGAAAACTATGAGGAATAAATTTTATGCTCCAAACACGAGGATACAAAAAAGATGGGGGGAAATTACCAGGAATTAAATACAAACAATTTCATCAAAGAATGCAAATCTAAAATAAAATACAAACGCACTACATGGTGTAACATGGTAAAAGCGAGGATACAAAGAGAAAACAAAATAATAACGTATACGTTAGAATAGTAATTTTAGAGGTTAATTCGCAATATCTTTGCAAAAGAGCAACCATCAATGATGACGGAAGAACAAGGAGGAAGGAAGGATGCTTTGGAATATTCCAGACATATCGTGAAGCTCCCCAGCAGCAACCGAAATTTTTACTTTTATATCCTCTGCAAAGTCAAAAGAAATCTCATAAACCAGACTCTTCGGCTATCCATATAAAAAGAAATAAAAACACGACAGATCGAATGATCGTGATGGCTAGGCTACAGGACCTCCTCGACCGATCCATCGTTCTGAAAAAGTGACGTCCAGAAAGTGCCATACCTCTCACACATAATGGGCAGAAACTCCATCATGCCAGAACTATATACGCCACCAGAAATAAGCAAGAATGTCCTTCAGAAAGTCTGATAGCACCCCTTGCAAAACGTCAGGTATTTGTCCTGATCAAGGTGTTTCCGCAGAAGATAAACTCCTATCAGGTAGTCAATGATTTCTGTCCAAAACACTGATGGAAAAGCGCCGTTGATGCGCATGTAGATTTAATGACACCCAGGCATGTTTATTGTGGGTATTATGTGCCCCTTTAGGTATAAAACGCACCCATCGGATAAAGGAACAGATATTGAAAATTCGTGGCATTCTACACTTTGCTGTGAGAACTAGGAAGCGAAGTCAGTGGGAAGAGAATCATCTGCAGTTAGTGGCATACGAAGGGGAGGGGGTATGCGGGCGCTGTAACTCCCCATGAGGATTATTACATATATGTTGTTGTTTCTGATGCCGCTTTGTCAAACCAAGCGCATTTGAGCCATACGCTACTTGTAGTAAGGCATAGGGGTGGTGGGCCTTTCGTTTTTATCGAGCACCTCAAGGGTGAAAGTACGACTTTTGCTGAAGTGGATCCTCGTAATTTTGGAGCAGGGACCAAACAAAAGACCCATATGCTTGGACTGTCATCCCCAAGAGGTATTGATTGAGAGCTTGGATGACATTATGACTTCGAACCTATTTTACGTGCCCCAGTCACCTTTAACGAACACGGCGAATCTTAGGCCGGCTCGGGTTCCGAACCCGCAACCCTCCAGTTACGAGAGTGTTTGTTGCCTTTGCCTACTGAGCTACCGCTCCTCTTACTACATGTATATATATATTATATATGTAAGGACTGTTGTGTTGATTTTGAGTTAAGAGTTACAGGTTGAACTCCAGCCTATGAAAAATTTCTCACAACGCCTCTGTTTGCAGTTAATGCTTGAACTCGTTGAAAAGTGTATGGGTGCAGCTTCTTGGACTGTGACACCCCCAAGGTTACAACTCATAGCTCGTGTGCTTGTAGTTGAGTGACGACCTTCTTCAAAATCACCTCTTCCACACCTGCTGTTTTGGCTGTCCTTGTACGACCTACACTTTTGGGAAGCAAGAAAGGATTTCGGTCCGCACAACACAAATACTGATGCAAAAGCACAAGTGTTTGCGAATTGGGCAACGATGTGGGGAAGACTCTTACCATATATTTGTGCTGACTCTGTGATACTTTCTTTTGCAGCTCTGTAAAGTTAATTCATGTCTGCTTTTTCATTCTTATTAAAGAATGCCAATTGTCAATATCACGTATGTTACACCTGTTAAAATGGTTGAACATAGGAATAATTTTATGGGGCTGCCGTTGCTGCTTTTTACTCCCTGTGACGTAGATATGATTGTGATTTGCTCTGCCCCTTCTTCCCCAAGTTACATTTGCATGCATAGTGGTCTTCTCAATAAATCAATACAGTAAAATAGTTAACGTTTAAAGGGCGGTCATTTCGAGAAATCCACTAGCGCATTCGCATTTTATTTAAGACCATGCATTCTCTGATGAAAACTGTTTCTACTGGTGTGTACTATCACCTGTTAAAAATTTCCCCGTCTGTTTTCAGTCTTCATGCATAAGAGGTATACAGGAAAAGATGAGAATATAGATCGAATGAAATACAGTAAGGCTAAACCATAATATAAAATGGAAATAAGTGTAAGTAAAAAGAATAGCTGCCACTAATACTGTAGTAGCATTGTAGAAACATTTGGGAGTCTTTAATATAAGGCAAGAAGAATCATTTAATCATACGTTATTAATTCATGTATTGCAACATGGAATTAATTTGGGTTCGGACCAAAGAGGAGAAAAGGTTATTTCAGATTTATTAAGTGGTGAGATTCAGGAAGAAGGTAATATGGGAGACTAAAATTCAAACTAATTGATGAAATTAAGATTTCTATAGATAAAAAAGCTATAAGATTTCTATAGATAAACAAGGCTCTTAGAATACATAATTTTGATCTTATGATAATAAGAAATGTGTCTAAAGCTCTCTCGAAATTCCTTGAAGAGATTTCAATAAATTATTACAATTGAGATACTTCCCAGTATTTTGGAAAATTGTGTTTATAATTATTTTTATTTTTTACTAAAAAAAGTTTACCATCTAAAAATATTAACTCATGCAGTTTTATTTTGCTATTCCACACCATAAGTAAAATTTTTAAAAGAATTGTTGTTGAGTGATATATAATCTTGAAAAAAAAAAACAGACGTTTTTATATTGAAAACTAGTATGATTTTGTGAAAGGGAGGGAGGGGCAGTAAATTGCAAAAGACGTCTTGGGTAATGGCTCCCTCCAGGAGAAAGAATTCAAGTACATGGCAATGATCTCATTCGAATTTAAGAGTGCTTTCTGGCAAGATATCTCTTATGGAAAATACCCTAGACAATTATTTTCATATTATCATCAAAAGTTACTTGTATAATAGTTGATAATTTACCTACAGCTTAATCAGATTTCGAATAGTTACGGAAATTCATGCCAGAGCTGAATCCAAACCCGTAATCTCTAAAACCGACAGTGGATACCGAAATATTGTTTCTAGTACTATTGTATAAAAGAAGTGAACTGGAATGAAATAAAAAGGCAGCCATGCTTCTATTTAGTAATATTTCTCCTGTTCTATTTCCTTGATTACGTGTCTTGATTCATATGTATATTATATTCGCATTTTATATCTAAAGCAAATATAAAGTGCATCTACAATTTTGCCCTGAATTTAGAAGAAAAAAAAAAGAGTTTGCATTATACAGTTTAACTGTAATGTGCATGCATCAGCATTCAGCATTTCACAACTCAGATGTTAACAATTTTCTGAACAACATTAAAGCCCCACACATGTGTAAAAATCTACTTTGGCATCCACCATATTTAATTTAAAATTGAAAAAAAAACTGAACTCCATAATTTTTTTCATTAAAACTCTTTACTTAACTTTTTCAATTATATTTGCATTTGCTCAAGTAATATTTTAAAAAGATTTGATAAGAAATTTTAAGAAACAGTTACCACCACAGAATTATGGCTTCAATTCTTTGTCCAAAAACATCAAGAAACTATGTAATGAAATAGTAATTCCAGCAAAGTTAACCAATAAGGCAGAAAGTAAATAAAAGTAAAGAATTTTTTCACCTTTAAAAAGAAAAAAATAAAGAACCTTTTATAAAAGTAGAGATTTTTTTCCCCTTATTTACTGTGGCTTCACATTTATTTTTTTTTTTATTGCTTTTTTTAATTTTTTATAGCTTTTAAATCCTATTCTAATTTATGTTAATTCCATTTTCAGGTCAAATTTGAGTTTGTGATACATATGAGTTCTACCCTTTCTGCTCATTCAGTACTATTTAGGAAATGAAGTTTATGTGGAGTTTACTTCTTATCAATTTAGAATAATGACAATTATTTTATTCTTGTAAATGTTTGTGTTACACATTTTGTAACAATTTAGAATACATATGCACAAAAAAATATTATGATAAATGTATGAGTGTAAAATCATTTCATGACTATAATTAATTATGCCACACATAATGAATAATATTGATGGAAAATTGGTTTGTAGTTAAACCAATTTCCCAACATTCACAATTCAGTGCAAAAACATCTGTTAATGATAATATTGAAATGGATGATAGATATAATTTTATTTTTTTAAATTTTAAAAGATGAAAATTACTAAGAATTTATATAAAAAATTAACTTACACAGTGACAATTTTGCACATATGTATCACAGAAAACTGCAAAAAAACACAGCATAAAAGCAGTATGAAATTTAGCTTATTAATAGTAAAATAATGCTAAATAGCATAAAAATCAGTTAACAATTACAGTCAACATTACAATAGTGAAAAACATTTAGAATGATCCTAATAAGTGCATATAAGAATAGCATAAAAAATTTTTAATAAAAAATTACATAAAAATAATCTAAAATTATAAATAGTGTTCTTCTGCTCCTTAATAATAAAAATTACTTAAATGTTTCTCATATTGAACAGTTCACAAACATTTTTACAAATTACAAAAAAGATTTAATCCTACAAATATCTGACTAAATGCAAAACATCAGAACAATACATAAATTTTTAATAAATGATGTTTTCGTATAATGTACTGCTCTATCTTACCTAAAAATTTTATAATTGTTAGTACTAGATTCAGGAAAATACTAACAACTTTATGTAGTTTCTCTGGCATATATAATAAAAATCACAAATCGTGGTATTGTTTAACAGTTACTATACTTGAACAGGTTACCAAAAAATATTCATACTCTTTTGCACAAATATCAGTAACAAAACTAAATGAACAATAACTTCCATTTTTTAATAAAAATGAAATTTGTCGTATATAGCTGCTCTATCTTTACTGACTAAGCAGAAAAAGTGAACCTCTTTTATAATTTCTGTAGTACATGTAGTAGATTCAGGAAAATACTGGTTCAACTTTCTTGTAGTTTCTCTGGCATATATAAGGATTAAATCACAAAATCGTGGCACTTGCCATATGCAGAAATTATGCCTCATACTAAACTTAGGGTTACCAAAGAAAAACCTGATGATTGCATGCTGGTTTTCTACACAGTAGTGGATTTGAGTAACAAAACCCCTAAAACAGACTGGGCAGATTTGGCTTCACAAATATATATTTTGCATCACTATACTTCTACAATAAAAAGACCTACTTATCTTTAGAGTAGAGAATAAGATAAAGTTTAAAAAACAAGTACTTGTTAAGGATCATAGAAAACTACACAAACAGTAACAGATAGTTAAAAAGATTTAGAAATATTAAACACCTGATTTTGCTTAGGACACCAAAGATACATCACTTGCATGCAAACTGCATACGATACTTACAACAAAAACTTTTTAAATAGTGGAAAAAAACAAGATACATTTATGAATTCATGATGTGTAACTTCTAGGCAGAATTTTCTTAGGTATCATTTGATTCGTTAAGAAGTTATAAAACTAAACCACCATGTTTAAAATACATATAAAAACAAAAACTATATAGAAAATTAAAACAATTTTATTCACTTTTCTGTTTACAATGTATCATTTAGTAAATATATAATTTTTTAAAAAACAATAAATCAATCAGACTTGAAATATAAGAAAAAAGATTAATTAAAAATTATTACTGAATTTTTTGAATAGTAACAATATTTATAATAGTTTTTAATTACACAGTAGGATCAAAGTAAAACTATATTTATAAGAAAAGTAAAGGATAGCAATAAGGCCAATAGTTTTATTACCAATAAATAACAAATTTTACTGGCATATTACAGAGAATATTTTATATCCATAACAGTCTGTGACATTTTAATGATACCTTAAATATAAAATTCCTACAACATTATAAAAATAAATAAATTCTCAAGAAAAAAATTCATACACAAAATTCAATTTGAATCTTTTGTTTACAAATAATTTTTGAGGGCAAACAGCTTTAAAAAAGATTGCATGATGTTATTGCATAGTCTCTATTCACTGAAGTGATATAATACCCTTCAAATAAAGTACAAATAGCAAACTTCCTAAAACAACAAACTGTTGTGTAAACACCATTTCAAAATTAAAAAATTATGAATATAATTATTTAATTATCAACTGAAGAACACCAACATGCTAATCCGTAGAAACTAATGCAAAATTTCAATAAGTAATCATACATTCATATCATGCTTTTTACTGTGAATCACCGATGTCTTAGAAAATGGTATGCTTATTACTTTAAAATATTTACTTATTTTAATTATATGAAAGAAACTAATATTGCAAATAAAATTCTCACATTAAAAAATATGAAATTAAATTATATAAATTAGATCAACAACACATTTAGTTTACAAATAAATAGTTCAGGAAATCTATGCTCATGAATAAAACTGTTTTCATCAAAATCTATTTGACCCATTTTTGAGACTACCTTTGCCCATAAAAACAAAGAACAAAAACAAATCCACATAACACAATCATTTGCAAAAGATTTAATTAATAATAAAATATAAATGCAGAAAGTAGTATAAACTTGTAGGAATGAATTTAAAAGGAATGTTTCAATAGTGAGAAGCAAATGTATTCAAAATATTTAACTTTCTTAAAATCAGAAAAAAAAAATCTATCTCCTCCAGGTCAATTAATGGAATAACATTTAAATGTATACTATATTGAAAATAACATAAACATATGCAATACAATCCCTATATTTCTGTCAAAAATAAATTATTGGCATAGATAAATTTTTGAAATTTAATGTGAAAAATGATGAAAAATAAGTGCCATTTTTAATAAATGATTTATAACAACATAAAGACATTCTAACTGGAAAGATTATCTCACAAAGAAGAGAGAGTACCTAAAAATAACAAAGGAAAGTGTACATAATAAATATGCTTTGGGATAAAAAAAAATCACTCATTTAGACTAGAAATAAGTGGAATGAAATTGCTACATCATGAGTAAACTTAAAAAAAAATACCAGTAAATAAAATAAAAGTCAATAGTCCTTTTAAAAACATTGGTACACTTTCCTCTAAGTAAATTTAGATTTTTACAAATGGGGGACTTTCTTAATAATGAAATTGTTTTAAATTTGCTGATTCTCAACAGTGAAAAAAACCTCAAGTCATTAATTCTTAGAAAAAATTATGACTAAAGACATACACATTTCATAACAATGATTTCTACCACACTGAATTATAAAAATGTAATTTTTAACCTTCCAGTAGGTACATGTGTGCAAGAGATAATTCAAGTTAAATTTTGTTTTATATCTCAAAATCAAAGTGGGCTGCCAACACTTATATTTGGCTATTCTATCTGCTCATGTATTAATTTCATTCAGTGTCTGTCTGAACTTCATGGCTTTAACTGGGGTCTGCATTTCCCTCACTTATATTTTAGAGATATGTGTAATTATCCATGTAAATTTTTGTTATATTTGTTGATCAAAAAACACCTTTTAGCAAATTTAACTAACGTGTTGAATAAACAAGCTGAACTAGTCATTAAAAAAGTGAAAGAAGCCATGTCAGGGGAGGGGGAGGATGTAAGCCCTGAGAAAAGGACTAGAATTACTAGGTTCAGCTGTGAAGTTTACCAGAAATTTACGTGTTTAGCACAAGATGAACACATTTGCTCAGACTATAACACAGTAATTGAATAAGACTAATTTCTTCCTTTTAATATCAAATTAAAATTATTTTTATTCATAAATTCATATGCTTATACCTTTTATATTATAAATGTAAATAGTTCAGTAGAGTTATCCACAATTTCATTTATTATTTTTTTCTCATTTTGACAACTTTTTGGTGCTTTTACATTTATTTTAGGAATAATTTTTACTTTGCTTCTGTTTTTATACATAAATGAAGTCTTAGAGTTTACATAGCTTTTACTTAAAGCATAATTATTACCTCTTAACTAATTAAAATGTAATTTCACTAGTTAAACTTTAAAAAAAATTAATTTTACAATAGTATATCTGAAAGATGCATAACTTTTCATGCTTGTTTAGAGGTAAAGTCTGCTGGAAGGTTAAATTATAGAAATCAAATTATCCTTGCACTTTTTGCATTAAAATGTTCTAGGAAACATACAAAACAAAGAGATTGTAAAAGATATAATGCTAAGACACACAAATGTAAAGATATAAATAAAAACAAATATATATGTATATATACATGAATTTGAGTATAAGGGTGTTTGTGACTAAATTACACAACTTATATTATGAGCATTGCATACATTTAAATTAAACTACCCATAAATAGGAAACAAAAATCACTGACAAGTTAATATTGTTTCAATGATTGTTACAAACATATAAAAGAAATCAGTATAATTTTAATAGCATTATAATTATTTGTTACTATTTACAGTATTTTTCATATTTGTAAATTTGCAACTAATTTATATAAATATCAATTCTGAAATACTTTACATACTACAAGAATACAGAAAATAGATTTTGGTAGATGAGAGAGAACGATAAAACCATAGGTCATCTGGTATCAATAACAGACATTTTAAACTTTGAAAAAATTGAAGACAGATGTTTCCCACAGTTAGTGCCTAAAGTTTCTTTCAAATATAGGTTCAATGGTTCCAATAGACTGGATTTTATATCATCCTGAAATGTATACTGAAAAGAAAATTTTAAAACACATTTCAATATTTTCTATAAATATCTCTGTAATCAAAAAGTTATTTTAAAACTGGCAAACAAGAAATATTTTTAATAAACAAATAAGAACAAGAAAACCTCATTTTAAAAATAATAATTACGTTATAGATATTCATTGTAGATAAAATATTCATAATGAAAATAGACTAGCATATATATATATATATATATATATATATTAAAGAAATTAATGTTTTATACACTGAGTATAATTCACTAATGAAAAACAATACTGTTTAATAAAACATTAGCTTAAAATAAACAAATGAATGTTCCATGCATCCATAGATCATGAGAGTTTTGAAAATAAATAAATATCTGAACTGCATGAAACAGTTGGCAGTAAAGTTATTATACAATGCATTTTTAAAATATGCCAAAGAATTGGGTAAATAAAATCCCTAAATTAAGCATTTAAATATGATAAAAAGATAAAAATTTACTAAAATCCTATATACTAAATAAAAATATGCTATTTCACACAGTGATCAGACATTTACAATATCAGAAGTATTTACATCAATACCATTAAAATATTCTAAATAATTCTAGGCAACAGATTTGTTAAAAGAAAATATTTAGATACCTCACACATTGCTTTATAAACTGCTTTGAATGCTGGTTGCTTTTTGTTATGAAATACTCCTCGATTTCCATGAATGACAGCTATACCATTTTGCTCAGCAGATTTACATACACTTGAGTACATACAGTGATCAGGACGATAATTCCATTCACAAGGAAATATATACAGCTTTTCTATAAGGTACAACAAAATTAAATTTTGAGAACTTTGATTTTGAGAATTTAAAGAACTACAAAAACAAAATAAAAATAAAGTAAAAAAAGTGTTCAATAACACTATACAAAAGATATTCAATATTTTTCATATAATGTTAAATTTTGGTCATATTGCACAAAATTCTATAATATTATACAGACCACAGTATTAGCTTTTGATTTATGCTTAACAGAGATTGAAAACTTTATGAATAATTAAAACAAATCTGGCTAAAGCAAACAAGTAAAGTTTCTCTTATTGGAAATAAGTTCAGAACAATATAGCTTCAGTATAATAATTTTGTAATAAGTTATGATAAATTCATAGATTCTGAATAGCCATAACATATACAGCATATAAATATACATTTGAAGCAGGTTTTAGCTCTGATTAAAGGTAGTTATATAAGAGTAAAACTAATTTTCATATACAGTTGGGAAGTTACAAATAGATGAAACTTAAGTCAACTTTTCGTGTAACAGATTTAAAAGTTGGATGAATGCTAATATGTTAACTCTTTCAAAAATACAAAGAAATTTGAAATGGCACATGAACTTTCAATACATAACATTTACATAATTATGTTTGCTAATACAGTAGAACCTCTTAAGTAGTTACTTGAGGAACCAAGCAACTTAAGTCATCTTTTGGAAAATGGTTGTTAATTAAAAAGTTTTTTAACATAGAGTAAAAAAATCAATAACCATTAATTTAAACTATATTTATTTTAACATGAAGTAGTAATAAAAATGTAGTCATTTCAGTTTGTTTTACTGTTATTATGTCAGGCATTTTGACCCCAAATAATTATTATTTGGGGTGAACAGGAAAAACTTTTATAGCTATATTTTTTTTCATACCCAAATTTTCAACAATTTACAAAAGTTTATTAGCTTTTAAATTAAAAAAAGCCTGAATACGGATAGTTTTTTTATGTAGTAGTTGGCAAGTGATTGTAACAAAAAATATCTAGTTATTATATTATGTCTTCTAGTGTTTTGTTTTAATTTCTAATGCTTTCAAAGGGATTAGTTCAAAATGTCCTGTTTATCCTTAAAAATTTCATCAATCCATCACTGATTGCAAGCATATACAGGCTTTAAATTTTGAGCCCTTATTTCTTACCTGTTATATTCAATAACATTCATTTACTTCAAATATTTGAATTTTCTCTTATTCAATGCAACTACAGGTTTGCACTTCAACAGTTACTAGTTATATACTTGCTAAAAGATACAAAAGAATTCTGAGAGAACTATCCTAGTTAAGTTAAAACCCAACTGCCAAACTATAATTAGAACATAATAGAAGAGTCTATACAAACAACAATTAGGATGTCTCTTAAAATAAATGGCACTGATTACAAAAAAAAAACTACCTTTTTTCCCTTTTATATGCTAGTCTCTGTCACTACTTTCTACGTGAAAATAGTAAATAAATATTTTTAATTTTGCATCTTTTTGACTTTGGAGTATAATAAGACACTGGTAAATTTAAAATTTGTAAAATTTTAATACATAGAAAAAAGACTTTTAAATGTATCAAATCTGTTTAAACCATATAATGCACGTGACAGTCAAAATAAATTCATAGTACCTTTGCTGAAATTTTGCCAAAAACTTGTCATCATATTTTTAGTGCAACTTACATATATTTGATATAGAAAATAAGACATTAAAAAGTCTTACAAATTTAAACTAATACTTTATTTCTTCTTTCATGTATAAATGCAAAGAATAAACAAATGTTTTATAAATTCTTCCAAACATCTCCAAAGAATAATTTAACATATTCTAAAACAAATAATAAAAAATGAAAGGTTTCTGTTTTATTTCTTTCTTTTCTGATATTTGGAATTAATGTTTCACTTTCAAAATTAGGTTACATTTATCACAGGATTTCCAATTATAGAATTTTATACTCAGTAAGTTTACATTTTTGGCATATGAATAATGATCATTATAAAGAGCATATACATATAACAACAAATTTCAATTAAAGTTGTAAGAGGCAACCAGTTTCCATCTTTCAAATTGCTCTATTTTTCACAAAAACTGTATACTTATCAATGTTTAGAATAATGCTTTGACATATACTATTAGTTATTATTAATATCAGATGGATAAGAGTAGATGACCCTGTGCCAGAGTGTGAACTGTTCTTGTGGATGCAAAAAGTTTCTCTAACTATACACCATTGTTATTAATGTATAATGTCCATCATTCATAATCATCAGTCAATATTTCATGTGATGTGAAATCTTTGTTACCTTCTATATTACCTTTATCATTGTATACATTTATATAATGATTTGTATCTCCATTATAATCATCCTAATGTTCATTAAATTCATTATACTGCAAATCTGATCATCTGTTTCATATTAAATAGTAACTAAAGGTAAAATTTTGTCTGTTTAGATGCACTAAATAACATATTAATCATATATAAATAGTGAAATTATTTAATAAGTTTGAATGTGTATTAGCAAATTAAAATCATTAGTTATATGATTATGATTTTAATTTATTAATATATATAGATTTAAAACTATAAAATAATATATTGTACTGGTGCAAAGCAGAAAAAAGAGTATGTGATTGTTAAAGAGACATTTTAACTGCTACAGTATTCATACACAGAAATAAAAAATTTGGGAAAAAAGGAGGAAAATGCAAAAAAAGAGGAAAAAAGGAAGTTAAAAAAAACCATTCAAAATTAATGTTTTGATTAACTTAGTGCAAAAACAAGTACTTAAATATGAAATATATAAGAATCTAAATAATTTTGTATCAATATAAATAAGTACCCAAGTTTCCTCGTAAAAAATTATTTAAAACTTATTTAAATCAGATGCTACTTCAATGTGCCTAATTTTAAAAATAAATAAATAAATTCACCAATCTAGTTGAACTTTATTATATTAAACTTTAGAAACTATATTGTTTTTTGTTGTTGTTGTACCTTAACCTTTAAGAAAAATGCAGATCTCACATAATTATAACTTACATAAGATTTACATATATAAGATTTATAAAAATATTATCTCCAATGATTTGAATTGACTAAAACCAAACAACTGAATAACTGCCTATTAGTAGAATGACCAAAAATGATGACGAATGCAAAAATAATTTTGTCTTTAGTTGTTGCTTACTATTTTAATACTGAATTAATTTGTAATCTTCTACTGATGTCATACCAGTATCAGGATAGTTTAAGGAATTTATTTGTCAAATAAATATTTTCTTTCCTTGATTGGTGGACAAGATGTCATTAATTTCATGCACTTTGTTTTTAAATCTAGAAACTTATTTATTTAAATCTGTTTTCCTAACTGCAGAAAACTTTTCTAAAAAATGAAGATAAGAAAAACTTAGTGAATGACTAAAAGAAAGGCTCATTTTATCTTATTCCTAAGATTCACTATAAATGTATAAAATGGAGATTCACTATTAATGGATAAATTAACATTGTAAACAATAGGAAAATGAGACCAAAATTTCCATTCCTTATAAGCTGGTTAATTAGAATAGGCATTTCAATCGTACACCAATAATTTAAAAGCCATTTCAAATAGCAAAACTTTAAAATGTACTTCTAAACACAACCCAAAAACTTTGTGACAGTAAAACATGTTGTTAACTAGTTTGTAAAGTTCTATTAATTTTTTTCACATTTAATTATAATTAATGTTTAAAAAAATCATGATTTAAATAACATACATACAGTATAAGACTAATTTTTTTAAATAGGCAATTTCAAAAATTTTTAGAAAAAAGTAATAGACCCAGAAGTCAAATTTGAGAAAAAAAAAAAAAAAAAAAAAGGAGGAGGAAAATGAAGAGGGAAAAAAAGGAAAGTAAAGAACAATTTAAAAATATTTATTTGATTTACATAATGCAAAAACAAGTACCTAAATAGGAAATATACCAGAAACTTATTAATTTTTACTAATATAAACAATTACTTGAGTCAAAGCAGCAGGATTCGAACCCGCAGTAGTGTTCTACCGATTCAGCTGTACGGCTGATTTTTATCCGGATTGCCGTTAAAAGTTACGATATTTCATTCGCAAATTTTTTCATCAACTTTAATGCCTGCTTGAAAAAATATCAATATTGGTGCAGATTTTTCAAAAATAACCAACTCCCGTGCATATCCGAAATTTCGTAAGTTATTTGCAACAGTGTCGTTTTCTCACACGCACTGCGCATAGCAGAAAAAATCCGTCAATAAGTGAACTTTGTTTCAAATGGTGTAGTACCGTTTGAAACAACTATAGGAGGAACTGAAACCTCAATACCGTGTCATATTTATGGCGCGTCCCACGGCTTTTTGACCTTGAAGCACGTGTTGCAAGAATCAACACTTCTTTCCTGCTCTTTGTCAGAAAAAAATGTGAACGGGCATAGAGGAAAAATTATGAGAAACAGGCAGAAAACTTCCAGATTATAATCAAAATTCATATATATATGAAATTTAAAAAAAGGTTTAAAAAAAAAAAGAATCTGAAAAAAATCTGTTTTTAACAATTTTTGGAACAAAGCCACAAAAAGTTTCGAATCAGAATCATCCCTGAATTCAATATTCGGTGTGGCAGTCCATTTTCAAGTGCACGGGCCCAGAGTAACACTTCTTTTTCCTCCGTTTGGATTCAGAAACAGGCTAAACAGATTTCTCTACACTACATTAGACAAAATTCGGTTTCCCTTCAGTTTTGAAGCTTTGATCATTATTCATTGATAACTTTCAAACACCCGTACCACCAATAAATAGCCTAAGACTTTTTTCTGGCGAAGGGTGGTGAATATCCCATGGAAAAAAAAATATTAGAAAAACAAAAATGCTATCAAAATATCAATCCGTTTGCCGTTACATAACTCCGTAAATGTTGAGAAAGAAAAACGGAAAAGATGGAGTGAATAACCGGAAGGAAAAAGGAATAAAAGAAGTGAATAGCCGAAAAATAGAGGAATGCCGTAAAAGGAAAAAAGGAGAGATTTCAAAAAAAAAAAAAAAAAAAGAGAGAAAAAAAGTATTGCTGCGATGTCTGAGTATTAAACTGCCAGATACCAAGTACATGTGAAAATACTTAACTTTTATTCACTCTACAGTAAAAAAGAAAGATATGTCATAAACCATTATTTTAATGAGTCACCATTAAGATTTTTGGATAGGGATTCTCTAAATCTTTTCTGTAGAAATTTTAACATTCCAATTGTACTATGTATAAATTGTTGCTACTTCCATCTACCAAGTTAACTTTTTTTTTGTTATTTTTATTGCATTAAGTTTTTTAAAATATGTATGCTTATAAGGAAATATTAAACAGATAAAACTCTAACTATGCTATTAAGTAAGGAAGCAGATATCCAGATTTCCAGATCAATGAATTTGATCAATCATATGATTATAACAAGAAAGCAAATTATGATAAGAATGATAAAAGTAGTATAGAAATCAACAAGATTTCATCCTACTACAAGTTATGTATATACCGACTGGTTGTAAATGGACATCATATATAATATAATAATAAAGCTGTACAGTAAGACTAGTTCTTTCCTATGCTGACCTAGTATCTAAGACCACACAGCACCTTACTAAAAACCAGTACGCCACAACAGCAATCACAACAACTATAAAGCTGCAGCTGACTTACAAGAGACCTGCCATGGTCAGAGATTAATTTTGTCCGCCTAGTAAGGAGCAAACTCTACAGAGGTAAGCTGAAGACTACCAGAAAGGGTGAAAGACTCAGATCACTCAAGTGAACCCTGACATGAAGCATGTATATACCTAAAGGAAGTATACTCCTGAGATTGCTGTATAGTAAGATAATTTATCTGCTTCAAGACCAGTTCACACACTGGCATTAGGTTCATTAATGCTAATAACTGTAACGGTAAATGTCAAAGTGTTACTCAGGACATTGATGATAATGCTAATTTCTGTAAAAAATAGAAACACGTGGACTATTATAACTTTAAATAAAATTCATATATGTGAGTGTGCTCTATGAGTTCAACTTTCTGAGCCCCTTGTAAATAAGTTTAAAATTTAGAATTAGATTGAAGTTAAAATACTACTTATCTAAAAAAGCAAAAAAAAAAAGAATAAATAAATAAAATAATAATAATAATAATAATAAAAATTTCCATTCTAAAGGTTAATACTACTAAAACTAATAGATTTTTAAAAATTCTTTTATATTCTAAATTTTTGTACTACTGAGAACTACTTAAAATTTAACTATAACAATTTTATAAATAAAATAAGCTGAGAATTTTTTATTTTATTTCTAACTATAAAGCTTTTCATTGATAAATATTTACAAATAATTTCTTTGCTGCAAGAATAAAACATTCATAATTGTTTATAAGCAAAACAATATTAATGAATCTTATATTGGGTTCCTCTAGCTTCATGATAACTCATGGGAAAACTTCTGTACTTCTGGGTAGTTATCAATTAAAGATTTCTTGATACAAATTTTAAAACGTGAAAAAACACTTTTCTAGGTCTACAATGACCTTTTTTTAAAAAAATTATGTTGGTAAAATGTTATTATTTGCATTCAAATAAGATTATATCAAAATTTTTCACATCTAATTTAAAATTATATTTTTCTTGCACTTTTTAAAAAATTTAATCCTGCATAACCATGGAGATTTTTTTGATATGTTCAATTGTGTTGGAAATAAAAACTTTTCAAGCAGTATAAGACATACTATAAAATTTTACTATGAAACTATAATACATCATTAAATTATTTTATAGATGTCAGGGAACAAAAATAATATGCAAGAATTGACTGCCCATTCTTTAATTTAAGTGAGGAATCTAACATTATCTTTTATTATGACATTCAGAGTGGTAAAATACAATGTTTCAGCTTTCAGATATAAACATTTGCCCTTGAAAATTTAAATAACCAGCAGAAGAATGTGAAAAATACAGAAAAGAAGCATTTATAATGAATTTTAATCCTAATTTAGAAAGGATATCATAATCTACTCACTTAAAAATTTCCAGACATATACAATAAAATTTGACATAAAGTGAAAATTACATATAGCATTCTATTCAAAGCCCGCAGACACACACACACATAAGAAAAAAACTTGAACACATTAAATTTGAGAAGTTTAAAAGCATTAACACACATAGAATATATTTAATAAAACCAAAAATATGCATCAAGTTTAAAAAAATAAATACTTACCAGGATGAAAATGAAAAATTATATTTATGACATCTTGGTCACCCCATACAATATGCAGTTTATATTCTTTCATTATATATGGAAGATAACTTTCCCAATGAAATGCCCTCATTCTGGTAAGGTTCATAAGCATTACACCAGAATTAACACCTGAGAAAAAAATAAAATATTGACTTGTGTAGTATAATATAAAAGACATGAGAATACAAAAAAAATCATTACCTAGAAAATAAAGTATGAAAAATTTAAGTTTCTGGGATTATTTTTAAAAATTTTTAACATCTTAGAGGTAGATTTATTAATTTATCTTCCTTAAATTTTTCACATATGTTACAATGCACACAATCTTGCATATATTAAAATCTGCCCACATCTGTCTGTGGCTTGAACTTCTCAAAAAGGACTGAGTTAGGGATCAAGATAGGTATCTATGGATTTGGAAAATTCACAGAAACTCATTTCGACATGTCTGATCTTTGTAGGACCAAAATTAATGGAGATATTAATTAAAAACTGCCCAAACTGCTAATTCTTTAAGTCCAAATTTATTTTTATGAGCAAACGATCACTTCAACTAGCTGCTTATGACATCATAAATTACTCATTACATGATTTTTACCCAATATCTTTTATACAAATAGGAATTAAGTATCAAGACAAGTATCACTACAGGTGACAAAGTCTGGAAAATCTATATCTGTAAGTTTCATCTTTGCACAATCATAATTAGTTAAGATATTAATTAAAAACCACTCTAAATGTTGATTCTTTTAGACTAAATGCAATTCAGTTTTATCTGTAAATGATAAAATTTTGGTATCTGAATGAAAAAAAAAATTATAATAATGACTTCACAAAATAATAGCAAGAATTCAATCTTTTATTATTTTTGTGCTACCTTGGTTTTTGCAATTTTGTGGTCTTACAAAGTAGCGATAGTTGAGCCAAGATAGCTTGTTGTTTGTGTATAAATAGAGATAATTTAATCCTTACAAATCCTTTAACCCCTTAATGCATTTGCCCGTGTCTGACACGGGCAAAATTCAAAATAAATATGCAATCAAATCGTTTACACTTTGTTTGTGTAGCAATTTTTTATAACTTTTACCCCCTTTCTCGCTCTCTAGTCACCACTCAGAACTAAAATTGCAAAAAATAACTTACACTATACTTATATATTCTTTTTCTGTCTTAATGCAAATAATTTTTTTGCCAGATTTTCCTAAAAAAATTCGTGCTTTAAGGGGTTAATCAGTAAATATTGATAAAAGAATTTTTTCTTTGTGGTTAAAATTGCTTAAAATTTTATTTATTTATTTTCATCTGCAGACTTGCTAAAATTAGTGTTTCATTGTGTTTTAAATAGTATTAATACTGATATTTCTTTATATTTTCCTCTATAAAAAAAATGTATAAAATGTTACATTTCTTACACTATAAGTTTATGAGAAACACAAAATTTCTGCAATTTTATTATTTGATAATATTTATAATTCACTAAATTATTAAGTCAGAAAAAAATATCAATGGGGACTGATATGCTAGGTACATCTGTTCTACCAATCAATTTATTTCATAAAATTAAAAACCAATAAAAATTAGCACTGAATACATAACAAAATTGATACACAAGGACAGCTGAATAAAAATATAGCATAAATCAAAATGCTGACACTTCAGAATAGGAGAAAAAGTTGGGTCTTCAAGGTGACAGGGTATCCTGTTCTAATATCAAATCTACCAAAAAAGTAGCAGGTACAGATCTTCATGGATTTATGGATAATTACAAATATATAGTTATCAAGAAAGGTATGATGAATTTGAAAATTTATGGAAACTGATTTAGTCATAAGTGAATTTACTTAATCATAATTAATAGAGGTGTTATTTAAAAACAGTAAAATGTAAACTTCATTGGCAACTTTTTACATTTGACATATTTTGACACATATTTGTAGATATTATAAGGGATTTAAATTTGGCATAATTCAAAATTAAATATTTTCATATTTGTCTATAATTTCTAGATCTAAAAAACTTCAATCTATTTTCCATATTCCATTATTATTTGTTAAACTTTTATTTTGAAAAAGTAAATTTCTGTGTAATTTATGGAATTAAAAACATAGGCTGTTTAACAAGACAATAAAAATGTCACCATTAGGGTTCTTTATAATATAACTCTTTTAGAAACCCCATTTGTTAATTCTTAATGAGTTGACAAAAAAGATTCAAGAAAACTTCAGTAGCAATGAAGTTCTATTTTTAATTTTACTTATAACATTAATTTTTTGGATTTTCATGAAATATAATTGTCTACTACATATCACTATTATAATGTTATATACAAAATTAATTGTGACGATGATATAGCTAATTCATAACTTTTACTTAGAACTGGTATAGATGTAATACAGTCATCTCTGGTGTCTTTTGATATTTTCATGCTTTTTTACAAGTTTAGTGTAGCAAACCCTACTTGGGACCTGTTATGTATCAGGGGACACTTTAGTGTAATATGTTTTGGCACATAAATTTGATTTTACTCTTACACAAGTGAACAAAAGTTTGGTTGCCAGCGGACAAAATGCACCCAGATTTGGGTACATCATATGTTATTTTTCATATATTTTGATAAAGTTTATTCTTTTTAATATTTTTTTTAAATAAAAATTCATTATTAATTTTCAAAATAAAAATCCACAATTCCTGAAATATTAAAGCATTATTATTCAACAGCTTTAAATAAAACTAAATACTTAATTCACCTTTTAAATCAAGCTTCTCTTAAATTACCTCATATTTTCATTATTAATTTTATTTTCCAAATGGGAAAAGTTAAATGAATTTTGACAAAACATTGCTTTTGATGTATTATATGCTACCATTTGAGAGCTTTTCAAAATTTGTGGCTTTTTAATAAGTTCACAGGTTTTATGTATGTGTTTTGAGTTTATTGTTAAACCTGTTAGGTTTTAATTTGTGTAATTAGTTTTCTCCTTTTTTGTCTCGATCACAAATAAATGCATTTTCTTCCAAGTTCTTTGTTTTCCATCAAAGAAGAATCATATTAATTCAGAAAAATTAAGTACACTGACATTTGCGATCAACTAGCTATTTAACAGATAATACTCATTATAATCTATTTCTTAGTTCAAAAATTTACAATGTATCTAATTCTAAATATTCTGATTCACAGATCCAAAGGATGATTTTAGAAAGGGGGATCTGGCACAATCCCTTCATAGATTGGCACTAAATGCAAAGAAAATAGACTTTCTAGATCACATCTATTTTCATTTTATGGCACTTTCAAGTTCCAGCATCTGCACATTGTGCAGTTACTTAAGAATTTAATATAAAATGTAACTAATAATACTAAAAACTGTGGATAATAAATTGAGTTTAAACTAGTAAAAAATGTTAAGTACGCCACCATTTACTGCTGGGGCTGAAAAGTTGCAATCACAGCATGTAATTTATCTGTTCTGATTTGATTCATTATGGGGGAATTATATATATATATATATATATATATATATATATATATATATATATATATATATATATATATGTATATATTAAATATACACTTAGGATACTTTTAAGCCTGCAAATCACCAAACAGGCAAAGCACACTAGTATATATTAAAGGCTTACAATATTCACTAATTTTTAAATTAGAATACTTAACATTAAAAAAAAATTATATATATATATATATATATATATATATATATATATATAACTTTGTTTTATGATTATTTGAAAAGTAAGAAAACTAGATAAACTACATGAAACTCTGTAAACTATTTGTCAATTCTATTTGTTTTATTTTGCAAAAAGATCATCAGTTGAGCACAGAAAGTCATTCACTTCATGAAAATGATTTTGATAATTTTGATGCATTAAGTACATATTCCTTACAGTAATTTGCATTTATATGATAGCCTCGATTATTAATTATAGCTTTAACCCAAGTCTGATTTGATTTAATGGATTTTTGAGTCAGCATACTTTCACATGGGACAACACTTTCCCTTGTTGACATTTACCAACATTCAAACAGCATTAAAATGCATATTTATGACCTTTTTTCATTAGTTCTTTCAGCTAGATAATTTAAAGGCAATAGTCTTGATTATCATAATATTTCATAACTTGTAAATGTTATTATTTATTATTGTTTGAAAAGCATATCTGCATAAACTTTGAGCGATAAATAAATTTCTCACTCTACATTCCTATCAAAACAAGGCGATTTCCCGCAGCAGGACACAGCTCAACTTATGACGATTTTGGCTCTCGTTTCAAATGGAAGGGCAAGCATATTGGTTGCCTATTGGCTATCGTAAACATGAAAATGAATTGGGCAATAAAGTAGGTCATGATGTTGCATGAAATCACTCTATAGAACAGTAACACATAATTACATTGATTTGTATAATTGGTGTTGCCAAAAGATAATCAAATTATGTGAAAGATATGCAACAATATTTTTCATAGAACAACATCACCTCTATAATTTTATTAAGTTTAAGCATGCTGTAGAACTAAGTACACAGCTGATATTTCAAAAGTTATTGTTTAATTTAAAGTAGATACTCAGCATACTGCATATTAACTATGTCAAATTACTTAAACTAACATAAATGCACCTTAGAGCACTTTCTTGATGCTTTCTATCTAAAGACAGTTTCTGCAAAAAGATTAAGTGAATACATAAAAAAAGACCACTAATACTCTAAACATTAAATAAAATTGATATTCCTCCTGCTTAAAAGAATATAACATGAGGTACATTTAATTAAGAGACTCTGTAGTTACAGATGAATTAATTCTAATTTTTGACTCTTATAAATACAGAGCAATTATCACAGGCATCTTATTTCAGAAGTACAGCATGCTTTGAAATAATTCCTATAGTATTTTAGATTCTCTACATAGTTCATACACCTGTTAAATTTGAAAACTGCAGAACTCTTCCATTAGCATATGCTTTCATGATCAGCATATCTGGAGAAAATAAAAAATGATAATTCCAAAATTTAATTGATATGCGAAAGAAATCAATATTGCACTAAGGCCTCTAAAATAAATATTAATCTGGTAAAGGCAGCAATAAATGCTTGAGAAAAATGCTAATGAATAAACTGTCTCTATGCAACAACACAGATCCAGTTTAAGAATTAGTCATTTATTTGCATTAACTTTTGTAACAGCTAATAAAATTCCAGTAACATTTGACACTTTTTTTTATTTCCCTGCAATCCTCAAAATTATCTGGTTATTCAGTGATTTTTTACTGTAAGTCACAGGATGAAAAACCACTAACTTTAAGGAGAAGGAATCTACATCCCATTTTCTCTTATGTCTACTCATGTTAGAACAGTTGAGATTATATAAAAAATATATTAATTTAAAAAAATAAGAGACTATAGCTGTTGAAACAATAAAAGAACTATGGGAAAGTTTCTTTAATTCATATTTTTAAATGACAATGAACAGAAACATCTAAACAATGAAATTGAAAAGTAATAAAAAATTATTACCTAATGGCTCATAATATGGATGTCTTGCAAATCTGTTATACCAACCAGTAGCAAAATCTTCATGTTCTGGACATAAAGCAGCAATCTGACTAAGATTCATTTTATGAAAATGATTCCATAAGTTTTCAACAGGTTGTAAAAACAAAACATCTGTATCAACATATAATAATGAATCGATGTTCTTCAATAAGGACTAGGAAAAAAGGAAAAACTAGCTTTTACTTTAACAGTTAAACAATATAGTTCATATGCAAAGAGATATCATAAAAAATTACAACAGATGCAAATTTTAAAGACATCTGAAATAGAAAGTGAAAGTAAAATAAACAGAATAAGATATCAAATAGTTTTGTAATTTTCTAAAATATAAAGTATTATTTCAATTCATATTACATTGAATTGACTAGCCAGTTAGATTATACACACACACACACACACACATACACACACACATATATATATATATATATATATATATATATATATATATATATATATATATATATATATATATATATATATATATATATATATATATACATACAATTAGAGAATAAAGTTTTTGTACAGTCACTATTATAATGCAAAAAGTCTCATAACAAGTTTGAAAGAAGAACTTAAGTAAGCAAATACACATTTATGATGGAACATATCATATAGTTTCTAAGTAAAATTCAAATAAAAAGTACTACATACCAAGTAAAATATACAGAAAACATAAACAGTCCATCATTTCATAAAGTTAAAAATATATATACAGTATATGATATTTCACATTTTGGGAAATAAACTGTCAAGTCAATACTTTGTAGGATATTTTTCAGCTTCCATAACAGTTTTGACCTCTTTGGCATTAATTTTATATTTCCTGTAGAATAAATTGATACAGAATACCATTTTTACATAGGTGCACATATTAAGACATTTTTATTAGAAATGTGCCTGAATCTAAAATTTGGTTCAGGACTTTCCCATAAATATTCAATATGATTAAGGTTAGGTAAGTCAGGAAGAAATTTTATAAACTTTGTTATATAATATGTAGAGCCGAGTATGTAAGGCCATGTGCTTAACATCACTATTATGCATAAAGATGTAATCATTCTTTAAACTTATTAGTTTTATACCAGGCCTTATTTTTTTTTTCCAAAATATCTATGTAAAGTTGATTAATCATAATGTCATAAATTGTGGCTAAATTACCAATATCAAAACACTCGTACATCTAAAGACCAGCACACTTTCACCTTTATTTTCTTATATATGTAGTAAATTTGTTGGATTCATCTCTGAGTTTCATTTATTCTCCATCATTTGCTTATTATATAGCCCTAAAATATTAACTTTGCTTTTACCTTAAAAAAATAATGTTCTTTGAAAACTGTTGGCTTTTATTCATGTATTGTTTAGTGAATGATAATATTAATTCCTGCTTTTCTCATAAAAATTTTTCTCATTGACACATGACCTTGTTTCCAGAATGCATTTCATACTGTACTTAGGGATACTAGTCTTCCCATGGTTCCCATTCTGCTGTACCCTTACAATCACTTAATTTTGAATCTATCTTTAAAGGAAGTTTAAAGCATGCTATTTTGCAATTTTGTAAAACCAGTATTTGCTTAGGTAAAATATCAGTATTTTGATATTTGTAATAAAAAATAAATATTTTTTTTAAAGGATAAACTTAAAGGATTTAATTTATTGAGCACTTACTGTTGCTTCAAATACATATTTTTTTTATTGATATAGAAGTACCAATGAAACCTAACCCCACATTTAGCATTATCATAATTAAATTGTATCTGCAGTCTTTTAAACGTTTAAACATTTAGATTTTTTTTTTTTTAATTAGAGAATTTCTTTTACACAAATATATATATATATATATATATATATATATTTTATTACACTTTAATTTCATAACATTTCATAACTTGTATATGTTTTGAGTTTTATTTATCCATAATAAATAATAACTGCATAAAAATCTGCCAATAATACTTTGGTTTAGTTTTACTGTTAATATGAAAAAAAAAAAAAATATTGGCAAAATGCAAAACATATTCAGGGATTATTTAAGTTTTTGGAGGAATTATGGAGATTTTTTTTTTTAATTAGAGAACTTCTTTTACACAAATACATATATATATATTTTTATTACACTTTATTTTCATAACATTTCATAACTTGTATATGTTTTGAGTTTTATTTATCCATAATAAATAATAACTGCATAAAAATCTGCCAATACTTTGGTTTAGTTTTACTGTTAATATGATAAAAAAAAAATATTGGCAAAATGCAAAACATATTCAGGGATTATTTAAGTTTTTGGAGGAAGTACAGGTGACTTTTACACATTTTAAAATACAACATTAATTTATTGTAAAGAAAGAATCTGATACTTCTAATTCTCATAAAATTTATATTATCCAACCAAAGATATCACAAATTTTAGAATTTCAATAGAAAATTGGCTGTTTCAATGAAGTTTTATCCAGAATGACAGCAATAGATGGTTTGCTGTTCAGCATTTTATACTTCAGTTCAGTTGAGAAAATCTTTAATGGAAAGAGGTTTCAAAAATATACTAAAACTTATTAATATTATAAGAATTTTTATAAACTATAGTATCAGTATTCTCAATTTTCTGGAAAAAGAAAATAACATAATTAAATTATCCATTTACATGACATTGACAAATTGTTATTTTTAGTATTTTATAAACTAGCTAGAAAAATGTAAAAACTGCACTAAATTGAATGGTTGTACATGTTTATTATTGAGCTATCACTAAATGATAAAAGATAGCTTCATTGCTAGAGGTTTCACAGCAAGCACACTTGTCCATGGCAACAACCTTCTATGAAAAGCAGTATTTGTACTGATCTAACCCCAACCTGAGTCCCAGCATTAAAGAGAGAAATGTGGTTCAGGAACCCAAAAAAAATTAGTTGTGTAAATTTCATGAGAAAAACTATATTTAAAAAATATAATAAATATTATACATATTTGGAAATAAGAAAAGATTTTATTTGCATTGATATATGAACAAATTACATGCAAATTCTATTTTTTTTTCTTTCAAAATTTTCTGTTTACATTGGAAGGAACCTCAGTAGTCTTTTTTAAATTGGGGTTTTGTAACGAAATCATCATTAAATTTTCTCATTTTCTTTTCTGTAAGTCTATTCATAGAACTAGTTTTGAATTTCTTCTTCTTTTGAGAAAAAAGCTTATTCTGGGGAGAGAAGCTTCTTCTGACAAGATTTTTGACAAGAAACCTTTTTGCCTTTTCCTCAGATTCATTTAGGTATGCAATGGCCAAAATATGTCAACAGGTCAAAACAATTTGCAGCCCTCCAAAACAATAAAATTTTCTCTCTTTTACCAGCAAGGATTTTTGAGTCCTAGAGCCCAAAATCTAGTCCTAATATTAAAAATGTTTAGGGTCTTCAGGGTACAAAAGTTTATTAAAGTTGTGTCTGGTTATTACAAACTCGCATAAAAAAAACCCTGCTAGAGCACGTAAAGATAGCACCTTGGATAAGTGTTAATGATCTATATTAATTATCTTCAAACTGGGTTCTGCAGATCCCTACAGTACTGTTATTAGTTTTAAAAATTGTTTTTAAAAAAAATCAGCCTAAACTGTAGTTATATATTAAGCTGATATCCTACATGCAATTATCTTAGCCTCTATGAAAAGAGGTTTTGTGCTCATGGCTAACATATTCTACAGTTATTAGAAGATATTTAGGTGAAAAATAATTTTCTACATAAGAGGAATGAATCTGAAAATAGAATCCATAGAGCTAGATTACAATTCTTGTACGAAAATACAAACACATCTCTGTCATCAGACATGATGTAAGAATTAATGCTGGTAACATCAGTAGCACAATTTATGCTATTATATACATATATAAAAAAAAAATTATGTAAATTTTAAATTCAGCTACATCACTTATCTTTATTCTCATTACTATAACCAGAACCTATATAATGTAACTAAGGTATAGCTTACATATACTTTTGAAAAGTTATAGCCAGAAGATAAAATAGTTTCAAGGATACCATGAATCTTAAAAACTTGAGGACCACTGATTTACAGTTACTTTTATTGCTACATAAAATATTGTTACAGTCATAGTTGACTGATCTTGATATGATTTTAAATAGTTATTCTATAGAAGTTTGTATTAAAAATCAGTACCCCCCCCCCAAAAAAAAAGAAAAGAATATGTATATAAATCTTACAAAATTAAAAAACAATTACAGTTACAAGCAGCGTAAGGGTTATTAGGTGTGCAGACCATGTATGTATACAGGTGAACAAATCCCAGGACAACCAATAGTATAAATAATATTGAACTCATTTGTTCAATGAATATTACTCTTTCATTTCCTTTAGTCAAGGAAAAGATATTTAAATGGATAGGTCAAATTAAAAATCCAATTCAAATAAGAACCAATATAAAATAGAAGATTATTTTACCTAGTCATTGATTATTAATAACTGATTGCTAGAGCTTATAACCCAGAAGTGACCTACAATGCATCAAATAAGATATTTCCTAAAGATGATACTGGAAGATAACTTTCATAAAATAATCTAAATAAATACTTTATATATTTTTATGTCTTTACAATTAGTCAGTGATATAAACATAATAGTAATCTTCTTTCCACTAAGTTAAGTTATGAATCTGTATTCAAAGTAGGCAGCTAAACATCTTCAAAACAGGTGGTTGACATGATAGAACCAGATCTCGTTACTTTACATACAGCTGATGGAGTATTAAATTTAAACATCAAAAATATAAAATATAAACAACTTAACTAACTAAAATGAAACATGCATCTTTTAAACACACATCTCATTTTATACAAGTTATTTAAAGATAGAGAAAAAAAATTCATAGTGTGCCCAATGAAGTGTTAAAAATTCTCAAGAGAAAATGCAATTTAGTATATAATTAAAACTTTTACAACATAATACAATTGATGATATTTGATAAAAATGAGAAAATTTTCTTAATTAACCAACTAAATTTGATACCTTTATACATTTTAGTTAAAAATACAATTCTATAAAAAAATCAACATTTTTTTTTTTTAATTACAAGTTTTGAAGTAAACCTTAATAAAAGTATATTTTAAAAACATAATTAACTGGAAAAAGAAGACAAATACAAACCGGCAAAAAGAGTCGTTGACAAGCACACAACTTGAAAAGTTTCTTCCACTCATTTCCTTCAGTTCCATTTGGAAAATGTATAGGATGAATTTCAAATGACAGATGCTTTAAAATAGAAGGTGGCCATTCTAAAAGCTACAAAAAATTTACAATTAGCAGTATAAAAATATTTCATTAACATATCTTGAAAATTTTATTCCAAATGGTAAAACAAAACATTAAATGATAAGGATTTTTTTAAATTATTTTATAAAAAGTTTATATTTATTACAAGGAAATTACTGCAGGCTAAAAAATAAAATGTCTTTAGCTCCCTTTAGCATTCTTTCAAAACTTCTTTTAAACTTTTGAAACCTAAAAAAGTAAAGAATACTACGTCTATTAAAAAGAATAAATGAAATTTAAAAAAAAAAACTATGAACCAACATCATTTTAAGATACAGATCCCCATTTTGACATAAAACTTCTTATTTCTATTTTTTTTTATGCTACAAGCACTTTATCTTCTCTACTACTTTGACGGCATTTATAAAGCATTTCCCTAAAAAAATAGTCTAACTCAAATAAACCTAGAAAAAATTTTTATTATGCTTTCTTCTAAAATTTGATTTCATTTGGACATCTACAGTCTACTGTTTTGCTACACGAAGGCTAACATGACTGGGATATACTGTTTAAAGCCAAATCCAAAAAGCTATGAACATCTATGCCAGCAGCAGGATTCGAACCTGTAAACTCTGGTACCGAAGAGCAGCACCCTATCAGTTAGCCATATTTAGCCCTGTAAAATTTGAAATTTGTGACACAGTATCCTTTACTTTTCATCTACAGATAAACAGATGCATACACATGTGTATAAAAGAGTTAACCTTTTTTAATTCAATTATTTGATCTATAATATCTACAAAATCCAGTTTATTTAAAAACCTTATTTTATTTATACTGCTTTGAAATAATTTCAGTTTCCAATATTAGCAAAGAGTATGAAATACCATATGTAAATGTAAAGTAAATTAATTAAAGCTGACAACACATATCATTTCTGCATCCTGATGAAACTGTAAATTTCAAATCTCAGTTATATTATTATATTATTTTGCAAAGATTGATTTATGACAACACAAAAGATAAAGTATTAAGAGTCAATTAATCAGGTTCTCTAATAACAACTGGGGGGAATCAGACTTTGGTTTTGACAAAATGTTCAATTCATTGCAACAAAAGGGTTAAACAAATTAGGATCTCCTGACTAACCCTTTGAATTCTCAACAACTCTGAATTAAAAAATATTACCTTGAAGGTTAAAACACATTTCAAATATGTAAAAAATAATTTTAAAATTAAAAATTTATTGGTAAAAAAGTATATTTTCTACACAATAAAAATTATAAATTTCTTATATTGTAAATTATTTTACACAAAAATTATCTTTTCATAAAATATTTGAAATTATCTTTGTGAGAAATCTACTTTAGACATCTCAGCATATTTTTTTATATAAAAGTATATTTTAATATTCAACTGTTTTGTGTTGTTTGATTTTGGACTCCAATCAAACCATGAATGAAACTTTGATATGAAGATGAAATTCAATATCATCTTTGGTCTGGATTCTATGAGCAAATTGTATTAATTACAATGTTGCAAGATAGTAACAATCAACAAATTCATTTTTTAAACTTATTGTAAGACATCCATTTTGGGGCATGTTGCAGATCTGTAACACTGCAACACAATGAGTTATAAGACTAGAATCATCCATGACAACAGAACCAGAAATCAGTGCCTTACCTATTTGGCTAGGAACCTGCCAAGAAATACAAGGCATAACTAAGCATTATAAATATGTGTGTATGTATATTTTCTTACTTTGTTATATAAAACCCTTCTATTATGCTACAAATTTTTAAAATATACATATTATATAATGCTTGAAATGGAATGGGCAAAGTATTTTATAATGTATTAGTATTGATGTTTGATGTTTTTTAAAAGGTGCCATACCTGCTCTCTTCTTTTAAGTGTTTATGCACACTGTCCTTTTCCAGATACATTTAGACTGAGCTATGTATTTTTCAATAAATAAATTAAATTAAAATAATAATAATAAAAAGAAAGAAAGAAAAAAAAGAAGAAGACATGGGTACTTGGAGAACTGAATTTCTTTGTGGTTCACCTGCCCTGATGTCCAATGATGAACTTAATTATAAATCTGCTGTTAAACAAGGCAATATAAATATCAGTATTATACATTTTTTCTGTAATTTATGATATGACAATCAAATTATTGTTTAGATCCTTATTGCATATGATTTATTAATTAAGTTACTAATATATAATTTAGGTTTTTACTATAATCAGAGTAAATTATTTTCTTTTTCATTAGTAGTAAAAGAATATCAGTAAACATGCCCATAGAAAATGGTTGCTATTTTGTATAAAATATAGTTAAGTCTTTGTCATCTCAGCCAAAAGTTAACTTTCTACACCTTGGGCTTTCAAAACTAATTTCAATTTTAATAAATTTGCTTGAAAATATATACTAGTAAAATATTAATCATGTTGGAAGATTTCAGTTACGGTGGGGGAGATGAATACTAAATTTTGCAAGATACCAAATATACAGTTGAAAATTTATCTAAACTTATTTACTTTGTATGTTATTACTGTGGTATTTTGAATATCCAATGCTTATTTATTCTTCAAATAACTTAATCATTTAAAAATATTTTTAACTGTTAAACTATTGAAAAAAAAACTTACAAAAGGCTACCGACTTTTAGTTCTTAAGAAATAAATTTTAAATTTAACTCTCTCCCATATATTTTGAGACTAGAGTGATATATTTTGAGACTAAGTTACAATAGCATCAGTGGTGATTATAGAGTTCATCCAAAAACTTTTGTCACTTAATACTACATTTGCTTAAAATACAAAGACAAGATGAATTAATTTCATACAAACCAAATACAATTTCACAAGTTAAAAGAATGGTTGTCAGATAAGTCTAAAATTAAAAGTAGAGTCTGAAAACTTTCAATATTTAAGAAAACCAGGCATTTTTTAAGTGAACATTCTTTATGGATCATAGTCTGCTCACATTAATATATTAACACTATATAAATTTACAAAAAGGAAATCTACAGGATAAATAAGAAGGTAAATATATGAACCTTATGACTTAGTTTTTCTTTGTTTTCTTCATCAGCAATAATTATGAAATGCAATTCAGTCTTTGAGAAAACAACTGCTGACTTCAATGTTATAAGAGTTTGGTTGAAACGATTACCACACAGCACAACAGCAATCTTTATCTCTTCGGAACATTGTCCATACCTGGGAGAAATAGTTTTCATAATAATTTAAAATTATCAACAGCAAAATAGGTTAACAAAAATGTAATTAAAATTCCTATATGTTGATTAAGAATCATAAAAACATCATGATTTTAACAAATGAACTTTCTTTTAAAACGTTTGTTTAATTTTATTAAATGCTTCATAGTTGTTAACACAATGTTTTCACCTACAATCCTGGATGCAAAAAGTGCATCAATAGCAATATGAAAGAATTCCTTAAACTAATATCAAGTATTATTTACAATATCTAGTATCACTCAAGCATAAAGAAATTAAAATATCACTTCTTTCTTAATAACTATTAAAAAACTTTGTATTGAAAATTTTACATTTTAAAGGATATACTGAGCACAAAAAATGAAATAAGAAAAAATATAATATACATTAAATAAGATAAAATAAGAGAAAGCACTTACTTATACACTGAGCCATCGAAAACAAGTTTCTTCTCTTTTTCAGTTTGCAGCTTTCTTTTATTTTCCTGTAATATTCTGTGAATGTTTTCTTTTAAATTCGAACTGACCTGTTCAGGTAACTTTAGGTACGAATTTATTTCAACTGGTGCAGCTTTATTACCTTTGCTTGCTATATAATATACAATACCAGTCGATACCAAAAGTACCAAAATCAGAATACGTGTATAAAATTTGACATGTTGATTTACCAACATAACTATATATAATTTAATAATAAATAATTAAAGTTCACACACATGATCGTATGTCATGTAATACAAATAAGATATCTCATTTTAAAATATATTTCATCAATCTCTTTAAGACCCTAACGGAAAATAAAGAAAAGAAAATAATAACAAACTTGATTCAAACAAATTTGTAAACAATAATGAATGAGCCGATTCCGTCACAGTTACAGTTTGTCTATTTGAGCGTCAGCAGTATCTCAGGAGTTTCTGCATCATACACGGAAACCCCAAAATAAAATGAGCAAGCACTTTTAACATATTTTGGTAGCGTTTCACCAAAGATGCAGTGACATCACATGGTACACTTGGCATAACAATAGCCAAATTTGATCATAGCGTCAAATATGTAGCCAAACTGTAGCCATGAATTCCGTAAGTATGTAGGTGATGAAAATTCCTTGGTACTTTCAGTGCACAACTTTTTAACTTTGTCAATGAAAGAAATAAATTTATCTTGAGAATTATTAAATTATTTTAATTTCAGATCACACTGAATTACAAATGAGACACATTTGACAATGGTTAGTCCTATAAAAATAGTCCTGCAAAAATATTGGGATGTAATTATTAATTTCCTTTTTGTGGCCTAAAAATTTTATGAATGGTCTCTTGGGGACCAAAAGACCAAGATACTAATTTCTAAGTTTTGCTTAAGATTTTCGCGTAATTTCTGTAAATACTTTATGCGTTTATCATAGATGATCGGTCCACACTGTCAAGATCTGGAGTTTTGCTGATACTGAATCCGTGAATAAACATTCCGTGTTTCAGTGGTACCAATTCACTTGGATTATCTTGTATATAGGTCAGCGGTCTATCATTTATTACTGCCTCACAGTCATACAAAATTGTGAGAAGCTCTTCGTAATTTACTACAGATTTTCCCAATACTCGATGTAGAAGATCCTTGAGTTTTCTCCTCATCCGCTAAAAACCACCCACCCTATTATGCTGCTATGGATAGAATAAATCTCCAAGCGATTTTCTGAGCGGCTGAGTTTACTGCTATCTTATCCCAGTCTACTGTTTTCAACGCACTGTTTGCTCTCACAAAGTTCATGCCGTTGTCAGAGTAAAGAACTGAAATTCTGCCTCTTCTTGCAATAAATCGTCTTAAAGCTTTAATGAAAGCATCTATAGTGAGTGACTGGACTAATTCTAAATGGACCGCTCAGTAGACGGCACAGGTAAACAAAATGATCAAAGCCTTTTCTTTTGACTGGACCGGCATAAACCACACCAGATACTTCAAAGACTTTTGTTGGAGTAACTCTTTCTCTAGGCAGCGGAGCGAAGGGAACTTCAACGGTCTTAGACTTGTAGCGTTTACACGTAACATATTTTAAAGTAACGTGTTTGACCAGGATTTTAGCTTTAAGAATCCAAAACGTATCTCTAAGTTTAGCAAGTAAGATTCAAGAACCTGCGTGCATTGTTTTTTCATACTCTTCACGAATTAACTTTAGAATGACACTACTGGCAGGTAAAAGAACTGGGAATATAAAATATACTTGTTCATCCCAATACACAATTTGGGTTCTTATTCTCAGAAGCTCCTCTTCACCTCTAAATGCTTGCATTTTAATAAGAAACTTCTCGTCTTGAATATTCTTTAATTGCAAAGTCTTGAAAACCAGAACTTCTGATTGATTGAATTCTTCGTAAATCAAGTTACCTTTAAACTTGGTTTCATGTGGAATGTTATGAAGAAAATGTAGAATCCAAGCCACTGCTCTGATGTTTTTACTACAGGTGGAAAAATGGTCACTCTAAATTTCAGATACTTCAATATTTACCATGGAGGATACTACTGTTATTCTTCTTTAATCACTTCTTCATTGACATCTGCATCACTAAATCACCAATCAGCAGGGGTAAGATACAACCAGGAGGGACCCTCCTACCATTTTGAATCACAAAGCTGTTGTGATGAACAACCCCTACTTGGGCAATCTGCATGATTCAAAGATTCAGACACGTGCCTCCATGCTTAGACAGATGTCCGGTTTCTAATTTCTTGAACACAGTTATGTACAAATACACCCCATTATTCGTCGGTCTTTAGTTAAGCTAATAATGAGGTACAGTCAGTCCAGAACGTTGTCTATCTGAAACTCTCGTAGAATCTCATAGGAAAGACGAGAAGAAATAGCAGCTCCAAGAAGCTCCAACCTCTTAATTGTCGTTTCCTTTAATACAGAAAGAGAAAATCTAGTTTTGCTTTGTATCAGATGTACATAAGCACTGCTTCCATTGCTGACTCAAAGAAAGACTAACTTCGAATAAGCAAGTTTGCTCGCATCACAAAAAAAATTTCATGAAATGTGGTCAAATACTTTATCACAATGTAACCATCTTGGAACTGTCATATTTTTAAAATATTCAATTTCATTTACCCATTTCAGAAAATCTTCAAGTGTCTTTTTTTTTTTTTTTTTTTTTTTTTTAATCTATTTTTTGAAGAATTAATACTTTTTCGAAAGATTCGATATTATTTTAAGAATATATATTTCTTGGAATTATCGATTCTTTTTCAGAACATTAGATTTTATTTTAAGAATCAATTCTTTCTATAAGAATTGGAAATTTAATAATCGATTCTTTTCGGAACACTCGATTTTTGTTTAAGAACGATTCAGTTTTGGAAGATTCGATATTTTTAAATTCCTATCTTTTCGTAAGTATTCCTGCTTTAGAAACGATTTCTTTTGAAAGAATCGATTTTTTTGATGTATCCTTTCTTTTTTGGAAGGTTCGATTTTTCAAGAATCGATTCATTTTCAGAAGAATCAATATTATTTAATTAATAGATTCTTTTTAAAAGAATCGATTATTTTAAAAATCCATATTTTTCGTAAAAATTTATTATTTTTCTGAAGAAGCGATTTCTTAAATAACTGGTTTTTTCATATTCGATTTCATACTACGAATTGATTTTTTTATATGTTTCGGATTTTTATTAAACGATTCTTTTTAGGAATACTCCCTTTTTATTAAATAAACGATTTTTTAAGAACAATGAATTTTTAAAGTATCGTTTCTTTCTCAGAAGATTCGATTATATAAAGAATTGTTTCTTTTAAAAATCGAGAGTTATTCGGAAGATATTTTCTAAGAATCGATTATATTCCGAAGATTCGACTTTTACTGGAAAAAAAAATTCAACAAATATTAAATAAAAAAGGATTCATAAAGAAATAGTAAATTTTTTTTATACTCTTATTTACATTACGGTCTGCATTTAAATTAGGAGTCCAGATTAGTAGATATATTAATATAGCTTAATCTTTGATAAGTAAATAAATATTTTTGTAAAGACTTCAATAGATAATTGCACTTTATAGAAATTATACAAAAAAGTCTTTTTAAACACACACACACACACACACATATACATATATATATATATATATATATATATATATATATATATATATATATATATATATATACACATAAGGATGTATGCCCGAGTGTGTGTGTGTGTAAAAGTGTTTGTATGAGTGTAATAAATATAAAAAATTAATATCTGAGTTCTGAAACTGATTGACATTACAATAATTTTATTTTACTTTGTACAGAAAAATAGAAAATAAATGTGAATGAGAGTAAAAATTAATTTGCTATACATTTCGCCGCCTCGTAATTGCAATAATAAATGATAAATAAAATAATAAATTATAATTCTGATGAACATATTTTATTAAATGCATAAATAAAAAAAATTTAACATTTAAACATTTTAAAATGTCTTAGCGACACATTTAATTATGGAGTCTCATAATTTTTTAAAATTAGTTGAAATGTAACATTTCCATTGATTATTTCTGCAATATACGTATTTTTTTTACATAACCCTGAATGAATGTTGGATAGAGACCTAAGCATTAGTATCGCCCTCTAATAGCAATTTTCTGAACAAATTGTGTTAATATCAGTGTTAAAGGGTAGGTATAATCTACACAAGCCTCTTTGTAGAGCACACTGTGAAAGTTACATTGATGTAAAGTTATATTGCAAGCCTACAACACGATGATTTGAAGTGTTAAATTATAGATAGTTTAAAATAAATATCATTTTTTAAAAATAATAATTTGTAATTCTTTCTCTGTCTTGATTGTGTAGAATTAAAAGATTCTACCAGACATAATCAATTTTAACAGTAAAAATCAGTTGGAAATTTTGTTACACATTTAAAATTTAACAGATTCATTTCATTCTCTTACTCTCTCTCTCTCTCTCTCTCTCTCTCTCTCTCTCTCTCTATATATATATATATATATATATATATATATATATATATATATATATATATATATATATATATATATATATATATATATATATATATATATATATATATATATATATATATATATATATATATAATATATATATATATATATAATATATATATATATATATATATATATATATATATATATATATATATATATATATATATATATATATATATATATATATATGTATGTATGTATGTATATATACAGATTTAGTGACACCCAATTGAAATCTCTTAAAATATGCGATCACTTACGCTGCTTGTGATGCTGATACCTGTATCGTCTATCACATCACCACGAGTTCAAGACTATAACATCTATAAATTTTGGTATTTCAAATACTACTGTATTTTCCACTCTAAACTGAAATCAATCCTGCATATTTCAATAGATTTTTCTATTCATGAGATGAAAATAAAGTTATAGCGAATTACAATATTTGTGTCATCTATAACGTTCCTACATAATTGAAGCTTTAAAAAAATGTGTTTATCAGGAGAAAGAATATTCAGATTGGGCTTACGATACACTACAATCTATTTAAATTAGCTTAATGGAAATTTTTTTACTGATATAAATGCATACATAATCGAACTTATATAATAATTTAATTAATTATGGTCAGTATATTTTAAATTTTGAATTTTTAAGTATTAAGAAAAGGTTTTCATATTTTTTAAGTTTAAAATTTTATATAGAAAAATATCTTATGCACGAAACTTTAAGGATCCATACTGTTAAAACGTAGTGCTAATATATTTGTAATTAAATTTGTATTGTTAGTTTAAATCAATTTCGTATATCTTATTCGCAAATTTATTTCGTCTAAGCCCGATTATTAGAGGTAAATAAATCAAATAGGATGGATTATACACTAAATTTAAAGGGGGCCAAAAGGACTGCGTTCGTGGTGATCACACGTGCGAGATCCGAAGTCTCTTTACACTGGACAGAGCCGTCCACACGTCCGCAGACCCAGCTCCATACCGCTAGGGTTACAGCACAAAAGCAACTGGTGCTAGCTGGAAGGAATCTTTAAAATGCGTACAGGTGTCAGGTCTTATAATGTTACTGAAAAATCGAGTTGAAATTGGAGAGCGTAAATGGAATCAGTGTAAAAATGACATCAATTCAGATATAATTTTACAAGTGATTATTTAAAGTAATAATTTAATAATTAATTGTTATCCTTTGAACACCCTAAAATTTTATTTGGAGTCGCGTAAACCATCATAAGAACTGGACCTTCTTCTCTAAGAACTAACAAATTTAGAAATTCCTGTATCTAACACAATTTTCTTATGGTAGCTGTATACTCTATTTCTCTTTGATGGTTTTTTTCTGTTTTTGATAACTTTCTAATTTATTTATTATTAATCTTGTGTTATAAAAACCGATTGTCTAAAAATATATTTTAAAATATATCGCATATTTACTTGTTACCACATCAGATTTAGGATGCGAAATAAGCCGATATATCTATAAGGGCGAATTAATAGATATTAATATCATTTTTGTACAGATTTTTATTAATTCCATTAAGGAGAAATTATAAAATATAAGATAATTTGATTATTAATAAACATAAAAACTTAACATATAAAACATTTTGCTGTACAACTAAATGTAACAACTTATTATTATAATAATTTTTAATTTTTTTGATTCACAAATACAAGTCTAAATATTACTTTAAAAATAACAAATTAAAAGTATTACTTATTAAATGAGTTAAAAGAATAGTAGATAGAAAATGGGGGTTCTGCCCCACGGAGTCACGGGAGCCCTACGTCACCCGTGACGTAGGTGATAACGTTATCTTATCTACGATAACGTTATCTATGTCGAGTGGAGTGGAGTAGTAGGAGTCCTGTCGTAACCTTTTACGAGGGTGAAACCGAAACTAGAAGTTTCTGTAGGAAGGAATGGCAACGGTTCATTTTTTCGAAAGTTTGTAGGAACGGTATGGCAACGACTTGAAATGTGGATACGAAATTTTAGTGCTGCCACCTGTTGTTGAAATGAGTTAATTTGGAATTTTGTAGTGCTGCCATCTGTTGAGGGATGTACGATCTTTGTAAAATATATGTGTACCGGGAATCGAACGTGGAACTCCACGGTGGGAAGCCAGTGACTTATCCACTGGGCCACAAAGATTTGTCAGAGGGAGAGTTAAAATGCAAGCCATGAATTTTCGAAACACGAATACCGCTTTCTTTCACTTTTAAATAAAATATTTAATTCAATTTCTTTTACAGACACGATAATGCTACCTTTTGTAGTAAATTTATATTTCTTTTTCTAACAAAATATTTCACCGACATACCAGGATGTACTCATATCAATAAAATATGTAAATGACGAATTTTCGAGACTATAACATTTGTGGATGTTGAAAAGAATAGTTTAAACTTAGAACTTTTAATTAAGTTTTTAGTTTAGAAAATTTTATTTATTACAGAACTTTCAAAATCCTCTATTACAAATTTTTATGCGAAAAGTTTTTAATTTTTTTTTTCTTAAATTTAGAATTGTTATATATTTTATTTTGTTACAGAAATTGATATTTTTATTTTTCAAAACTTTTCTTAAGTTGCGAATTTCTTTAAAACACAAATACTTATTAACTAATTTTCTTCTAATATTAGAAAATAAATTTTCCCATTCTAAGTACATTTCATTGTATTTTCAGACTTTGTAAAGTCGATAGAATTTTAACTCAGTTTTTAGCTTAGAACATTTTATTTATTACAGAATTTTCAAAATCCTCTGTTACAAATTTTTGTGCGAAAAGTTTTTAAAAATTTTTTTTTCTTAAATTTAGAATTGTTATATATTTTATTTTGTTACAGAGATTAATATTTTTATTTTTCAAAACTTTTTTTTTTAGTTGCAAATTTCTTTAAAACTCAAATACTTATTTATTGACTTTCTGCTAATATTAGAAAATAAATTTTCCCTCTCGAAGTACATTTCATTGTATTTTCAGACTTTGTAAAGTCGATAGAACTTTTAACTCAGTTTTTAGCTTAGAAAATTTTATTTATTACAGAACTTTCAAAATCCTCTGTTACAAATTTTTGTGCGAAAAGTTTTTAAATTTTTTTTTCTTAAATTTAGAATTGTTATATATTTTATTTTGTTACAGAAATTGGTATTTTTATTTTTCAAAACTTTTTTTTTTTTTAAGTTGCAACTTTCTTTAAAACTCAAATACTTATTTATTAACTTTCTGCTAATATTAGAAAATAATTTTTCACATTCTAAGTACATTTTATCGTATTTTCAGACTTTGTAAAGTCAATGTTTTAAGTAATATATTACTGTCGAAATAGATCATATTGTAAACTTAGAATACTTTTGCAGGGATTTGAAAAGATTTTCTGTGTTTTTTTATACATACATAGTATATATGCTACATTTAAATAAATGATATTCACATAGAACTATTAGCTGGAATATGATCCAATTTACCTACTTCACGAAAATACATCTATAATTTAAGTATAGACAATACATTTTTCACTTTATTTATTTTTTAATATCGGAAGAAAATGTTAATTGTTATATAGATTATAAAGTATTAGCATTCTAATTTTCAAAAGACTTAAATTTTTTTTTTTATTATTAATATTACATGTATTTACACTATATCCTAAAGTAAGACATTTCTAATCCAAGAACTTTTATTTATGAAAACAAAAATCTAAATGCTAATCTCCGATGTGATAACACCTGAGTAACGAACGTCTTATATCTAAGGGCTCTTTTAGTAAACTATTCCAGTATCCAAAAAACTGTGTAACATTTTGATCATGTTATAGGTTAAAATTTTGATACATGATATGAATAGAAGAAATTCAATCAGTTAGCACATTCAATTGAAGTATACTATAAAGTAATATATACCTTCCATTGTATGCGAATTTGGAAATATAAGTAAAATCGAGAGAATAATCGCGAGATAAAAAAAAAAATTCACAAGTATATTAACTTGTAGAATGCCACTCAACACTCAAGTTGAAAGTAAATTTTCTTAATATAAGTAACAATTATAGTTATAGGTATATGCTGTGACAAATAATTTTCAAGAAACCTCAAAAATGTCGTAAAACAACCATCGAACTTACTAATTCAGGAGAAAACAATTATAATGTTATAGTACAAATTACTAAAAATTATATTTTAGACTATATACTTTAGCTAATACAAAGGAATATATATTTTCATATGTTCAGATAACGCATAGGTATTAAAAATTAACTACATACATGAATATATATAATTATATAGGAAGATATATTTTAATATTGAATCTTGTCTTTGAACATTTTTTTTTTCCATTGGTATTGCAATAAAATGGTATTTCAAATAACCTGAATTATTTTTAATACTTTTTAAGCCTCTTATTAAAGAATTCGTTTTTCATCCTTTTTTTTTTCCCCAAAAATATAGAAAATATCCTAACATACTAGTTTTACACATTCTTTCGCACTATGCAACAGAAATCCATGCATGTAAATCTTATAAAAATATAAATGAGAGGATGTTTAAAATTATTTTTATTTTTAAAAAATGTTTCTCAAAATTGTCAAAATTTACTTTACAGATATATAAATAGTGAATAATTTTACCCTCTATGTGCACAAGTCAATTTCAAACGATCCAGAATTTCTATGTCGAAAGTGATATTCAAAGTCGCAAACTCCGGTACTGAAAAGCAGCGCCCTACCATTCTCTCATTGTTAGGTGAAATAAATTATATTAATGTTGTAAAATCCATAAGAATAACGAAAATTCCACTGAGAAATATGGAACATACTATGTTAAATTCATGGAAAAGTGGAAGCTTATAAGGTTGTAATAGCTTCTGAGATGTTATTGTTGCAAATATGTTTTGTTAGCTGTGAAACGTACACACTATTTCCGATATAAATAAGATATAAAATTTTATGTCTCTTAAAAATTTATTAAATTTAAACTGTGAATTTGTAAATGATTTATAGAAAAAAAAATCTTTAAATATTTTAATAATGGATATTCTTACAGTTTAAAATATGAAATGATATTTATATTACACAGTTGCTAAATGAAGAAAATGTTTTTTCACTCTTGTACACATAAATAGTTAAATATAAAATGCAATATAAAAAAGTTAAAGAATTAAAACTTTATTTTCACGAATTTATTTAAGAGGCATATTAATTTTTTAAGGGTGTATTAATTTTATAATTTTTAAAGTTTTGAATAAGATAATGGTATTACCATAAATTTATTCTTTTATGAAATTGAATTTAGACAGTAAATTGAAAGAATTCAACAGATAATTTAAACTTAAGGTTTAAGACGACAATATAAACTAGACTAAACTTGTGAGAATTAGAATATGTTAGTAAAATAAATTAAGATTTCTTACATATACAGTATATTTAGAGGAAAACATGAATTCTAAACTTCATAACAATAATCTCAGTTGTGAATATACTCTTATATTAAGAAGCATTACGTTTAAGATATGTTATAAAATAATACATTTAACAAACAGCACTAAATTTCCTTCAATGAGTATTTTAGAATAAGGAACATCTGTATTATGGACAGTTTTCCACAACTTTCAGTATTAAGATAGCACTAAATTTGTAAGATTTGGGCAATGCTTTAGAGTAAGTCATTTCTTACAAAATGAATTTAACCTATGACAAAGAATTTAAATGTTAAACTCTATAGAGGTAGCCCTAGAATATCATGCGATTATGATCGCGTGATAATGATATTAGCACATTTGTTAGCAGACAAAATAATTAGGTAAGCACGATTATCTACAGTAATTAAATTTGAAGTAATCGAAGTTAAATTTATACAACTACATAAACATTGCATTTCGTGAGATAAATATTTGTTAAAGTAACAGAACCTACTAAATTCTTTTTCCCATGTAGTTATTCCCTTTTTCTTTCACTTGTTTAATATATCACTTACTAATATTATTTTCTTTAACTTCCATGAAATAACCTAACATGTGATAAGTTAAATAAATAAATAAATAAATAAAATGAGTTAAAATTAAATCTGTAAAAATACAGATGAATTACAAAAATCACACATGCACAAATATAGAGAAAGAAATCAACATAATATTTTCGAATAAGGAACATTTGTATTACGGAATTTCATATGAAAAATGTAAAATGGGAACCTTACTAAATAAAATATATATATATATATTTTTTTTTCATAATGTATTCTGTTTCTATATATTACATGCATACTTAAATAATTTTTTAAACTTCCATGAAATAACCTAACATGTGATGAGTTAAAAAAAAATAAATAAAATGAGTTAAAATTAAATTTATAAAAATAAAGATAGATTTTACAAATCCTAAATGATGAATTTTGGAACTAATACAGATATAAGAGGAATGTGACCACTTTCTATGCTTTTATCAGTACTGGTCAGAATGGACTAATAACCCTTATCAGTCACATGAGAAAGAGTAGTACCTGTCGCGTTTCTTCGGAACTGAAACTAAGAGGAACGTGACCACTTTTATCATTACTATCTGGGGAGACATATAGGTAATCTCTGATGTTTCATATGTCTACATGACGATGCAGAATTTGTAAACATGTTGAGTTGTTTCAACCCTTGATGTTGTAAGTTGAGATGTTTATTTTATTGTTTCTTACCTGTTGTGACTAAAAATTATCTACTACAACTTCGACTTACTGGATCCTTTTATAAGCAGAAGTCGAAGAGGTTCATTCGTAAATTCGTACTTTGAATTTTGCTACGGCTTCTAGTACTAATTTACTACTATTTTTTACTAACTGGGACTATGAATACTGCTGCAGGTTCTTCCACCAATGAAACTAATGTAAGTATTATTTTAAAATCTTTTCCTCTTAACAGATTTATTTTAAACTGATTACAGTAGAAATGTATTTTAGATACTTTAAGTGTGAATGTGCTTTGGAAATATATTTACTTTAAATTAAGTGTGAATGTACTTTGGAAATATATTTACTTTAAATAAGTATAAGAATTAATGACATATTATTATTAATGGTATTTTTTTCCAAACATTTTAGAAAAATATATTTTACAAGTCGTTTTCTTTATTCTTTCAGTTCATTGATTTTGGCATTCCCCAAAGGGAATTTTCTACCCTCTCCGATGAAATGCAGGCCCAACCTTTAGTGCAGCCAGCTCCTGGTCCTTCTGGAAAAAGAAAAAGGGAAAATTTTGAAAGTTTACCTCCCGCCAAGCAAGCAGCAGTAGAGGATGTATTTAACGATCCTTCGATGGATGTCTTTTTCGTGAATATGATGGACTCAACTACTAGTAATCTTCTCCCTGCTAACAAAGTGTCTATGGGGTATACTTCTACAAGTGGAAATACTTCCGAAAATGAGAGTGTTTTATAAGAGACATATAGGCAATAATGTGTGTGTGACGCTTGAACTATTTAGAAATAAGCTTTCTGTACACATAAGAAAATTTTATGAAAATCGAGAAGATGTAATGTTGCCTACTAAAACAGGTGTTGTGATGGACATGAAAACGTGGTATGATTTTTTTTTCCAAATTATCTAATTTTAATTTCATTTATACTAAATCATCTTTCATAGCCAGCAATAATATATTAGCATTAAATTATAAAGATTTCATGTACGTACAATCCATAAATCGACAACATTCAATTCAATTAAATATTACCCAAGTTAATAATTTAAAAGATTGTGTACATGATTTAAATGCTATGGCTGTGGAATATATATTTCTCAAAAGGTTTCCCTATTTTGTGCAATGTGAACGAAAACTTCTACCAATTTTATCTCTAGAAGAAGAAGATCTCTTGCTTACAAAATTAATAATTTGTATTGAAAATGCATTAAGGGAAATCTTTCGAGATGTATTTAAATGCAATGGGTGTATCATCGATCACCCTATTCAAAGACAACATCCATGTTTTACTACAACATGCTTGGAAAAATTTCAGATGTTGGGTAATGAAATATTTTTATTATTAGATATTAAAGCAATAGCGTCTAAATTTGTTGAAAGTGTGGGTTTTATAAGTGAAAATTTTTTGAAACATTTAAGTGTGAGATCTGTTGAGGAAATTATTTTTAAAACTATGTAAAAATGTATAAGGTATATAAAATAAATTATGTTGATTTCTTTCTCTATATTTGTGCATGTGTGATTTTTGTAATTCATCTGTATTTTTACAGATTTAATTTTAACTCATTTTATTTATTTATTTATTTTTTTTTTAACTTATCACATGTTAGGTTATTTCATGGAAGTTAAAGAAAATAATATTAGTAAGTGATATATTAAACAAGTGAAAGAAAAAGGGAATAACTACATGGGAAAAAGAATTTAGTAGGTTCTGTTACTTTAACAAATATTTATCTCACGAAATGCAATGTTTATGTAGTTGTATAAATTTAACTTCGATTACTTCAAATTTAATTACTGTAGATAATCGTGCTTACCTAATTATTTTGTCTCCTAACAAATGTGCTAATATCATTATCACGCGATCATAATCGCATGATATTCTAGGGCTACCTCTATAGAGTTTAACATTTAAATTCTTTGTCATAGGTTAAATTCATTTTGTAAGAAATGACTTACTCTAAAGCATTGCCCAAATCTTACAAATTTAGTGCTATCTTAATACTGAAAGTTGTGGAAAACTGTCCATAATACAGATGTTCCTTATTCTAAAATACTCATTGAAGGAAATTTAGTGCTGTTTGTTAAATGTATTATTTTATAACATATCTTAAACGTAATGCTTCTTAATATAAGAGTATATTCACAACTGAGATTATTGTTATGAAGTTTAGAATTCATGTTTTCCTCTAAATATACTGTATATGTAAGAAATCTTAATTTATTTTACTAACATATTCTAATTCTCACAAGTTTAGTCTAGTTTATATTGTCGTCTTAAACCTTAAGTTTAAATTATCTGTTGAATTCTTTCAATTTACTGTCTAAATTCAATTTCATAAAAGAATAAATTTATGGTAATACCATTATCTTATTCAAAACTTTAAAAATTATAAAATTAATACACCCTTAAAAAATTAATATGCCTCTTAAATAAATTCGTGAAAATAAAGTTTTAATTCATTAACTTTTTTATATTGCATTTTATATTTAACTATTTATGTGTACAAGAGTGAAAAAACATTTTCTTCATTTAGCAACTGTGTAATATAAATATCATTTCATATTTTAAACTGTAAGAATATCCATTATTAAAATATTTAAAGATTTTTTTTTCTATAAATCATTTACAAATTCACAGTTTAAATTTAATAAATTTTTAAGAGACATAAAATTTTATATCTTATTTATATCGGAAATAGTGTGTACGTTTCACAGCTAACAAAACATATTTGCAACAATAACATCTCAGAAGCTATTACAACCTTATAAGCTTCCTCTTTTCCATGAATTTAACATAGTATGTTCCATATTTCTCAGTGGAATTTTCGTTATTCTTATGGATTTTACAACATTAATATAATTTATTTCACCTAACAATGAGAGAATGGTAGGGCGCTGCTTTTCAGTACCGGAGTTTGCGATTTTGAATATCACTTTCGACATAGAAATTCTGGATCGTTTGAAATTGACTTGTGCACATAGAGGGTAAAATTATTCACTATTTATATATCTGTAAAGTAAATTTTGACAATTTTGAGAAACATTTTTTAAAAATAAAAATAATTTTAAACATCCTCTCATTTATATTTTTATAAGATTTACATGCATGGATTTCTGTTGCATAGTGCGAAAGAATGTGTAAAACTAGTATGTTAGGATATTTTCTATGTTTTTTGGGGAAAAAAAAAGGATGAAAAACGAATTCTTTAATAAGAGGCTTAAAAAGTATTAAAAATAATTCAGGTTATTTGAAATACCATTTTATTGCAATACCAATGGAAAAAAAAATGTTCAAAGACAAGATTCAATATTAAAATATATCTTCCTATATAATTATATATATTCATGTATGTAGTTAATTTTTAATACCTATGCGTTATCTGAACATATGAAAATATATATTCCTTTGTATTAGCAAAAGTATATAGTCTAAAATATAATTTTTAGTAATTTGTACTATAACATTATAATTGTTTTCTCCTGAATTAGTAAGTTCGATGGTTGTTTTACGACATTTTTGAGGTTTCTTGAAAATTATTTGTCACAGCATATACCTATAACTATAATTGTTACTTATATTAAGAAAATTTACTTTCAACTTGAGTGTTGAGTGGCATTCTACAAGTTAATATACTTGTGAATTTTTTTTTTTTATCTCGCGATTATTCTCTCGATTTTACTTATATTTCCAAATTCGCATACAATGGAAGGTATATATTACTTTATAGTATATTTCAATTGAATGTGCTAACTGATTGAATTTCTTCTATTCATATCATGTATCAAAATTTTAACCTATAACATGATCAAAATGTTACACAGTTTTTTGGATACTGGAATAGTTTACTAAAAGAGCCCTTAGATATAAGACGTTCGTTACTCAGGTGTTATCACATCGGAGATTAGCATTTAGATTTTTGTTTTCATAAATAAAAGTTCTTGGATTAGAAATGTCTTACTTTAGGATATAGTGTAAATACATGTAATATTAATAATAATAAAAAAAATTTAAGTCTTTTGAAAATTAGAATGCTAATACTTTATAATCTATATAACAATTAACATTTTCTTCCGATATTAAAAAATAAATAAAGTGAAAAATGTATTGTCTATACTTAAATTATAGATGTATTTTCGTGAAGTAGGTAAATTGGATCATATTCCAGCTAATAGTTCTATGTGAATATCATTTATTTAAATGTAGCATATATACTATGTATGTATAAAAAAACACAGAAAATCTTTTCAAATCCCTGCAAAAGTATTCTAAGTTTACAATATGATCTATTTCGACAGGAATATATTACTTAAAACATTGACTTTACAAAGTCTGAAAATACGATAAAATGTACTTAGAATGTGAAAAATTATTTTCTAATATTAGCAGAAAGTTAATAAATAAGTATTTGAGTTTTAAAGAAAGTTGCAACTTAAAAAAAAAAGTTTTGAAAAATAAAAATACCAATTTCTGTAACAAAATAAAATATATAACAATTCTAAATTTAAGAAAAAAAAATTTAAAAACTTTTCGCACAAAAATTTGTAACAGAGGATTTTGAAAGTTCTGTAATAAATAAAATTTTCTAAGCTAAAAACTGAGTTAAAAATTCTATCGACTTTACAAAGTCTGAAAATATAATGAAATGTACTTCGACAGGGAAAATTTATTTTCTAATATTAGCAGAAAGTCAATAAATAAGTATTTGAGTTTTAAAGAAATTTGCAACTAAAAAAAAAGTTTTGAAAAATAAAAATATTAATCTCTGTAACAAAATAAAATATATAACAATTCTAAATTTAAGAAAAAAAAATTTTTAAAAACTTTTCGCACAAAAATTTGTAACAGAGGATTTTGAAAGTTCTGTAATAAATAAAATGTTCTAAGCTAAAAACTGAGTTAAAATTCTATCGACTTTACAAAGTCTGAAAATACAATGAAATGTACTTAGAATGGGAAAATTTATTTTCTAATATTAGAAGAAAATTAGTTAATAAGTATTTGTGTTTTAAAGAAATTCGCAACTTAAGAAAAGTTTTGAAAAATAAAAATATCAATTTCTGTAACAAAATAAAATATATAACAATTCTAAATTTAAGAAAAAAAAATTTAAAAACTTTTCGCATAAAAATTTGTAATAGAGGATTTTGAAAGTTCTGTAATAAATAAAATTTTCTAAACTAAAAACTTAATTAAAAGTTCTAAGTTTAAACTATTCTTTTCAACATCCACAAATGTTATAGACTCGAAAATTCGTCATTTACATATTTTATTGATATGAGTACATCCTGGTATGTCGGTGAAATATTTTGTTAGAAAATAAATATAAATTTACTACAAAAGGTAGCATTATCGTGTCTGTAAAAGAAATTGAATTAAATATTTTATTTAAAAGTGAAAGAAAGCGGTATTCGTGTATCGAAAATTCATGGCTTGCATTTTAACTCTCCCTCTGTTAAATATTTGTGGCCCAGTGGATAAGTCGCTGGCTTCCCACGGTGGAGTTCCACGTTCGATTCCCGGTACCTATATATTTTACAAAGATCGTACATCCCTCAACAGATGGCATCACTACAAAATTCCAAATTAACTCATTTCAACAACAGGTGGCAGCACTAAAATTTCGTATCCACATTTCAAGTCGTTGGAATACCGTTCCTACAAACTTTCGAAAAAATGAACAGTTGCCATTCCTTCCTACAGAAACTTCTAGTTTCGGTTTCACCCTCGTAAAAGGTTACGACAGGACTCCTACTACTCCACTCCACTCGACATAGATAACGTTATCGTATATAAGATAACGTTATCACCTACGTCACCCGTGACGTAGGGTTCCCGTGGCTCCGTGGGGCAGAACCCCCATTTTCTATCTACTAAGAATATATAAAAGAAATAAATTAAAAGATGGAATTTTAAAAAACAATTGAGAAATTTAGGATTTTTAAGAATTTTCTAGAAAAAATTCCAACAAATAGTAAATAAATGATTCGTAAATTGTTATCCTTTGAACACCCTAAGCTTTTATTTGGATTCGCGTAAACCATCATAACAACTGGACCTTCTTCTCTAACAACTAGCACCTTTAGAAATTCCTGTATCTAAACACATCACAATTTTCTTATGGAAGCTGTATACTCTATTTCTCTTTGATGCTTTTAGTTTTTGTTAACTTACTAATTTATTTATTATTAATCTTGTGTTAAATATACCGATTGTCTAAAAATAAATTTTAAAATATATCGCAGATTTTCTATTTACCACATTAGAGTTAGGATGCGAAATAATCCGATATATCTATAAGGGCGATTTAAAAGATATTAATAAAATTTTTGTACAGTTTTTTATTAATTGCATGAGAGAGAAATAATAAAATATAAGATAATTTGTTTATTAATAAACATAAAAACTTCCCATATAAAACATTTTAGTGTACACGTAAATGTAACAACTTATTATTATAATAATAATTTTTAAATTTTTAGATTAACAAATACAAGTCTAAATATTACTTTATATAAAAATAACAAATTAAAAGTATAAATTTATTAAATGAGTTACATTATAAAAGAAATAAATTAAAAGCTGGAATTTTAAAAAACAATTGAGAAATTTAGGATTTTTAAGACTTTTACTGGAAAAAAATCCAACAAATAGTGAATAGAAAATGATTCGTAAAGAAATAGTAAACTTTATTGATATATATATTATTATATATATTTTAATAATTTATATATATATTATTATATATATATTTTATATATATTATTTATATATATATTTTTAATATTAGTTACATTGCGATCTGCATTTAAATTAGGATTCCACACTAGTCGATATACTTATAAAGCTTAATCTTTGCGAAGTAATTAAATATTTTTGTAAAGAATTCAAAACATAACTGCACTTTATAGAAATTATACAAAAAATTCTTTTTAAACATACATACACACACACACACACACACACACACACACACACACACACATATATATATATATATATATATATATATATATATATATATATATGTATGCCCGCGTGTTTGTAAAAGTGTTTGTATGAGTGTAATATTTATATATAATATATATCTGAGTTCTGAAATTGATTAAGATTGCAATACTTTTATTTTAGTTTGTACAGAAAAATAGAAAATAAATGTGAATGAGAGTAAAAATTAATTTGCTATACTGTTCGCCGCCTGATAATTGCAATAATAAATGATAAATAAATTAATAAATTATAATTCTGACGAAATTGTGTTTTATTAAATGCATTAATAAAAAAAAATTTAACATTTAAACATTAAACATTTTAAAATGTCTTAGCGCCACATTTATTTCCGGCGTCTCATAATTTGTTAAAAGTAGTTGAAATGTAACATTTCCATTGATTATTTCTGTTATATACGTATTTTTTGGTATAACCCTGAATGAAAGTTGGTTAGGGACCTCAGCATTAGTATCGCCCTCTAATAGCAATTTTCCGAACAAATTGTGTTAATATCAGTGTTAAAGGGCACGTATAATCTACACAAGCTTCTTTTATAAAGCACACTGTGAAAATTAAATTGATGTGTAGTTATATTGCAAGTCTATAACGCGATGATTTGAAGTGTTAAGTTATAGAGAGTTTAAAATAAATTTCATTTTTAAGAATAATAATTTGTAATTCTTTCTTTGTGTAGAGTGACAAGATTCTGCCAGACATAATCCATTTTAACAATAAAAATTGGTTTTAAATTTTGTTACATATATAAAATTTAATAGATTCATTTCATTTTCTTCCTCTCTCATTCTCTCTCTCACTCCCTCTCTCTCTCCCTATATATATATATATATATATATATATATATATATATATATATATATATATATATATATATATATATATATATATATATATATATATATATATATATATATATATATATATATATATATATATATATATATATATATATATATATACATATATATATATATATATATATATATATATATATATATATATATATATATATATATATATATATATATATATATATACAGATTTAATGACACCCAATTGAAATCTCTTAAATTATGCGATCACTTACGGTATTTGTGACGCTGCCACCTGTATCGTCTATCACATCCCCACGAGTTCAAGACTATAACATCTATAAAATTTCGAATTTCAAATACTACTGTATTTTCTACTCTAAACTGAAAGCAATCCTGCATATTTCAATACATTTGTTCATTTATCAGATGAAAATAAAGTTTTAGTGAATTAAAATATTTGTGTCATCTATCACGTTCCTACATAACTGAAGCTTTAAAAAAATGTGTTTTATCAGGAGAAAAAATTCTCAGATTGGGCTTACGATACATTACAATCTATTTAAATTAGCTTAATGGAACTTCTTTTTGATATAAATGCATACATAGTCCAACTTATATAATAATTTAATTAATTATGGTCAGTACATTTTAAATTTTGAATTTTTAAGTATTAAGATAAGGTTTTCATATATTTTAATTTTAAAATTTTATATATAAAAATATCTTATGCACGGAATTTAAAGGTTCCATTTTGTTAAAACGTAGTGCTATTATATTTGTAAATAAATTTGTATTGTTAATTTAAATTAATTTCGTATATCTTATTCGAAAATTTTTTCGTCTAAGCCAGATTATTAGAGGTAAATAAATCAAAAAGGATAGATTATACAATAAATTTAAAGGGGGCCAAAAGGACTGCGTTCATGGTGATCACACGTGCGAGATCCCAAGTCTCTTTACACTGGACAGAACCGTCCACACGTCCGCAGACCCAGCTCCCTACCGCTAGGGTTACAGCACCACGCCATTGGTGCCAGCTGGAAGGATTCTTTAAAACGGGTACAGTATCATGTTTTATAATGTTACTTTCTCCAAAATAGAGTTGAAATTGGAGAACGCAAATGGAATCAGTGTAAAAATGGCATAATATCAATTCAGATATAATTTTACAACAGATTATTTAAAGTAATAATTTAATATTAATTGTTATCCTTTGAACAACCTAAATTTTTATTTGGAGTCGCGTAAACCATCATAAGAACTGGATCTTCTTCTCTAAGAACTCACACCTTTAGAAATTACTGTATCTAAAAACATAATTTTTTATGGTAGCTTATACTATATTTCTATTACCTGCGTTTTTTGTTTTTGTTAACTTTCTAATTTATATTATTAATCTTGTGTTATAAAAACCGATTGTTTAAAAATATATTTCAAAATATATCCATATTTACTTGGTACCAAATTAGAGTTTGGATGCGAAATAAGCCGATATATCTATAAGGGCGAATTAATAGATATTAATATAAATTTTGTACAGTTTTTTATGAATTGCTTTAGAGAGAAATAATAAAATATAAGATAATTTGTTTATTAATAAACATAAAGACTTCCCATATAAAACATTTTGGTGTACACATAAATGTAACAACTTATTATAATAATAATTTTTAAATTTTTTTATTAACAAATACAAGTCTAAATATTACTTTAAATAAAAAAACAAATTAAAAGTATTATTTATTAAATGAGTTACGTTATAAAAGAAGTAAATTAAAAGCTGGAATTTTTAAAAAAAAGTTGAGAAATTTAGGATTTTTAAGATTTTTACTGGAGAAATCCAACAAATATTTAATAAAAAAAATGATTCGTAAAGAAATAGTAAATTTTTTTAATTCTTATTTACACTGCGGCCTGCATGTAAATTAGGAGTCCACATTATTTGATATTCTTATAAAGCTTAATTTTTGCGAAGTAACTAATATTTTTGCAAAGAAATCAAAACATAACTGCACTTTATTGAAATTATACAAAAAATACTTTTTAAACACACACACACACACACACACACACACACATATATATATATATATATATATATATATATATATATATATATATATATATATATATATATATATATATATATATATATATATATATATATATATATATATATATATAAATAAATATATATATATATATATATATAAATCTATATATATATATATATATATATATGTATGTGTGTGTGCGTGTATACGTATGGACGCGTGTGTGTAAAAGTGTTTGTATGTGTATAATAATAAATATAAATAATACATATCTGAGTTCTGAAATTGATTGTGATTGGCAATACTTTTATTTTATTTTGTACAGAAAAATAGAAAATAAATGTGAATAAGGGTAAAAATTAATTTGCTATACTCTTCGCCGCCTGATAATTGCAATAATAAATGATAAAGAAAGTAATAAATTATAATTTTAATGAATTTTTTTTTATTAAATGCATTAATAAAAAAAACATTTAACATTTAAAAACATTTTAAAATGTCTTAGCGACACGTTTATTTTCTGGCGACTCATAACTTTTTAAAAGTAGTTTGAACGTAACATTTCCATTGATTATTTTTGTAATATACGTATTTTTTGACATAACCTGAATGAAAGTTGGATAGGGACCTCAGCATTAGTATCGCCCTCTAATAGCAATTTTCCGAACAAATTGTGTTAATATCAGTATTAAAGGTTAGGTATAATCTACACAAGCCTCTTTTAGAGCACACTGTAAAAATTACATTGATGTGTAGTTATATTGCAAGCCTAGAACACGATGGTTTGAAATGTTAAGTTATAGAGGGAGTTTAAAATAAATTTCATTTTTAAGAATAATAATTTGTAATTCTTTCTTTGTGTAGAGTGACAAGATTCTGCCAGACATAATCAATTTTAACAATAAAAAATTGGTTTTAAATTTCGTTACATATTTAAAATTTAATAGATTCATTTCATTTTCTCCCTCTCTCATTCTATCTCTCTCTCCCTCTCTCTCTCTCTCTCTCTCTCTATATATATATATATATATATATATATATATATATATATATATATATATATATATATATATATATATATATATATATATATATATATATATATATATATATATATATATATATATATATATATATATATATATATATATATATATATATATATATATATATATATATATATATAAAGATTTAATGACACCCAATTGAAATCTCTTAAAATATGCGATCACGTACGGTATTTGTGACGCTGCCACCTCTATCGTCTATCACATCCCCACGAGTTCAAGACTATAACATCTATAAAATTTTGAATTTCAAATACTACTGTATTTTCTACTCTAAACATGAAAGCAATCCTGCATATTTCAATACATTTTTTCATTCATCAGATGAAAATAAAGTTATAGCGAATTAAAATATTTGTGTCATCTATCACGTTCCTACATAACTGAAGCTTTAAAAAAATGTCTTTATCAGGAGAAAAATTTTCAGATTGGGCTTACGATACATTACAATCTATTTAAATTAGCTTAATGGAACTTCTTTTGCTGATATAAATGTATACATAGTCCAAATTTTATAATAATTTAATTAATTATGGTCAGTACATTTTAAATTTTGAATTTTTAAGTATTAAGATAAGGTTTTCATATATTTTAATTTTAAAATTTATATATAAAAATATCTTATGCATGGAATTTAAAGGATCCATACTGTAAAAACGTAGTGCTATTATATTTGTAAATAAATTTGTATTGTTAATTTAAATTAATTTCGTATATCTTATTCGAAAATTTTTTTTCGTCTAAGCCAGATTATTAGAGGTAAAAAAATCAAAAAGGATAGATTATACAATAAATTTAAAGGGGGCCAAAAGGACTGCGTTCATGGTGATCACAACGTGCGAGATCCAAGTCTCTTTACACTGGACAGAACCGTCCACACGTCCGCAGACCCAGCTCCCTACCGCTAGGGTTACAGCACCACGCCACTGGTGCCAGCTGGAAGGTTCTTTAAAATGGGTACAAGTGTCATGCCTTATAATTTTACTTTCTCCAAAATAGAGTTGAAATTGGAGAACGCAAATGGAATCAGTGTAAAAATGGCATAATATCAATTCAGATATAATTTTACAACAGATTATTTAAAGTAATAATTTAATATTCAATTGTTATCCTTTAAACACCCTAAGTTTTTATTAGGAGTCGCGTAAACCATCATAAGAACTGGATCTTCTTCTCTAAGAACTAACACCTTTAGAAATTACTGTATCTAAAAACATAATTTTTTATGGTAGCTTGATACTCTATTTCTATTACCTGCGTTTTTTGTTTTTGTTAACTTTCTAATTTATTTATTATTAATCTTGTGTTATAAAACCGATTGTTTAAAAATATATTTCAAAATATATCCATATTTACTTGGTACCAAATTAGAGTTTGGATGCGAAATAAGCCGATATATCTATAAGGGCGAATTAATAGATATTAATATAAATTTTGTACAGTTTTTTATTAATTCCTTTAGAGAGAAATAATAAAATATAAGATAATTTGTTTATTAACAAACATAAAGACTTCCCATATAAAACATTTAGTGTACACATAAATGTAACAACTTATTATAATAATAATTTTTAAATTTTTTGATTAAAAAATACAAGTCTAAATATTATTTTAAATAAAAACAACAAATTAAAAGTATTAAATTTATTAAATGAGTTACGTTATAAAAGAAATAAATTAAAAGCTGGAATTTTAAAAAACAGTTGAGAAATTTAGGATTTTTAAGACTTTTACTGGAAAGAAATCCAACAAATATTAAATAAAAAAATGATTCGAAAAAAATAGTAAATTTTTTTAATTCTTATTTACACTGCGGCCTGCATTTAAATTATGAGTATACATTATTTGATATAATTATAAAGCTTAATTTTTGCGAAGTAATTAAATATTTTTGTAAAGAAATCAAAACATAATTGCACTTTATAGAAATTATACAAAAAATTCTTTTTAAACACACACACACACACACACACACACACACACACACACACACACACACACACATATATATATATATATATATATATATATATATATATATATATATATATATATATATATACATATATATATATATACGTATGCCCGCGTGTGTGTAAAAGTGTTTGTATGTGTATAATAATAAATATAAATAATAAATATCTGAGTTCTGAAATTGATTGAGATTGCAATACTTTTATTTTATTTTGTACAGAAAAATAGAAAATAAATGTGAATAAGAGTAAAAATTAATTTGCTATACTCTTCACCGAATGATAATTGCAATAATAAATGATAAAAGAAAGTAATAAATTATAATTTGATGAATTTTTTTTATTAAATGCATTAATAAAAAAACATTTAACATTTAAACATTAAACATTTTAAGATGTCTTAGCGACACCTTTATTTATGGCGACTCATAATTTTTTTTAAAAGTAGTTGAATGTAACATTTCCATTGATTATTTTTGTAATATACGTATTTTTTGACATAACCCTGAATGAAAGTTGGATAGGGACCTCAGCATTAGTATCGCCCTCTAATAGCAATTTTCCGAACAAATTGTGTTAATATCAGTATTAAAGGGTAGGTATAATCTACACAAGCCTCTTTTGTAGAGCACACTGTAAAAATTACATTGATGTGTAGTTATATTGCAAGCCTACAACACGATGATTTGAAATGTTAAGTTATAGAGGGTTTAAAATAAATTTCATTTTTAAGAATAATAATTTGTAATTCTTTCTCTGTCTTGGTTGTGTAGAGTGACAAGATTCTGCCAGACATAATCAATTTTAACAATAAAAATCAGTTGGAATTATTGTTACATATTTAAAATTTAATAGACTCATTTCATTCTCTTCCTCTCTCTATATACATACACATATACATATATATATATATATATATATATATATATATATATATATATATATATATATATATATATGTGTGTGTGTGTGTGTGTGTGTGTGTGTGTGTGTGTGTGTGTGTGTGTGTATGTATAAAGCTTTAATGACACCCAAATGAAATCTCTTAAAATATGTGATCACTGTATCGTCTAGCACATCACCACGAGTTCAAGACTATAACATCTATAAATTTTCGTATTTCAAATACTACTGTATTTTCTACTCTAAACTGAAATCAATCCTGCATATTTCAATACATTTTTTCCATTCATCAGATGAAAATAAAGTTATAGCGAATTAAAATATTTGTGTCATCTATCACGTTCCTACATAATTGAAGCTTCAAAACAATGTGTTTATCAGGAGAAAGAATTTTCACATTGGGCTTACGATACATTACAATCTATTTAAATTAGCGTAATGGAACTTCTTTTACTGATATAAATGCATACATAGTCCAACTTATACAATAAATTGATTAATTAAGGTCAGTATATTTTAAATTTTGAATATTTAAGTATTAAGAAAATGTTTTCATATTTTTTAATTTTAAAATGTTATTTATAAAAAAATTTTATGCATGGAATTTAAAGGATCCTTATTGTAAAAACGTAGTGCTATTATATTTGTAAATAAATTTGTATTGTTAATTTAAAGTAATTTCGTATATCTTCATTCGAAAATTTGTCGTCTAAGAGAGATTATTAGAGGTAAAAAAATCAAAAAGGATAGATTATACAATAAATTTAAAGGGGGCCAAAAGGACTGCGTTCATGGTGATCACAAGTGCGAAATCCGAAGTCTCTTTACACTGGACAGATCCGTCCACACGTCCGCAGACCCAGCTCCCTACCGCTAGGGTTTCAGCACCACGCCACTGGTGAAAGCTGGAAGAATTCTTTAAAATGGGTACAAGTGTCATGTCTTATAATTTTACTTTCTCCAAAATAGAGTTGAAATTGGAGAGCGCAAATGGAATCAGTGTAAAAGTGACTTATCAATTCAGATATCGTTTTACAAGTGATTATTTAAAGTAATAATTTAATAATTAATTGTTATCCTTTGAACACCCTAAGCTTTTATTTGGATTCGCGTAAACCATCATAACAACTGGACATTCTTCTCTAAGAACTAGCACCTTTAGAAATTCCTGTATCTAAACACATCACAATTTTCTTATGGAAGCTGTATACTCTATTTCTCTTTGATGCTTTTTTGTTTTTGTTAACTTTCTAATTTATTTATTATTAATCTTGTGTTAAAAATACCGATTGTCTAAAAATAAATTTTAAAATATATCGCAGATTTTCTATTTACCACATTAGAGTTTAGGATGCGAAATAATCCGATATATCTATAAGGGCGATTTAACAGATATTAATATAATTTTTGTACTGTTTTTTTATTAATTGCATGAGAGAGAAATAATAAAATATAAGATAATTTGTTTATTAATAATCATAAAAACTTCCCATATAAAACATTTTAGTGTACACGTAAATGTAACAATTTATTATAATAATAATAATTTTTAAATTTTTATATTAACAAATACAAGTCTAAACATTACTTTATATAAAAATAACAAATAAAAAGTATAAATTTATTAAATGAGTTACATTATAGAAGAAATAAATTAAAAACTGGAATTTTAAAAAATAATTGAGAAGTTTAGGATTTTTAAGACTTTTACTGGAAAAAAATCCAAGAAATAGTAAATAAAAAATGATTCGTAAAGAAATAGTAAACTTTTTTTTAATATTATTTACATTACGATCTGCATTTAAATTAGGATTCCACATTAGTCGATATACTTATAAAGCTTAATCTTTGCGAAGTAATTAAATATTTTTGTAAAGAATGCAAAACATAACTGCACTTTATAGAAATTATACAAAAAATTCTTTTTAAACATACCTACACACACTCACACACACACACACACACACACACACACACACACACATATATATATATATATATATATATATATGCCCGCGTGTTTGTAAAAGTGTTTGTATGAGTGTAATATTTATATATAATAAATAACTGAGTTCTGAAATTGATTGAGATTGCAATACTTTTATTTTAGTTTGTACAGAAAAATAGAAAATAAATGTGAATGAGAGTAAAAATTAATTTGCTATACTGTTCGCCGCCTGATAATTGCAATAATAAATGATAAATAAATTAATAAATTATAATTCTGACGAAATTGTTTTTTATTAAATGCATTAATAAAAAAAAATTTAACATTTAAACATTAAACATTTTAAAATGTCTTAGCGCCACATTTATTTTCCGGCGTCTCATAATTTGTTAAAAGTAGTTTGAAATGTAACATTTCCATTGATTATTTCTGTTATATACGTATTTTTTGACATAACCCTGAATGAAAGTTGGTTAGGGACCTCAGCATTAGTATCGCCCTCTAATAGCAATTTTCCGAACAAATTGTGTTAATATCAGTGTTAAAGGGCAAGTATAATCTACACAAACTTCTTTTATAAAGCTCACTGTGAAAATTAAATTGATGTGTAGTTATATTGCAAGCCTACAACGCGATGATTTGAAGTGTTAAGTTATAGAGAGTTTAAAATAAATTTCATTTTTAAGAATAATAATTTGTAATTCTTTCTTTGTGTAGAGTGACAAGATTCTGCCAGACATAATCAATTTTAACAATAAAAATTGGTTTTAAATTTCGTTACATATTTAAAATTTAATAGATTCATTTCATTTTCTCCCTCTCTCATTCTTTCTCTCTCTCTCCTCTCTCTCTCTCTCTCTATATATATATATATATATATATATATATATATATATATACTATATATATATATATATATATATATATATATATATATATATATATATATATATATATATATATATATATATATATATATATATATATATATATATATATATATATATATATATATATATATATATATATATAAAGATTTAATGACACCCAAATTGAAATCTCTTAAAATATGCGATCACGTACGGTATTTGTGACGCTGCCACCTCTATCGTCTATCACATCCCCACGAGTTCAAGACTATAACATCTATAAAATTTTGAATTTCAAATACTACTGTATTTTCTACTCTAACATGAAAGCAATCCTGCATATTTCAATACATTTTTTCATTCATCAGATGAAAATAAAGTTATAGCGAATTAAAATATTTGTGTCATCTATCACGTTCCTACATAACTGAAGCTTTAAAAAAATGTCTTTATCAGGAGACAAATTTTCAGATTGGGCTTACGATACATTACAATCTATTTAAATTAGCTTAATGGAACTTCTTTTGCTGATATAAATGTATACATAGTCCAAATTTTATAATAATTTAATTTAATTATGGTCAGTACATTTTAAATTTTGAATTTTTAAGTATTAAGATAAGGTTTTCATATATTTTAATTTTAAAATTTTATATATAAAAATATCTTATGCACGGAATTTAAAGGATTCATACTGTAAAAAACGTAGTGCTATTATATTTGTAAATAAATTTGTATTGTTAATTTAAATTAATTTCGTATATCTTATTCGAAAATTTTTTCGTCTAAGCCAGATTATTAGAGGTAAATAAATCAAAAAGGATAGATTATACAATAAATTTAAAGGGGGCCAAAAGGACTGCGTTCATGGTGATCACACGTGCGAGATCCCAAGTCTCTTTACACTGGACAGAACCGTCCACACGTCCGCAGACCCAGCTCCCTACCGCTAGGGTTACAGCACCACGCCACTGGTGCCAGCTGGAAGGTTTCTTTAAAATGGGTACAAGTGTCATGCCTTATAATGTTACTTTCTCCAAAATAGAGTTGAAATTGGAGAACGCAAATGGAATCAGTGTAAAAATGGCATAATATCAATTCAGATATAATTTTACAACAGATTATTTAAAGTAATAATTTAATATTCAATTGTTATCCTTTAAACACCCTAAGTTTTTATTAGGAGTCGCGTAAACCATCATAAGAACTGGATCTTCTTCTCTAAGAACTAACACCTTTAGAAATTACTGTATCTAAAAACATAATTTTTTATGGTAGCTTGATACTCTATTTCTATTACCTGCGTTTTTTGTTTTTGTTAACTTTCTAATTTATTTATTATTAATCTTGTGTTATAAGAACCGATTGTTTAAAAATATATTTCAAAATATATCCATATTTACTTGGTACCAAATTAGAGTTTGGATGCGAAATAAGCCGATATATCTATAAGGGCGAATTAATAGATATTAATATAAATTTTGTACAGTTTTTTATTAATTCCTTTAGAGAGAAATAATAAAATATAAGATAATTTGTTTATTAACAAACATAAAGACTTCCCATATAAAACATTTTGGTGTACACATAAATGTAACAACTTATTATAATAATAATTTTTAAATTTTTTGATTAAAAAATACAAGTCTAAATATTATTTTAAATAAAAACAACAAATTAAAAGTATTATTTATTAAATGAGTTACGTTATAAAAGAAATAAATTAAAAGCTGGAATTTTAAAAAACAGTTGAGAAATTTAGGATTTTTAAGACTTTTACTGGAAAGAAATCCAACAAATATTAAATAAAAAAATGATTCGTAAAAAAATAGTAAATTTTTTTAATTCTTATTTACACTGCGGCCTGCATTTAAATTATGAGTATACATTATTTGATATACTTATAAAGCTTAATTTTTGCGAAGTAATTAAATATTTTTGTAAAGAAATCAAAACATAATTGCACTTTATAGAAATTATACAAAAAATTCTTTTTAAACACACACACACACACACACACACACATATATATATATATATATATATATATATATATATATATATTTATATATATATATATATATATATATATATATATATATATATATATATATATATATATATGTGTGTTTGTGTGTGTGTGTGTGTGTGTGTGTGTGTGTTTGTGTGTACGTATGCCCGCGTGTGTGTAAAAGTGTTTGTATGTGTATAATAATAAATATAAATAATACATATCTGAGTTCTGAAATTGATTGAGATTGCAATACTTTTATTTTATTTTGTACAGAAAAATAGAAAATAAATGTGATATACTGTATATGTAAGAAATCTTAATTTATTTTACTAACATATTCTAATTCTCACAAGTTTTAGTCTAGTTTATATTGTCGTCTTAAACCTTAAGTTTAAATTATCTGTTGAATTCTTTTCAATTTACTGTCTAAATTCAATTTCATAAAAGAATAAATTTATGGTAATACCATTATCTTATTCAAAACTTTAAAAAATTATAAAATTAATACACCTTTAAAAAATTAATATGTCTCTTAAATAAATTCGTGAAAATAAAGTTTTAATTCTTTAACTTTTTTATATTGCATTTTCTAATTTCTAAAATTTTCTAAGCTAAAAAACTGAGTTAAAATTCTATCGACTTTACAAAGTCTGAAAATATAATGAAATGTACTTCGACAGGGAAAATTTATTTTCTAATATTAGCAGAAAGTCAATAAATAAGTATTTGAGTTTTAAAGAAATTTGCAACTAAAAAAAAAGTTTTGAAAAATAAAAATATTAATCTCTGTAACAAAATAAAATATATAACAATTCTAAATTTAAGAAAAAAAAATTTTTAAAAACTTTTCGCACAAAAATTTGTAACAGAGGATTTTGAAAGTTCTGTAATAAATAAAATGTTCTAAGCTAAAAACTGAGTTAAAATTCTATCGACTTTACAAAGTCTGAAAATACAATGAAATGTACTTAGAATGGGAAAATTTATTTTCTAATATTAGAAGAAAATTAGTTAATAAGTATTTGTGTTTTAAAGAAATTCGCAACTTAAGAAAAGTTTTGAAAAATAAAAATATCAATTTCTGTAACAAAATAAAATATATAACAATTCTAAATTTAAGAAAAAAAAATTTAAAAACTTTTCGCATAAAAATTTGTAATAGAGGATTTTGAAAGTTCTGTAATAAATAAAATTTTCTAAACTAAAAACTTAATTAAAAGTTCTAAGTTTAAACTATTCTTTTCAACATCCACAAATGTTATAGACTCGAAAATTCGTCATTTACATATTTTATTGATATGAGTACATCCTGGTATGTCGGTGAAATATTTTGTTAGAAAATAAATATAAATTTACTACAAAAGGTAGCATTATCGTGTCTGTAAAAGAAATTGAATTAAATATTTTATTTAAAAGTGAAAGAAAGCGGTATTCGTGTTTCGAAAATTCATGGCTTGCATTTTAACTCTCCCTCTGTTAAATATTTGTGGCCCAGTGGATAAGTCGCTGGCTTCCCACGGTGGAGTTCCACGTTCGATTCCCGGTACCTATATATTTTACAAAGATCGTACATCCCTCAACAGATGGCATCACTACAAAATTCCAAATTAACTCATTTCAACAACAGGTGGCAGCACTAAAATTTCGTATCCACATTTCAAGTCGTTGGAATACCGTTCCTACAAACTTTCGAAAAAATGAACAGTTGCCATTCCTTCCTACAGAAACTTCTAGTTTCGGTTTCACCCTCGTAAAAGGTTACGACAGGACTCCTACTACTCCACTCCACTCGACATAGATAACGTTATCGTAGATAAGATAACGTTATCACCTACGTCACCCGTGACGTAGGGTTCCCGTGGCTCCGTGGGGCAGAACCCCCATTTTCTATCTACTAAGAATATATAAAAGAAATAAATTAAAAGATGGAATTTTAAAAAACAATTGAGAAATTTAGGATTTTTAAGAATTTTCTAGAAAAAATTCCAACAAATAGTAAATAAATGATTCGTAAATTGTTATCCTTTGAACACCCTAAGCTTTTATTTGGATTCGCGTAAACCATCATAACAACTGGACCTTCTTCTCTAACAACTAGCACCTTTAGAAATTCCTGTATCTAAACACATCACAATTTTCTTATGGAAGCTGTATACTCTATTTCTCTTTGATGCTTTTAGTTTTTGTTAACTTACTAATTTATTTATTATTAATCTTGTGTTAAATATACCGATTGTCTAAAAATAAATTTTAAAATATATCGCAGATTTTCTATTTACCACATTAGAGTTAGGATGCGAAATAATCCGATATATCTATAAGGGCGATTTAAAAGATATTAATAAAATTTTTGTACAGTTTTTTATTAATTGCATGAGAGAGAAATAATAAAATATAAGATAATTTGTTTATTAATAAACATAAAAACTTCCCATATAAAACATTTTAGTGTACACGTAAATGTAACAACTTATTATAATAATAATTTTTAAATTTTTAGATTAACAAATACAAGTCTAAATATTACTTTATATAAAAATAACAAATTAAAAGTATAAATTTATTAAATGAGTTACATTATAAAAGAAATAAATTAAAAGCTGGAATTTTAAAAAACAATTGAGAA